>CM068376.1:156383919-156968052 GCA_034769895.1 Magicicada septendecula | reverse complement strand
AAAAGGAAGAGGGGTTACAAATGGTAGCAGAGCGTGGTTTATAAAGTCTGATTTTACAAATGGTATCAGAGCGTGTTTATGGAAGTGGGTAGATGTTTCCCACAGTCCCAATGGTGTTCGTCTACTTCAGGGATGCGCCCCTGCCTGCGCGAGCCTTGGCTTTCTCCAATTCTCCTTATGTCCGGAGGGAGCCATGTCCTTACCTTCAGTCCCAGCCCCAGACCTTTCGATGATCCTTGACTTTCCTCCTTCCGATTTTCCTAACCTGTATCTGAGAAAAAAAAAACCAGAAAAGCAAAAAAAAGGTGATAGGGAGTGGAGTGTGGGCAGCGTGCACCAGGGGGTCGATCTTACTCCTCGTGGTGCACGTTGTTCACCGCATGCCCTTGGAGCACACATGTAAAATTTATTTCTATATTGGGTAGGTGCCATAGTCACAGCTGGCGTGGCTTTCCGTCTGGTCCAGAGTGGGGACCACCGCATCATGGAGACCGTCGTCTCCCCTTTTCCTTGGCCCGTGCCGTGATGGCATAGTGTAGAATGGAATTAGAGAATTACCCCATAGGTATATAGGGCAGATGCCTGTCAAGGTGGCAGTCGTGTTCTGGCTTGAGTGGACAAGCCTCAGGAGGTCGGAACTCAGGGAGCTCCCGAACTTTTCTTTAGTCATTCTTCTCTGTCCCTCTTTGCGGTGGGCTGGCCCTGATCAAGTCAGCGTGCCGCACCTACACACTTACATACTACACGTCTTCTTTCGTCTCTTTCGTTTTCCCTTCTGAGCCTCTGTTCTCCTGAGAACAAGTGCCGCCGGGCCACCATATCCACGAAGTCCACCAGCTTGCTTTGGGAAGGTGGTACACTGCAGGGTACTCTCCCGAGTTCAGAGTGGGGCAACCGGGTTGTCCTTCCGGGGTGGGGGTGTGCCGGCCCGATTCCGGCCGTCGAAAATTGTGGAATATTTAATGGTAATATAACGCGAGGGCGAGGGGCTGGTGTACCGAACTTTGTACGAAACCGTTTAGGCTGCGCGCGCAACTTGTAGGAAGGGTCGGCTTGCTCAGACTGTAACAGCTGTATTCAATTCACCGTCCGGCTCCGAGAAACATCGACTCTGGTCTCCGAATAGTTTACTGCGTAGTTTTTCTTCCTCTATTATGGCTGGCTGAAACTTACGAGACTCCCGGTAAGATATTATATTATTGTATGCGTTCAAAAATAATTAAAATTAAATAAATAAGTAATAACAAGGTGTATGCAACCGTATGAAAAAGACGTATGCATGTGAGTGCGATCCGACACTTTCTGTATTAAAGGAAAATTTGATTAATGTGCAGTATATAGCCCATGTTCCTTTTATTATTACTATAATAGTGTAAGAGTCACTGTAATTGTCATTGTCATGGGAAATGTATAGAATGTTATATAAATTCGAGGCTAAAGTTAGTGCGTAGTTAGGTAATGAACTATGCTCCTTCATGCATCAGATTGTCGGTGTGCTCTTTAATTAACTTTGCAGTAAAGAAATTACTTGTGAGAACATCCGTAGAGGAAACATTATTAATATTAAAACATTATTAATACCGTGAGTGCTTTGAAGTTAATTTTTTGGACAAATGGCAATTATCGTGTCACCACGTGGCTGGCTAACCTGTTGATTTCTGTTGATGCGTGTTGAGAGTGTGCTAATGTCTTTAACTCTACGCCCTTTGATAAAACCTTTTATTGTTGGAATTAATTATTCCATGGCAGACTTTTTCTACTCTTTAAGCAGGTTGCAAAGACTTTATTACCGTAACTTTGTGCATTTATCTTGAGTTGGTTGAAGGCCCGTTCTGAGGTTAATTACCTGAACTTAGGTGTACATTTTTTTGTGAACATATTTTCTAATTTTTATGAATTAACAGGGTTCTCGATTAAGTCGGAGATTTGGCCTTGCTGATTGACTTCCATCCGCATCAGCCATGGACCATTAGAAACGATCCTGTTCGGAGAAGGAGTCGGTGACCAGATCAAGATGTAACACTGAGTCAGCACAATTATGGTGATATGCACTCTTTTATTTTCCTTTTGGGGCCGGGCCGGCAGTGCACCTGTTTTACTGTAAAAATCTTTTGAATCCATGTGCCCACGTGGCCAGACAGTCTGCTATAAAGGGGGTCAGCTGAACATCATTCTGAACATTATGAGTTTTAAGTTCAAGGAACACTTTAGTAACTGAATTACCTAACACTAAGTACAATGCTTGTAATTGTGTGCTGCACTGGGGGAGCGTGCCAGAGATACTTGTACACTTAGACATTTTCACAGATTGCATATAGTCATCATCTTACTCTTTACAAAATGTATATGACATGTTAGGAATTCTGTTCCGGCTGGAACAGAATGGAGTTGATATTAAATTCACCTTGGGTTTAACATTTAAGGGCTGGGGTGTTTTTTGTTTTCTTTTTGGCTGTTTTCTGGGGTATAAAAAGGGACATAGTTTTTTCCTGGCACATGTTGGTGCAGTTTGGGGCAGGTATGATTCCTGTCAAACTTGGTTAAGCGCCTGCTGGCGCGATCCCACAGCTCCTTGGGCACAACCGTTCTTATTGTAATTTCATTTTGTATATATTTATATAGCCAGTCGGGTTTTAATAGAAAAGAATTTGCACATTTTTCCTGGGCATATACTAATTGATTTTGTACCTTACTAAAGTCTATACTGATTGTTTTTCTTTTACCTGTAAAACATATATTGATTAACTTTTTCACTTGTAGCATCTACTGATTAATTTTTTTTAACTGTAAAACATATACTGATTAATTTTTTTACTTGTAAAACATATACTGTTTAAGTTTTTTTAAATCTGTAAAGCATCGACTGATTAATTTTCCTACTGGTAAAGTATATACTGATTAATTGAATCCTTCTGAATTTGTAAAACTAATTAACATTTTAGAACCGCATAACAATTGCTTAAAATCAGGTGATGCAGTTTTTTATTTTTTTATTTTTATGCTGTTGAAGAAACATAAAGATTTCATATGCTCATGATGGGGCAATTATCAGTGGATTTCGATACATAAGGGTGGTCCGGTCTTGCTTATGGGTTATGAGTGATTATCATCCTTTCTGGGGTTTTCGCATTTATTTAGATTAATAGAAACTGACGAATGACGGTGATTGATGGGCGAACATTTATCACTGCTGGTTTCTGGGCAAGGTAGTAACACTGCCTGCAAAGCAGGTGCATTCCAGGGGCATTCGTGTTTAGGATATTGGTGTATAATTGTGAGTATATGTGCCTTATGTTTCTGTACGTGTTGTTATGTTTTGTCTATGTTAAGCTAGTCACAAAATGGGGGAGAATTATATATTTACTGAACATTATTCTATACACATATATATATATATATATAAATAATTGTTTCCGATATACAGGCCGTCTCTTTTCACACTATGATATTTATGTGATAAAGTTTCATCTACATGTAGCGAATGATGGGATACAATAAAAACTGTTATTGTTATATTACAGCCGAGTTTCATTGCAAGTCCCGTCATACTGGACCCAGCACAATTTTGGCTTCTCTAGGCTCCGGCCTAGTTCTAATTAACTTGTGGCTTCTCTTTCAAAAAAAAAAAAAATAAAAAGAAGTTTGTTTTATACATATTAAAGACATAAAAGGAAAGAGAGGTTACAGATGGTAGCAGAGCGTGGTTTATAAAGTCTGATTTTACAAATGGTAGCAGAGCGTGGTTATGGTGGTGGATAGATGTTTCCCACAGTCCCAGTGGTGTTCGTCTACTTCAGGTATGCGCCCCTGCCTGCGCGAGCCTTGGCTTTCTCCAATTCTCCTTATGTCGGGAGAGAGCCATGTCCTTACCTTCAGTCCCAGCCCCAGACCTTTCGATGATCCTTGACTTTCCTCCTTCCGATTTTCCTAACCTGTATCTGAGAAAAAAAACTAGAAAAGCAAAAAAAAAGGTGATAGGGAGTGGAGTGTGGGCAGCGTGCACCAGGGGGTCGATTTTACTCCTCGTGGTGCACGTTGTTCACCGCATGCCCTTGGAGCACACATGTAAAATTTATTTCTATATTGGGTAGGTGCCATAGTCACAGCTGGCGTGGCTTTCCGTCTGGTCCAGAGTGGGGACCACCGCATCATGGAGACCGTCGTCTCCCCTTTTCCCTTGGCCCGTGCCGTGATGGCATAGTGTAGAATGGAATTAGAGAATTACCCCATAGGTATATAGGGCAGATGCCCTGTCAAGGTGGCAGTCGTGTTCTGGCTTGAGTGGACAAGCCTCAGGAGGTCGGAACTCAGGGAGCTCCCGAACTTTTCTTTAGTCATTCTTCTCTGTCCCTCTTTGCGGTGGGCTGGCCCTGATCAAGTCAGCGTGCCGCACCTACACACTTACATACTACACGTCTTCTTTCGTCTCTTTCGTTTTCCCTTCTGAGCCTCTGTTCTCCTGAGAACAAGTGCCGCCGGGCCACCATATCCACGAAGTCCACCAGCTTGCTTTGGGAAGGTGGTACACTGCAGGGTACTCTCCCGAGTTCAGAGTGGGGCAACCGGGTTGTCCTTCCGGGGTGGGGGTGTGCCGGCCCGATTCCGGCCGTCGAAAATTGTGGAATATTTAATGGTAATATAACGCGAGGGCGAGGGGCTGGTGTACCGAACTTTGTACGAAACCGTTTAGGCTGCGCGCGCAACTTGTAGGAAGGGTCGGCTTGCTCAGACTGTAACAGCTGTATTCAATTCACCGTCCGGCTCCGAGAAACATCGACTCTGGTCTCCGAATAGTTTACTGCGTAGTTTTTCTTCCTCTATTATGGCTGGCTGAAACTTACGAGACTCCCGGTAAGATATTATATTATTGTATGCGTTCAAAAATAATTAAAATTAAATAAATAAGTAATAACAAGGTGTATGCAACCGTATGAAAAAGACGTATGCATGTGAGTGCGATCCGACACTTTCTGTATTAAAGGAAAATTTGATTAATGTGCAGTATATAGCCCATGTTCCTTTTATTATTACTATAATAGTGTAAGAGTCACTGTAATTGTCATTGTCATGGGAAATGTATAGAATGTTATATAAATTCGAGGCTAAAGTTAGTGCGTAGTTAGGTAATGAACTATGCTCCTTCATGCATCAGATTGTCGGTGTGCTCTTTAATTAACTTTGCAGTAAAGAAATTACTTGTGAGAACATCCGTAGAGGAAACATTATTAATATTAAAACATTATTAATACCGTGAGTGCTTTGAAGTTAATTTTTTGGACAAATGGCAATTATCGTGTCACCACGTGGCTGGCTAACCTGTTGATTTCTGTTGATGCGTGTTGAGAGTGTGCTAATGTCTTTAACTCTACGCCCTTTGATAAAACCTTTTATTGTTGGAATTAATTATTCCATGGCAGACTTTTTCTACTCTTTAAGCAGGTTGCAAAGACTTTATTACCGTAACTTTGTGCATTTATCTTGAGTTGGTTGAAGGCCCGTTCTGAGGTTAATTACCTGAACTTAGGTGTACATTTTTTTGTGAACATATTTTCTAATTTTTATGAATTAACAGGGTTCTCGATTAAGTCGGAGATTTGGCCTTGCTGATTGACTTCCATCCGCATCAGCCATGGACCATTAGAAACGATCCTGTTCGGAGAAGGAGTCGGTGACCAGATCAAGATGTAACACTGAGTCAGCACAATTATGGTGATATGCACTCTTTTATTTTCCTTTTGGGGCCGGGCCGGCAGTGCACCTGTTTTACTGTAAAAATCTTTTGAATCCATGTGCCCACGTGGCCAGACAGTCTGCTATAAAGGGGGTCAGCTGAACATCATTCTGAACATTATGAGTTTTAAGTTCAAGGAACACTTTAGTAACTGAATTACCTAACACTAAGTACAATGCTTGTAATTGTGTGCTGCACTGGGGGAGCGTGCCAGAGATACTTGTACACTTAGACATTTTCACAGATTGCATATAGTCATCATCTTACTCTTTACAAAATGTATATGACATGTTAGGAATTCTGTTCCGGCTGGAACAGAATGGAGTTGATATTAAATTCACCTTGGGTTTAACATTTAAGGGCTGGGGTGTTTTTTGTTTTCTTTTTGGCTGTTTTCTGGGGTATAAAAAGGGACATAGTTTTTTCCTGGCACATGTTGGTGCAGTTTGGGGCAGGTATGATTCCTGTCAAACTTGGTTAAGCGCCTGCTGGCGCGATCCCACAGCTCCTTGGGCACAACCGTTCTTATTGTAATTTCATTTTGTATATATTTATATAGCCAGTCGGGTTTTAATAGAAAAGAATTTGCACATTTTTCCTGGGCATATACTAATTGATTTTGTACCTTACTAAAGTCTATACTGATTGTTTTTCTTTTACCTGTAAAACATATATTGATTAACTTTTTCACTTGTAGCATCTACTGATTAATTTTTTTTAACTGTAAAACATATACTGATTAATTTTTTTACTTGTAAAACATATACTGTTTAAGTTTTTTTAAATCTGTAAAGCATCGACTGATTAATTTTCCTACTGGTAAAGTATATACTGATTAATTGAATCCTTCTGAATTTGTAAAACTAATTAACATTTTAGAACCGCATAACAATTGCTTAAAATCAGGTGATGCAGTTTTTTATTTTTTTATTTTTATGCTGTTGAAGAAACATAAAGATTTCATATGCTCATGATGGGGCAATTATCAGTGGATTTCGATACATAAGGGTGGTCCGGTCTTGCTTATGGGTTATGAGTGATTATCATCCTTTCTGGGGTTTTCGCATTTATTTAGATTAATAGAAACTGACGAATGACGGTGATTGATGGGCGAACATTTATCACTGCTGGTTTCTGGGCAAGGTAGTAACACTGCCTGCAAAGCAGGTGCATTCCAGGGGCATTCGTGTTTAGGATATTGGTGTATAATTGTGAGTATATGTGCCTTATGTTTCTGTACGTGTTGTTATGTTTTGTCTATGTTAAGCTAGTCACAAAATGGGGGAGAATTATATATTTACTGAACATTATTCTATACACATATATATATATATATATAAATAATTGTTTCCGATATACAGGCCGTCTCTTTTCACACTATGATATTTATGTGATAAAGTTTCATCTACATGTAGCGAATGATGGGATACAATAAAAACTGTTATTGTTATATTACAGCCGAGTTTCATTGCAAGTCCCGTCATACTGGACCCAGCACAATTTTGGCTTCTCTAGGCTCCGGCCTAGTTCTAATTAACTTGTGGCTTCTCTTTCAAAAAAAAAAAAATAAAAAGAAGTTTGTTTTATACATATTAAAGACATAAAAGGAAAGAGAGGTTACAGATGGTAGCAGAGCGTGGTTTATAAAGTCTGATTTTACAAATGGTAGCAGAGCGTGGTTATGGTGGTGGATAGATGTTTCCCACAGTCCCAGTGGTGTTCGTCTACTTCAGGTATGCGCCCCTGCCTGCGCGAGCCTTGGCTTTCTCCAATTCTCCTTATGTCGGGAGAGAGCCATGTCCTTACCTTCAGTCCCAGCCCCAGACCTTTCGATGATCCTTGACTTTCCTCCTTCCGATTTTCCTAACCTGTATCTGAGAAAAAAAACTAGAAAAGCAAAAAAAAAGGTGATAGGGAGTGGAGTGTGGGCAGCGTGCACCAGGGGGTCGATTTTACTCCTCGTGGTGCACGTTGTTCACCGCATGCCCTTGGAGCACACATGTAAAATTTATTTCTATATTGGGTAGGTGCCATAGTCACAGCTGGCATGGCTTCCCGTCTGGTCCAGAGTGGGGACCACCGCATCATGGAGACCGTCGTCTCCCCTTTTCCCTTGGCCCGTGCCGTGATGGCATAGTGTAGAATGGAATTAGAGAATTACCCCATAGGTATATAGGGCAGATGCCCTGTCAAGGTGGCAGTGGTGTTCTGGCTTGAGTGGACAAGCCTCAGGAGGTCGGAACTCAGGGAGCTCCCGAACTTTTCTTTAGTCTTTCTTCTCTGTCCCTCTTTGCGGTGGGCTGGCCCTGATCAGGTCAGCGTGCCGCACCTACACACTTACATACTACACGTCTTCTTTCGTCTCTTTCGTTTTCCCTTCTGAGCCTCTGTTCTCCTGAGAGCAAGTGCCGCCGGGCCACCATATCCACGAAGTCCACCAGCTTTTTTTGGGAAGGTGGTACACTGCAGGGTACTCTCCCGAGTTCAGAGTGGGGCAACCGGGTTGTCCTTCCGGGGCGGGGGTGTGCCGGCCCGATTCCGGCCGTCGAAAATTGTGGAATATTTAATGGTAATATAACGCGAAGGCGAGGGGCGGGTGTACCGAACTTTGTACGAAACCGTTTAGGCTGCGCGCGCAACTTGTAGGAAGGGTCGGCTTGCTCAGACTGTAACAGCTGTATTCAATTCACCGTCCGGCTCCGAGAAACATCGACTCTGGTCTCCGAATAGTTTACTGCGTAGTTTTTCTTCCTCTATTATGGCTGGCTGAAACTTACGAGACTCCCGGTAAGATATTATATTATTGTATGCGTTCAAAAATAATTAAAATTAAATAAATAATTAATAACAAGTTGTATGCAACCGTATGAAAAAGACGTATGCATGTGAGTGCGATCCGACACTTTCTGTATTAAAGGAAAATTTGATTAATGTGCAGTATATAGCCCATGTTCCTTTTATTATTACTATAATAGTGTAAGAGTCACTGTAATTGTCATTGTCATGGGAAATGTATAGAATGTTATATAAATTCGAGGCTAAAGTTAGTGCGTAGTTAGGTAATGAACTATGCTCATTCATGCATCAGATTGTCGGTGTGCTCTTTAATTAACTTTGCAGTAAAGAAATTACTTGTGAGAACATCCGTAGAGGAAACATTATTAATATTAAAACATTATTAATACCGTGAGTGCTTTGAAGTTAATTTTTTTGGACAAATGGCAATTATCGTGTCACCACGTGGCTGGCTAACCTGTTGATTTCTGTTGATGCGTGTTGAGAGTGTGCTAATGTCTTTAACTCTACGCCCTTTGATAAAACCTTTTATTGTTGGAATTAATTATTCCATGGCAGACTTTTTCTACTCTTTAAGCAGGTTGCAAAGACTTTATTACCGTAACTTTGTGCATTTATCTTGAGTTGGTTGAAGGCCCGTTCTGAGGTTAATTACCTGAACATGGGTGTACATTTTTTTTAAACAGCTTTTCTAATTTTTATGAATTAACAGGGTTCTCGATTAAGTCGGAGATTTGGCCTTGCTGATTGACTTCCATCCGCATCAGCCATGGACCATTAGAAACGATCCTGTTCGGAGAAGGAGTCGGTGACCAGATCAAGATGTAACACTGAGTCAGCACAATTAAGGTGATATGCACTCTTTTATTTTCCTTTTGGGGCCGGGCCGGCAGTGCACCTGTTTTACTGTAAAAATCTTTTGAATCCATGTGCCCACGTGGCCAGACAGTCTGCTATAAAGGGGGTCAGCTGAACATCATTCTGAACATTATGAGTTTTAAGTTCAAGGAACACTTTAGTAACTGAATTACCTAACACTAAGTACAATGCTTGTAATTGTGTGCTGCACTGGGGGAGCGTGCCAGTGATACTTGTACACTCAGACATTTTCACAGATTGTATATAGTCATCATCTTACTCTTTACATTCTTTATATGACATGTTAGGAATTCTGTTCCGGCTGGAACAGAATGGAGTTGATATTAAATTCACCTTGGGTTTAACATTTAAGGGCTGGGGTGTTTTTTGTTTTCTTTTTGGCTGTTTTCTGGGGTATAAAAAGGGACATAGTTTTTTCCTGGCACATGTTGGTGCAGTTTGGGGCAGGTATGATTCCTGTCAAACTTGGTTAAGCGCCTGCTGGCGCGATCCCACAGCTCCTTGGGCACAACCGTTCTTATTGTAATTTCATTTTGTATATATTTATATAGCCAGTCGGGTTTTAATAGAAAAGAATTAGCACATTTTTCCTGGGCATATACTAATTGATTTTGTACCTTACTAAAGTCTATACTGATTGTTTTTCTTTTACCTGTAAAACATATATTGATTAACTTTTTCACTTGTAGCATCTACTGATTAATTTTTTTTAACTGTAAAACATATACTGATTAATTTTTTTACTTGTAAAACATATACTGTTTAAGTTTTTTTTAAATCTGTAAAGCATCGACTGATTAATTTTCCTACTGGTAAAGTATATACTGATTAATTGAATCCTTCTGAATTTGTAAAACTAATTAACATTTTAGAACCGCATAACAATTGCTTAAAATCAGGTGATGCAGTTTTTTATTTTTTTATTTTTATGCTGTTGAAGAAACATAAAGATTTCATATGCTCATGATGGGGCAATTATCAGTGGATTTCGATACATAAGGGTGGTCCGGTCTTGCTTATGGGTTATGAGTGATTATCATCCTTTCTGGGGTTTTCGCATTTATTTAGATTAATAGAAACTGATGAATGACGGTGATTGATGGGCGAACATTTATCACTGCTGGTTTCTGGGCAAGGTAGTAACACTGCCTGCAAAGCAGGTGCATTCCAGGGGCATTCGTGTTTAGGATATTGGTGTATAATTGTGAGTATATGTGCCTTATGTTTCTGTACGTGTTGTTATGTTTTGTCTATGTTAAGCTAGTCACAAAATGGGGGAGAATTATATATTTACTGAACATTATTCTATACACATATATATATATAAATAATTGTTACTGATATACAGGCCGTCTCTTTTCACACTATGATATTTATGTGATAAAGTTTCATCTACATGTAGCGAATGATGGGATACAATAAAAACTGTTATTGTTATATTACAGCCGAGTTTCATTGCAAGTCCCGTCATACTGGACCCAGCACAATTTTGGCTTCTCTAGGCTCCGGCCTAGTTCTAATTAACTTGTGGCTTCTCTTTCAAAAAAAAAAATTAAATAAAAAGAAGTTTGTTTTATACATATTAAAGACATAAAAGGAAAGAGAGGTTACAGATGGTAGCAGAGCGTGGTTTATAAAGTCTGATTTTACAAATGGTAGCAGAGCGTGGTTATGGTAGTGGATAGATGTTTCCCACAGTCCCAGTGGTGTTCGTCTACTTCAGGTATGCGCCCCTGCCTGCGCGAGCCTTGGCTTTCTCCAATTCTCCTTATGTCGGGAGGGAGCCATGTCCTTACCTTCAGTCCCAGCCCCAGACCTTTCGATGATCCTTGACCTTCCTCCTTCCGATTTTCCTAACCTGTATCTGAGAAAAAAACTAGAAAAGCAAAAAAAAAAAGGTGATAGAGAGTGGAGTGTGGGCAGCGTGCACCAGGGGGTCGATCTTGCTCCTCGTGGTGCACGTTGTTCACCGCATGCCCTTGGAGCACACATGTAAACTTATTTGTATATTGGGTAGGTGCCATAGTCACAGCTGGCGTGGCTTTCCGTCTGGTCCAGAGTGGGGACCACCGCATCATGGAGACCATCGTCTCCCCTTTTCCCTTGGCCCGTGCCGTGATGGCATAGTGTAGAATGGGGGGGTCGTATTAGAGAATTACCCCATAGGTATATAGGGCAGAAGCCCTGTCAAGGTGGCAGTCGTGTTCTGGCTTGAGTGGACAAGCCTCAGGAGGTCGGAACTCAGGGAGCTCCCGAACTTTTCTGTAGTCTTTCTTCTCTGTCCCTCTTTGCGGTGGGCTGGCCCTGATCAGGTCAGCGTGCCGCACCTACACACTTACATACTACACGTCTTCTTTAGTCACTTTTGTTTTCCCTTCTGAGCCTCTGTTCTCCTGAGAGCAAGTGCCGCCGGGCCACCATATACACGAAGTCCACCAGCTTGTTTTGGGAAGGTGGTATACTGCAGGGTACTCTCCCGAGTTCAGAGTGGGGCAACCGGGTTGTCCTTCCGGGATGGGGGTGTGCCGGCCCGATTCCGGCCGTCGAAAATTGTGGAATATTTAATGGTAATATAACGCGAGAGCGAGGGGCGGGTGTACCGAACTTGGTACGAAACCGTTTAGGCTGCGCGCGCAACTTGTAGGAAGGGTCGGCTTGCTCAGACTGTAACCGCTGTATTCAATTCACCGTCCGGCTCCGAGAAACATCGACTCTGGTCTCCGAATAGTTTACTGCGTAGTTTTTCTTCCTCTATTATGGCTGGCTGAAACTTACGAGACTCCCGGTAAGATATTATATTATTGTATGCGTTCAAAAATAATTAAAATTAAATAAATAATTAATAACAAGGTGTATGCAACCGTATGAAAAAGACGTATGCATGTGAGTGCGATCCGACACTTTCTGTATTAAAGGAAAATTTGATTAATGTGCAGTATATAGCCCATGTTCCTTTTATTATTACTATAATAGTGTAAGAGTCACTGTAATTGTCATTGTCATGGGAAATGTATAGAATGTTATATAAATTCGAGGCTAAAGTTAGTGCGTAGTTAGGTAATGAACTATGCTCATTCATGCATCAGATTGTCGGTGTGCTCTTTAATTAACTTTGCAGTAAAGAAATTACTTGTGAGAACATCCGTAGAGGAAACATTATTAATATTAAAACATTATTAATACCGTGAGTGCTTTGAAGTTAATTTTTTTGGACAAATGGCAATTATCGTGTCACCACGTGGCTGGCTAACCTGTTGATTTCTCTTGATGCGTGTTGAGAGTGTGCTAATGTCTTTAACTCTACGCCCTTTGATAAAACCTTTTATTGTTGGAATTAATTATTCCATGGCAGACTTTTTCTACTCTTTAAGCAGGTTGCAAAGACTTTATTACCGTAACTTTGTGCATTTATCTTGAGTTGGTTGAAGGCCCGTTCTGAGGTTAATTACCTGAACTTGGGTGTACATTTTTTGTAAACAGCTTTTCTAATTTTTATGAATTAACAGGGTTCTCGATTAAGTCGGAGATTTGGCCTTGCTGATTGACTTCCATCCGCATCAGCCATGGACCATTAGAAACGATCCTGTTCGGAGAAGGAGTCGGTGACCAGATCAAGATGTAACACTGAGTCAGCACAATTAAGGTGATATGCACTCTTTTATTTTCCTTTTGGGGCCGGGCCGGCAGTGCACCTGTTTTACTGTAAAAATCTTTTGAATCCATGTGCCCACGTGGCCAGACAGTCTGCTATAAAGGGGGTCAGCTGAACATCATTCTGAACATTATGAGTTTTAAGTTCAAGGAACACTTTAGTAACTGAATTACCTAACACTAAGTACAATGCTTGTAATTGTGTGCTGCACTGGGGGAGCGTGCCAGAGATACTTGTACACTCAGACATTTTCACAGATTGTATATAGTCATCATCTTACTCTTTACATTCTTTATATGACATGTTAGGAATTCTGTTCCGGCTGGAACAGAATGGAGTTGATATTAAATTCACCTTGGGTTTAACATTTAAGGGCTGGGGTGTTTTTTGTTTTCTTTTTGGCTGTTTTCTGGGGTATAAAAAGGGACATAGTTTTTTCCTGGCACATGTTGGTGCAGTTTGGGGCAGGTATGATTCCTGTCAAACTTGGTTAAGCGCCTGCTGGCGCGATCCCACAGCTCCTTGGGCACAACCGTTCTTATTGTAATTTCATTTTGTATATATTTATATAGCCAGTCGGGTTTTAATAGAAAAGAATTAGCACATTTTTCCTGGGCATATACTAATTGATTTTGTACCTTACTAAAGTCTATACTGATTGTTTTTCTTTTACCTGTAAAACATATATTGATTAACTTTTTCACTTGTAGCATCTACTGATTAATTTTTTTTAACTGTAAAACATATACTGATTAATTTTTTTACTTGTAAAACATATACTGTTTTAGTTTTTTTTAAATCTGTAAAGCATCGACTGATTAATTTTCCTACTGGTAAAGTATATACTGATTAATTGAATCCTTCTGAATTTGTAAAACTAATTAACATTTTAGAACCGCATAACAATTGCTTAAAATCAGGTGATGCAGTTTTTTATTTTTTTATTTTTATGCTGTTGAAGAAACATAAAGATTTCATATGCTCATGATGGGGCAATTATCAGTGGATTTCGATACATAAGGGTGGTCCGGTCTTGCTTATGGGTTATGAGTGATTATCATCCTTTCTGGGGTTTTCGCATTTATTTAGATTAATAGAAACTGATGAATGACGGTGATTGATGGGCGAACATTTATCACTGCTGGTTTCTGGGCAAGGTAGTAACACTGCCTGCAAAGCAGGTGCATTCCAGGGGCATTCGTGTTTAGGATATTGGTGTATAATTGTGAGTATATGTGCCTTATGTTTCTGTACGTGTTGTTATGTTTTGTCTATGTTAAGCTAGTCACAAAATGGGGGAGAATTATATATTTACTGAACATTATTCTATACACATATATATATATAAATAATTGTTACTGATATACAGGCCGTCTCTTTTCACACTATGATATTTATGTGATAAAGTTTCATCTACATGTAGCGAATGATGGGATACAATAAAAACTGTTATTGTTATATTACAGCCGAGTTTCATTGCAAGTCCCGTCATACTGGACCCAGCACAATTTTGGCTTCTCTAGGCTCCGGCCTAGTTCTAATTAACTTGTGGCTTCTCTTTCAAAAAAAAAAATTAAATAAAAAGAAGTTTGTTTTATACATATTAAAGACATAAAAGGAAAGAGAGGTTACAGATGGTAGCAGAGCGTGGTTTATAAAGTCTGATTTTACAAATGGTAGCAGAGCGTGGTTATGGTAGTGGATAGATGTTTCCCACAGTCCCAGTGGTGTTCGTCTACTTCAGGTATGCGCCCCTGCCTGCGCGAGCCTTGGCTTTCTCCAATTCTCCTTATGTCGGGAGGGAGCCATGTCCTTACCTTCAGTCCCAGCCCCAGACCTTTCGATGATCCTTGACCTTCCTCCTTCCGATTTTCCTAACCTGTATCTGAGAAAAAAACTAGAAAAGCAAAAAAAAAAAGGTGATAGAGAGTGGAGTGTGGGCAGCGTGCACCAGGGGGTCGATCTTGCTCCTCGTGGTGCACGTTGTTCACCGCATGCCCTTGGAGCACACATGTAAACTTATTTGTATATTGGGTAGGTGCCATAGTCACAGCTGGCGTGGCTTTCCGTCTGGTCCAGAGTGGGGACCACCGCATCATGGAGACCATCGTCTCCCCTTTTCCCTTGGCCCGTGCCGTGATGGCATAGTGTAGAATGGGGGGGTCGTATTAGAGAATTACCCCATAGGTATATAGGGCAGAAGCCCTGTCAAGGTGGCAGTCGTGTTCTGGCTTGAGTGGACAAGCCTCAGGAGGTCGGAACTCAGGGAGCTCCCGAACTTTTCTGTAGTCTTTCTTCTCTGTCCCTCTTTGCGGTGGGCTGGCCCTGATCAGGTCAGCGTGCCGCACCTACACACTTACATACTACACGTCTTCTTTCGTCACTTTTGTTTTCCCTTCTGAGCCTCTGTTCTCCTGAGAGCAAGTGCCGCCGGGCCACCATATACACGAAGTCCACCAGCTTGTTTTGGGAAGGTGGTATACTGCAGGGTACTCTCCCGAGTTCAGAGTGGGGCAACCGGGTTGTCCTTCCGGGATGGGGGTGTGCCGGCCCGATTCCGGCCGTCGAAAATTGTGGAATATTTAATGGTAATATAACGCGAGAGCGAGGGGCGGGTGTACCGAACTTGGTACGAAACCGTTTAGGCTGCGCGCGCAACTTGTAGGAAGGGTCGGCTTGCTCAGACTGTAACCGCTGTATTCAATTCACCGTCCGGCTCCGAGAAACATCGACTCTGGTCTCCGAATAGTTTACTGCGTAGTTTTTCTTCCTCTATTATGGCTGGCTGAAACTTACGAGACTCCCGGTAAGATATTATATTATTGTATGCGTTCAAAAATAATTAAAATTAAATAAATAATTAATAACAAGGTGTATGCAACCGTATGAAAAAGACGTATGCATGTGAGTGCGATCCGACACTTTCTGTATTAAAGGAAAATTTAATTAATGTACAGTATATAGCCAATGTTCCTTTTATTATTACTATAATAGTGTAAGAGTCACTGTAATTGTCATTGTCATGGGAAATGTATAGAATGTTATATAAATTCGAGGCTAAAGTTAGTGCGTAGTTAGGTAATGAACTATGCTCATTCATGCATCAGATTGTCGGTGTGCTCTTTAATTAACTTTGCAGTAAAGAAATTACTTGTGAGAACATCCGTAGAGGAAACATTATTAATATTAAAACATTATTAATACCGTGAGTGCTTTGAAGTTAATTTTTTGGACAAATGGCAATTATCGTGTCACCACGTGGCTGGCTAACCTGTTGATTTCTGTTGATGCGTGTTGAGAGTGTGCTAATGTCTTTAACTCTACGCCCTTTGATAAAACCTTTTATTGTTGGAATTAATTATTCCATGGCAGACTTTTTCTACTCTTTAAGCAGGTTGCAAAGACTTTATTACCGTAACTTTGTGCATTTATCTTGAGTTGGTTGAAGGCCCGTTCTGAGGTTAATTACCTGAACTTGGGTGTACATTTTTTTGTGAACATCTTTTCTAATTTTTATGAATTAACAGGGTTCTCGATTAAGTCGGAGATTTGGCCTTGCTGATTGACTTCCATCCGCATCAGCCATGGACCATTAGAAACGATCCTGTTCGGAGAAGGAGTCGGTGACCAGATCAAGATGTAACACTGAGTCAGCACAATTAAGGTGATATGCACTCTTTTATTTTCCTTTTGGGGCCGGGCCGGCAGTGCACCTGTTTTACTGTAAAAATCTTTTGAATCCATGTGCCCACGTGGCCAGACAGTCTGCTATAAAGGGGGTCAGCTGAACATCATTCTGAACATTATGAGTTTTAATTTCAAGGAACACTTTAGTAACTGAATTACCTAACACTAAGTACAATGCTTGTAATTGTGTGCTGCACTGGGGGAGCGTGCCGGAGATATTTGTACACTTAGACATTTTCACAGATTGCATATAGTCATCATCTTACTCTTTACAAAATTTATATGACATGTTAGGAATTCTGTTCCGGCTGGAACAGAATGGAGTTGATATTAAATTCACCTTGGGTTTAACATTTAAGGGCTGGGGTGTTTTTTGTTTTCTTTTTGGCTGTTTTCTGGGGTATAAAAAGGGACATAGTTTTTTCCTGGCACATGTTGGTGCAGTTTGGGGCAGGTATGATTCCTGTCAAACTTGGTTAAGCGCCTGCTGGCGCGCTCCCACAGCTGCTAGGGCACAACCGTTCTTATTGTAATTTCATTTTGTATATATTTATATAGCCAGTCGGGTTTTAATAGAAAAGAATTTGCACATTTTTCCTGGGCATATACTAATTGATTTTGTACCTTACAAAAGTCTATACTGATTGTTTTTCTTTTACCTGTAAAACATATATTGATTAACTTTTTCACTTGTAGCATCTACTGATTAATTTTTTTTAACTGTAAAACATATACTGATTAATTTTTTTACTTGTAAAACATATACTGTTTAAGTTTTTTTAAATCTGTAAAGCATCGACTGATTAATTTTCCTACTGGTAAAGTATATACTGTTAAATTAAATCCTTCTGAATTTGTAAAACTAATTAACATTTTAGAACCGCATAACAATTGCTTAAAATCAGGTGATGCAGTTTTTTTTATTTTTATTTTTATGCTGTTGTAGAAACTTAAAGATTTCATATGCTCATGATGGGGCAATTATCAGTGGATTTCGATACATAAGGGTGGTCCGGTCTTGCTTATGGGTTATGAGTGATTATCATCCTTTCTGGGGTTTTCGCATTTATTTAGATTAATAGAAACTGATGAATGACGGTGACTGATGGGCGAACATTTATCACTGCTGGTTTCTGGGCAAGGTAGTAACACTGCCTGCAAAGCAGGTGCATTCCAGGGGCATTCGTGTTTAGGATATTGGTGTATAATTGTGAGTATATGTGCCTTATGTTACTGTACGTGTTGTTATGTTTTGTCTATGTTAAGCTAGTCACAAAATGGGGGAGAATTATATATTTACTGAACATTATTCTATACACATATATATATATATATATAAATACTTGTTACTGATATACAGACCGTCTCTTTTCACACTATGATAATTATGTGATAAAGTTTCATCTACATGTAGCGAATGATGGGATACAATAAAAACTGTTATTGTTATATTACAGCCGAGTTTCATTGCAAGTCCCGTCATACTGGACCCAGCACAATTTTGGCTTCTCTAGGCTCCGGCCTAGTTCTAATTAACTTGTGGCTTCTCTTTCAAAAAAAAAATTAAATAAAAAGAAGTTTGTTTTATACATATTAAAGACATAAAAGGAAAGAGGGGTTACAGATGGTAGCAGAGCGTGGTTTATAAAGTCTGATTTTACAAATGGTAGCAGAGCGTGGTTATGGTAATGGATAGATGTTTCCCACAGTCCCAGTGGTGTTCGTCTACTTCAGGTATGCGCCCCTGCCTGCGCGAGCCTTGGCTTTCTCCAATTCTCCTTATGTCGGGAGGGAGCCATGTCCTTACCTTCAGTCCCAGCCCCAGACCTTTCGATGATCCTTGACCTTCCTCCTTCTGATTTTCCTAACCTGTATCTGAGAAAAAAACTAGAAAAGCAAAAAAAAAGGTGATAGAGAGTGGAGTGTGGGCAGCGTGCACCAGGGGGTCGATCTTGCTCCTCGTGGTGCACGTTGTTCACCGCATGCCCTTGGAGGACACATGTAAAACTTATTTGTATATTGGGTAGGTGCCATAGTCACAGCTGGCGTGGCTTTCCGTCTGGTCCAGAGTGGGGACCACCGCATCATGGAGACCATCGTCTCCCCTTTTCCCTTGGCCCGTGCCGTGATGGCATAGTGTAGAATGAGGGGGTCGTATTAGAGAATTACCCCATAGGTATATAAGGCAGAAGCCCTGTCAAGGTGGCAGTCGTGTTCTGGCTTGAGTGGACAAGCCTCAGGAGGTCGGAACTCAGGGAGCTCCCGAACTTTTCTTTAGTCTTTCTTCTCTGTCCCTCTTTGCGGTGGGCTGGCCCTGATCAGGTCAGCGTGCCGCACCTACACACTTACATACTACACGTCTTCTTTCGTCTCTTTCGTTTTCCCTTCTGAGCCTCTGTTCTCCTGAGAACAAGTGCCGCCGGGCCACCATATCCACGAAGTCCACCAGCTTGTTTTGGGAAGGTGGTACACTGCAGGGTACTCTCCCGAGTTCAGAGTGGGGAACCGGGTTGCCCTTTCCGGGTGGGGGTGTGCCGGCCCGATTCCGGCCGTCGAAAATTGTGGAATATTTAATGGTAATATAACGCGTGGGCGAGGGGCGGGTGTACCGAACTTTGTACGGAACCGTTTAGGCTGCGCGCGCAACTTGTAGGAAGGGTCGGCTTGCTCAGACTGTAACAGCTGTATTCAATTCACCGTCCGGCTCCGAGAAACATCGACTCTGGTCTCCGAATAGTTTACTGCGTAGTTTTTCTTCCTCTATTATGGCCGGCTGAAACTTATGAGACTCCCGGTAAGATATTATATTATTGTATGCGTTCAAAAATAATTAAAATTAAATAAATAATTAATAACAAGGTGTATGCAACCGTATGAAAAAGACGTATGCATGTGAGTGCGATCCGACACTTTCTGTATTAAAAGAAAATTTGCTTAATGTGCAGTATATAGCCCATGTTCCTTTTATTATTACTATAATAGTGTAAGAGTCACTGTAATTGTCATTGTCATGGGAAATGTATAGAATGTTATATAAATTCGAGGCTAAAGTTAGTGCGTAGTTAGGTAATGAACTATGCTCATTCATGCATCAGATTGTCGGTGTGCTCTTTAATTAACTTTGCAGTAAAGAAATTACTTGTGAGAACATCCGTAGAGGAAACATTATTAATATTAAAACATTATTAATACCGTGAGTGCTTTGAAGTTAATTTTTTTGGACAAATGGCAATTATCGTGTCACCACGTGGCTGGCTAACCTGTTGATTTCTGTTGATGCGTGTTGAGAGTGTGCTAATGTCTTTAACTCTACGCCCTTTGATAAAACCTTTTATTGTTGGAATTAATTATTCCATGGCAGACTTTTTCTACTCTTTAAGCAGGTTGCAAAGACTTTATTACCGTAACTTTGTGCATTTATCTTGAGTTGGTTGAAGGCCCGTTCTGAGGTTAATTACCTGAACTTGGGTGTACATTTTTTGTGAACAGCTTTTCTAATTTTTATGAATTAACAGGGTTCTCGATTAAGTCGGAGATTTGGCCTTGCTGATTGACTTCCATCCGCATCAGCCATGGACCATTAGAAACGATCCTGTTCGGAGAAGGAGTCGGTGACCAGATCAAGATGTAACACTGAGTCAGCACAATTAAGGTGATATGCACTCTTTTATTTTCCTTTTGGGGCCGGGCCGGCAGTGCACCTGTTTTACTGTAAAAATCTTTTGAATCCATGTGCCCACGTGGCCAGACAGTCTGCTATAAAGGGGGTCAGCTGAACATCATTCTGAACATTATGAGTTTTAAGTTCAAGGAACACTTTAGTAACTGAATTACCTAACACTAAGTACAATGCTTGTAATTGTGTGCTGCACTGGGGGAGCGTGCCAGAGATACTTGTACACTCAGACATTTTCACAGATTGTATATAGTCATCATCTTACTCTTTACAATCTTTATATGACATGTTAGGAATTCTGTTCCGGCTGGAACAGAATGGAGTTGATATTAAATTCACCTTGGGTTTAACATTTAAGGGCTGGGGTGTTTTTTGTTTTCTTTTTGGCTGTTTTCTGGGGTATAAAAAGGGACATAGTTTTTTCCTGGCACATGTTGGTGCAGTTTGGGGCAGGTATGATTCCTGTCAAACTTGGTTAAGAGCCTGCTGGCGCGCTCCCACAGCTGCTAGGGCACAACCGTTCTTATTGTAATTTCATTTTGTATATATTTATATAGCCAGTCGGGTTTTAATAGAAAAGAATTTGCACATTTTTCCTGGGCATATACTAATTGATTTTGTACCTTACAAAAGTCTATACTGATTGTTTTTCTTTTACCTGTAAAACATATATTGATTAACTTTTTCACTTGTAGCATCTACTGATTAATTTTTTTTAACTGTAAAACATATACTGATTAATTTTTTTACTTGTAAAACATATACTGTTTAAGTTTTTTTAAATCTGTAAAGCATCGACTGATTAATTTTCCTACTGGTAAAGTATATACTCATTAATTGAATCCTTCTGAATTTGTAAAACTAATTAACATTTTAGAACCGCATAACAATTGCTTAAAATCAGGTGATGCAGTTTTTTTATTTTTATTTTTATGCTGTTGAAGAAACTTAAAGATTTCATATGCTCATGATGGGGCAATTATCAGTGGATTTCGATACATAAGGGTGGTCCGGTCTTGCTTATGGGTTATGAGTGATTATCATCCTTTCTGGGGTTTTCGCATTTATTTAGATTAATAGAAACTGATGAATGACGGTGACTGATGGGCGAACATTTATCACTGCTGGTTTCTGGGCAAGGTAGTAACACTGCCTGCAAAGCAGGTGCATTCCAGGGGCATTCGTGTTTAGGATATTGGTGTATAATTGTGAGTATATGTGCCTTATGTTACTGTACGTGTTGTTATGTTTTGTCTATGTTAAGCTAGTCACAAAATGGGGGAGAATTATATATTTACTGAACATTATTCTATACACATATATATATATATATTTATATATATATATAAATACTTGTTACTGATATACAGACCGTCTCTTTTCACACTATTAAAACATGGGGATTATTTATTTATGATATATTTGTGATTTATTTGTGATAATTATGTGATAAAATTTCATCTACATGTAGCGAATGATGGGATACAATAAAAACTGTTATTGTTATATTACAGCCGAGTTTCATTGCAAGTCCCGTCGTACTGGACCCAGCACAATTTTGGCTTCTCTAGGCTCCGGCCTAGTTCTAATTAACTTGTGGCTTCTCTTTCAAAAAAAAATTAAATAAAAAGAAGTTTGTTTTATACATACTAAAGACATAAAAGGAAAGAGGGGTTACAATACATTATTTTCCTAATACAGATTTAGATGTTATAAAGGTTATATCGAATAAAGGTAAGATAACCTTCGAATCAAAAAGGATGAAAAAGCTATATTGGAACTAACAAAGGAGGCTAAACAAAAAAGAAGAGTTCTAAAAAGAAGAAAAGACGAAAGAGATGCAGAAAAAGATACTTCATATTTCCTATGGTGGTGGACAATTTTAATAAGCATTTATTGCACTTTATTTGGTTTTTTGTTATTTCCCGAAAGTGTTGTTTTTTATATTTAGGAACATTTATCTCCTAAAGTATCTAACATAGAGCATTGGAATTTGGTATATATAAAGATGTATGTTTTCTATAAACTGTACCAAAATAAATAATTTTTGTTCAAAACTAAAATTAAAAAAAAATTGTTTACCATCATATTTTTTTTGTAAAATTATTTTATTACTTTTCACTTTACAAGATAATTTCTGCAAGGTAAGGTTTTAAAGATAGATCAGTTATTTAGCTACCGAGTACACATATGTATACAGTGAATATGTGGTAAAAATTTCATAGAAAAATTCCATACCGTTACTTAGATAAATGTACCTACATATTACATGTATTTCTTATGGAAACGCGTTCATTGACGTCTCCCCTTAGTTTTCTCGGTAAAATTTACATTGCACATACTGGTACTAAGCCAGACATGTTGATGGCATTAAATGCATAGGTACTTAGATTAAATTACACTATTAGCACCTTTAATCACCACCATCACATGAACAATTCCGTACGTCGAAATTGGAGTAAAATGAGTTTTCACGTGTTCTGATCAAGCTGGCCAGTCTTCTTCGTGAAGGTTTTTGATATTTGTTCAGAAAACTATCAATCTACAAAAGACGAAATAAAACGGTTGAATCTCAATCTAACTCACCTGGTGTAGGTCCAGTTTCCGTGATTCCCAATGAGGTTTTGACTAGGAACAAGAAACAACGTAATTTTTTTGTTTGTTGTATGTAATGTTTCTGTCTGTAAACGTCGTTTTCGTCTTTTGCCCACACCACTTGTTTCACTTAGCTCCATCAGTATTTTGTTATTGTTTGTTACGAAACACAAAAACTTAAAACCCTTGTTAAGTTACAAAACACTTTTACTTTGTCACAAAACACTAAGGAAGATACACATAACAAACATAACCTAGCGAGTCGCAACTGGAAAAATAACAACCTAAACGGGGACGCCAACTATTCTAAAGTTGCCTCACCCAAACGTACAGCATGAGCCTTCTATTCTAACACGTCTATCTTCTTTGCCTAAACCAGTAACAGTGTAACCACTCGCCAAATATTCCGGAGCAAAATTCCTCTTTCCCAGTCTCCGAGATTGGATCAATTTTCGAAATTCCATATTTGGAAATTTTTTTATTACTGATTGATGTTTACTAATGCAGTGTTTAAATTTTGCTCCGACATGTCCTGGGCCCCCTCAGGGCCCGGGCCCCCCGCATTGTGGGGTTTTGCGCCCCATAGATCCGGGCCTGAGTGCGAGCATCATGAAAATTGCACATCACATAGGTCATTAAATTAGACAATATTTTATCGCCGTGAAATCTGCGTTAAACAGTGCGATAGGCGAAAAAGTGCAATTATGTGAAATGAGACGAGAGTGGGGGCTATCATGCCATGGTTCAACTGTCGACAGGCTGAATCGACAGGTGCAGTTTTCTGAGTGGATATAAATAGAAGCCCAGGAGAGCTAATCTCTCTCTTCTAACATTCACAGTCGCGGCGGTACGCTATGGCCGTCCAAGACGCGAACTTTTCAAACTACTTTGGACAAAGCTAGACGCTAAATCTAACATCAGTATGATTTTTGTAGCTTAACTTATAAAGTATTATTGGAATTTTTTAATTTAAAGTATTAATGAAAACAATAATAAAAAAAGTAGCGTAACGAAGAAATCGTCGGACGTCTACAAGCAGTCGACAGCTAAGAACATCAACTCCTGACAGAGGACGAGAGCACGACTAGCAGAGGAACGAGATGCAGAGGACTAGAGACGTTTCTATCATGACAGCTACAGATCCAGAGCAACATGTCATCATAGTCTACAGCAGCTAATGTACCATGAAGGACGAGAGACGAGAGGATGAGCAGTGAGGACAAGAGGACATCCAGGAGGATCAAACTGAAGGAATCACTGGAGGACATGGGACAACTCTGCGGAATTTAAGGTGACGAAAAACCAATACATAATTATCAAAGAGAAAGACATTAAGAGACTTTAATAAAAAAAAAGAAAAACAAAAACAAAACATTTTTGTAAGGGTAAATAATAAGTATGTAGATAGAGATAAAATCAATGTAATTCATGTGTAATCAGAAAATTATTTAATTATTTTCTTTAATGAATGAACAGTCAATTAAACGATAAGTTAAATCATTGCTGGGAAAATGAACAAGTAATTAATTTATTTAACTTTTTCTTAGTAAAAGCACATAACTAATGTTGAAAATAATCAATTAAGTGTGCTAAAATGATTATAAAGCCGTAGACAGGTATAAAGAAAATATAGAATAAGAATGTATTAATAATTGTTAACAAAAGCACATTTAGACTGAGTAGGCAAGAAATCTTAATATAATGAAGAAAAGTTTTTAAATACAATTTATAATATATTATCTAGAATTTAAGATATATGTTTGTGATGATAACACGGCAAGTAAAGAAACTTTGAAACCATAGATAATGGATATCATATGGTGAATTGATCATTATTTTTTATTATTATTTTTTATGTTTGTTTAAAGTAATAAATGAAACATATTTCGATTCCTAAAAAGAGTTACTCTTATTATAATTACACCTGGACCCCAATTATACACACACGTTGTTAGTAATATTATATATAAATGTTATATGAGTTAAACACATCACTAATTCAAAATACATTAAATACAGCAACGTGTACCGTTGTATAATTTTGGCGCTCCAAAATCGTGGGGCTATTCAAACATAAATTACATTTACATTTGTACACAATGTACACAAAATTATTGTTGTATAATTTTGTCGCCCGTCAACGTGTGGCACGACACGCCTACATTTAATAAATAAATGTATGCTCTATTGTTATATGTGTGCATAGGATTTATGTATAATAATTGATGTGTATTAATAAATATTTTATGTGTTTAATTTTGTTGTGTATATTGTATTGTAATAACGCAACTGGCGCCCACCCCAACAAACAGGTGTAATTGTAATATAATTAGATAAGAATAAAGAAATAATAATAAAGAAACAATAAATAAATAAAAATTAATAAGTCGGTTCCATAAAAATAATATTCTTAAATATTATAAATAAATATTTTTTTTATAATTCGACATGACGACTCCGGAAAACTTGGATATGGAGGCATTCCAGACGATGACGCGTGCCTGGGTCGTTGAAGCACAAAACAAAAAATTTAAATGCTAGAATAGATGAATTAAAAGAATCTAATAAGAAACAATTAGAAGAACAAACTGAAAATTTTAAACAAGACACCATAAAAATCACCGGAGAGTCTAGAAGAGTTAAAAATTGATAATCTTGAAATAAAACAAAGTATAATTGACAGTAATGCACAGTTAACCGAAAAAATTGGGGACACGAACATACGTATTGATACTTTAGAGAATAATTTTAAACAAGCCTTACATGAGCAAGTTGTACGGATTGAAAATAAACAAAAAGAATTACGTCTCGAGTGGAGAAAAGATTTAAAAGAATCTCATAAACAAATAAAAGCTAATTTAAATGATACTTTAAATACTATAACGCGAGAGCAGGATGATAAAATTCAAACTGTTAATAATATGTCGCAAACAAATACCAGTAAACTTAGAAAAATAGAAACATGTAAAGTTAATAAAGGGTTCCAGAACCAGTTAATTAATATAAAAAAAAAAAAAAACCACCAGTAAATTAAAATTCATGTAATTAACCATGTAACCAATAATTAATTGTACAGTAAGTCAGGTAAAAAGAAAATTAAGTTAAAAAAACCAAATAATGTTATAATGGTTGTAAGTGAATCTATAGGCCTAAATTCCATATTAGTGAAAGGAAATTAATACCTTTTTAGGAAACCCAGTCCAACGAAACTCTGGTAAAACATTTACTGTTCAGGAAGGAAGGTTAGGGGAGAATTTTATGTGATTCAATATTAATCCAAGCATGGAGTATTTTATTGGAAAGGAGTAGTAATATTCTATAATGCCGGCTCAAGGATATATAGAAAACGTGGTTGTTAAGGCAACTGAATTGCAGAAGTTGTTGATTTTTGATTAATTCGTTCTGATTGTTACAAGCTATTAGGTTGAGATGGACCGATATATTTAAAAAATATGAATAAATCTAAAGGAAATATGTATCCAAATTGAAAAACCTTTTTTGTAAAACAATTATACTTTAATGCTAATGAATAATACAAATTAAATAACCCTCCAAATTGTAAATGAATACAGTAAAAAAGAATTGAAAGCCTCTCACCTCATTCACTAAATAATTCCGTTGGGTTCGGTATTAAACCAATTCATACTATAAATCGAAGGTCAGTAACAGAATTAAAGTTTTAACTAACGGAATTATTGGAAATACCAGAAGACTCGGTTTGGCGTAATAACCTTCATTAGCAGCAGAGAAGCTGGGATCCTAATTCCATTTCACTGGGACCAAGAATTGTGAAGATCGTAAAAGAAGAATAGAAGCCAGAAGATTTCCTGAGGGTTTACCAGTACACACCACCATCAATTTTATTGAAAACCAGAGCTATTTCACTGGATGAAGACGAGATAAGCTGAGTTGGGCCACTGTTGACAAACGTCCACCGCTAGACGAAATTTTCGTCGGTTTGGTAAAAAAACAACTTATTTTCATTTCACTGTATTTTAAGTAAATAATTTTATTTTGTAAATTGAACAACCTTAATTATGCATTTTACCTGGCCTTACTAATAGTTCCAAGAACTATACGAACCCTGGGATAAGAATTATTTGTTATTATTTTCAAGTGTATATGTTTTTTTTTAGAATTTGAGTAATTAATAATCGATATATGTCTGGATGATCGATTGAATCGTATTATTGTTTTTTGAGACAACGTAACCTGTTAATTAATAGAGAAAATAAATAAAGTACATTTATTGTATGAGATAACGTTTAAGTTATTGCAGAACTAATACTATATGTGGTGGGTGGAATAATTTACAAAAAGATTGATACAAACATAACGAATAACTAACCTATAAGTACGCTTATTACTAGTAACAGCGCTCAAAGTTTGCAGCTGGTGGGACGGAAGATTGCTGAACTAGCTTGTGTTTAATATTAAATTTGAATGAAATTTTCTACCATCGAGTGACTAGGGTTGACACAAATTCCCCTTACATTCAGTTAATGCTCCATACATATTGCTAATATTACACAACCACTGAAAACTAAGTTAAGTCTATAGAGTAGTACGATTATAAATTCAAGAACATAATTATAAATTTGTTTGTTTAATAATCTATTTTCCGAAGGTTCCATCGGTCACCACTGAAAGATATATTCATTAATAAAACATTAATTAAGACAGGCAACAACATTTGTAATTGTTACGAATTGCCACCTGCAACATATTACTTGGCGTTTGATACACAGGAGTCTATTATAACTAATTACACCCATAGACAAGATTTCTTTATAATTTGACGTTTCCAGCGTGCAGCATATAATATATCATACGTCCTCACATAATTGACAAGTAGTTTATTACAAATTGGCCAGCCCAACAGTGGGGTTTTAAGGAGAGGGAATCTAACTTTCTTTACAAATTGCCGCCTGCAACGTGGGGCTTAAACGAAAACGAGGACGTCATTGGGAGATGTTTACAACATATTCATTTGATTTATTCAAAAATCGCAAATTGTCATGTTATTTAAATTGTTCAATGTGGGTTTCTTGTTATATGAACCCTTATATTCAACCCGAATATAATATACTCATAATGTGTTTAACTCTGATTTCTTATACTTCTAAGACATAGTATATACACACATACATTATATATGACCTGAAATAGTACACAGACATATACATATAACACATATAAATATAATAGGAAACGTAATTAATACGTATAACATTTAAATATTGATCTAGTCTTTACAAGTGTGGTTTTCCATGTATACCACGTAAGTGAAACTTTTAATTAATTCAAATATTAATTAAAATATTAATAGAGAACCTTATTTACGTTAATTTTCTAATTTTAATGTCTCAATTAATTAACCATTAGGTAAATCTCATATTTAAAAATTATTCATCTAATTAATTACAAAATATAATAAACTATGGTTCTTTCTTGACCATTCAATTATGAGATTACTACTATGATATTCTCTATTCTCATTTATATATTAAATATATATATTCTCATTTATATATTTATATATTATTTGTTCGAGTTCACCTGCATTTTTCTGCACCCATTTAAATTGGTTGTTACCGTCAGATGGACTCTCGAGTTTGTTGATCCTCTTCGGTATCAGCTCCTCTTGTCTCTACGCCGTTGAATTCCTCGCTCCGTCTCCTGGATGCTGAGTTCTGACATGGACCTCTAGTTTTGATGATGAACGGCTGGATGTAGATGCATGTGTTGTCCCTGCGTCCTCTCGTAGATGTCTAGTTCCTCTCCTCTACTTTCTTGTCCCTTGTAGCTGTCTAGACGTTCTACGTAGTTATGACTCTTGTAGCTTCATTAATACAGTCTTTTATTTAAATCACTCGTTCTTTAATAACTTCACCGACGTACTGCCGGTTCCATCGCACTTCAGTATACTGACTACTGTTCAAAACATTACTACAACTTTGTAAAGTTTACGTTGTCGAGATGCGTGGATTCCTCTTACTAAATGAGATTGATCTGAGCTTGATCTGAGATAGTAAGCTTGTGAGACAGTGAGAAAGAGTGTGTCGCGCGCTGGGGTTTTATACTGCTGCCTCGTTGCAATTCCTGTTGTCAACTGTTTCTGACAACTTTGGACTGGCCGGCGCGTCGGTTTCATCATCACTTTCAACCTACGCGTCTTTTTATGAAGCGCACACTTTTTTATAAATATTATTACACCAATGGTTAGGTATAATATTAAACCTTGTCTATGCAAATTATGGATGTTACGCTGTGCAAATTATGGCAGCTATGGCAAAATTTCACACGGTGTCTGAACCGTTCCCACGATTAATGACCACTTAACGCCAAATTGAAGCGCCAGGCGTCAGCTATGTATTCACATATGTCGCTGATTCGTGTGACTTTTGGTTCACGTACAATCCTTAAAAAACTGTGTGAAAGCTTCCACCCTCGTTTGCATAATTTAACCTGTCTGTTATTTACACATGTACACATACACACACACGCAGACTGCTACACAGGCGACCGCATGTCGTTCTGACGTCACCGCTGCCGGTCTCTGCGTGTTAATTGTTCCCCTTCGTTACACTTAAAAACCGACGAAGCCATGTGTTTCCATATACATGCTTACGTACAATATTTGATTTATTTAAATTTAAATACTGCTTATATTTATTACATTCTTTCTTATATGTAATGTATATTTATTATACTATTTTTATTATGTACATCTTACGTATTTCATACGTCTATACATATGTTATCATACCTCAGTCAGGGGTTGATACATATATTTATGCTAAACGTATCGTTGCAATATATATATATATATATGTATATATTTTGCAACGATACTCTTAACAACTTACTTTTGCACATATACTATTACTCATTTGTGCGCACTTACCCACGTCTCCAAGGTATATCCTTCTTCTGCAGTATTTACCTTGATGTTTCCCAGCTAGGTCGCAGGCTTTGGTAGTTAATTGAGGGTGGATAAGCACGTGAATATCGTTACAAGTAAAGAGTACAGAGGATTTATTACTGGTTGTGAAATTAGTACGACTTTGTTAATAAAATTATATTCATTTTGTTTATTAATTAAAAAATGCAAATTATCATGTTATTAATTAGTGCGTGGGTTAACTAATATTGAAACCCTTATATTCACTTATACGAATATCGTATAATTATAACGTGGAAAAAATGTTCTCTTATAGTCTAAGACACATTATACACTCAAATAAGACATATATGACCTGGAATATTTAAACTGACATATAATACATAACACACATATTCTTACAATGCGTGATTAACACGTACGAAATTGAATATTAATATTGACTTAGCAAGTGTGGTTTTATTATGTACCACTTAATTAAAAAAATAATAATTAAACATTTATAAAAATTCTAATAGAGACCATTCTATTACTTTAATTAACAATACTCCTAATGTGTCAATTAATTAAAAATCTACAATTGAAGTAAACTTTCGTCCTTGATTTTAGGTTACAGTTACTTGATTTTAATTATATAATAAAAATATAATAAAATATGGTTTCTATAATTACTATTTATTTATGAGATTAATAAGTTTTATGTTCTTTGTTTTAAATTATTATTCTCTGAACTTTTATTAATTATTCATTATGCAAATAAAAATAATAAAGTTTATGTAAACTTGTATATGGAATCTAGAGTCTTCTTTTGATAGACCTCAGGGTCATTTATAAGACTGAATAAATGCCTGACTTCACCTGCATATTTCTGCAACCATTTAACTGTTGTTACCGTCACCTGGACTCTCGAGTTTTTGGATCCCCTTCCGGTATCACCTTCTCCGTCTCTGCGTCATTTAGAATTTCTCTCTCCGTCTACTGGATGCTGAGTTCTGACATGGACCTCTGGTCGTGATGATGTACGGCTGGATGTAGCTGCTTGTGGCTGTCCCTGCGTCCTCTAGTATATTGATCTAGTATCGTCTTTTCCCTCGTGGATGTCTCGAAGTTCTACGTGGACTTCTTGAAGTTCATCGACGACGTTTCGACTCCTCGTAGTTTACGATATTATTGTCTTTCACATCACTCGTGTATATCACTAATTAATTTCACCGACATACTGCCGGTTCCATCGCACTTTAAGTTACGTAATCCGATTTAAAACATTACTTAAACTTTGTAAAATTTGCAGTTGCGAGATGCGTGGATTTCACGTACTGTCTGTTAACGATCTGAGAAAGCGTGTGTCGCTCGCTGGGGATTTATACCTCTGCCGTCGTTCAATTCCTGTTGAAAACTGTTCGGACAGAGTCGAACAAGTCAGCGCGTCGGTTTATTAACTAATTACAACCTACGCGTCTTTCTATGAAGCGCACACTTTTTTATAAATATTATTTGACAAATCGTTAGGTACATTAATAAACTTAACTTATGCAAATTTTGGACATTAAGGTGTGTAAACTATGGAAGTTACGGCAAAATTTCACACGGTAGCTGAATGGTTCCCACGATCATATCCCTCTTAGTATCTAATTGTAGCGCCAGGCGCCAGCTGTTTTTCTACATATGTCTCTGATTCGTGTGACTTATGGTTTTCGTTCAGCACTTAAAAAACTGTGTAAAATTTTCCACAATCGTATACATAATTCAACTTGTTCTTCATTTACACACTAAGGCTGCTGACACACGGACCACTCTGTGGCGCCACTCAGTCGCGCCCCTCAGTCGCGTCCGGTTGTTTTGCATGGTTTTAAATTGTACCCTTGCACACGAGCGACTGTGATACGCGACTGTGGCAGGCAGAAGCCAGTCCCCGCCACGAATGGCGACGATTTGTGCCGTTTGGCGCTGGCACACGGGCCACTTTCAGTCGCCCCACAGCAGTGTTCAGAGTAGTGTTGTGAAGCGTGTATTAACACTGTAATTTCTATAAAATTTTGGAGTTTTCTTACTATTTGTTTTTAAACTTTATAAGACTTTCTTGTTTCTAAAAACTATTTAAAAACTTTAACTATCATGTCGGATTTTGATTGTGATCGATTTATAATTGAAGTGGAACAGAGACCTGCAATTTGGGACCCGAGATGCAATGAATATTCAAACAAAATGGCAAAAGGAAGAGCATGGGAACAGCTCTGTTATATTTGTATATCAGGCTTCAGTGAAATGGACAGCCTGATGAAAAATAAATCAGTTATGTTTCTAATCAGTACTACAGTAAAGTATGTAATAAAAATTAGAATAGCAGTAATAATAATAAAGTAGGCCTACTGCACTAAACTAAAGTGTAAACTTCATAAAACAACTAAAGTCATAAATGTCTAAAGTTGGTAGACATTATATTGTGTAATTATATTATGACAGAAATGTAGGTGTATGTAATAGAATAGAAACAAAATACATAGGCCTATACAAGGTCTACGAAGTGCAGTATTTGACTGATGTCTAAGTTTTGTATAATGCGAGAACTTGTGCAATCCGAAGAAAAACTTCGGTCCCATGCAATTCCGCTTTGAACAAGTTTTTCTATATATATTTTTTCTATTATTAATAATAATAAAACTTTTCGTACAAGAATATATATTTTTTAATATAATATTGTATAAATAGTATTTAACACACATCGTCAGATATACAAATTAAAAATTATTTAAATTAACAGTATTTAAACAGTGTTATATTGAAAAAATAATAAAAAATATATACTTGTACGAAAAGTTTTATTATTATTAATAATAATATAAAAATAATACAAGAATATTTGAGTAATTATGAATGCAATATTTTCTTTAATAACTTTTGTATTGTATGGAATGCACCATAAAAAAATTATCAGTCTCTGCAACAGTCGTATACATTTGCGTCTAGCCCATATGGCTCCTACAAGTGACCTGTTGAGTATCATAATTACAACACAAGAAAAAGAGCAATGACTTCTAAATTAATGTTTTATGAAAACACTACTTGATAACATACTTATGAGCCAAAACAATCTTGCGAACAATGCACACAGTTTACAGTTGCAAACAAGTTTATGTCTGGCTTACAGGAAACCAATAGTTTCAATCGATTACTCAACACCAAACTGGTTAATATTTCGTCTACTGTAATACGATTATTGTGTGTGTGTGTGTGTGTGTGTGTGTGTGTGTGTGTGTGTGTGTGTGTGTGTGTGTGTGTGTGTGTGTGTGTGTGTGTGAAAGAGAGAGGGATGTAAGGAGAGAGGAGGAAGGTAAAGAGAATGTACGTGGGTGTAACGTTCTTAACGTAATCTATTAAAATCTTTTAAACAAATTAGATGTGACAAAAGAACAATATTCATATAAATAGAAACCCTTTTTATTTTTAAGGTGACATCCTGAAGTAGTTACAAAATTTTGCATTGTCCGCTTTTAACTCACTCATTAGTGTATAAAACTGTCCCACTACCAACCGTTCACACGATATATGGTGCATCCAGAATCGACGTTGTCTGCGACGGCGTCGTCGTCGACGTACGAGAAGAGCAAGAAGAAGAACTTCCTCGTCAGAGTCCATGATGAAACTGATATAAATACTAAATGAAACAATCTTTTATCACTGAGCAAATGGAGAGTGGCGCGTCTCTGAAGCCAACCCATTCACACGAGCCACTGACTGAAGCGACTGAGGGGCGCGACTGAGTGTCGCCACAGAGTGGCCCGTGTGTAAGGAGCCTAACACTAACACACACACACACACACACACACACACAAACTGATACACATGCGGTTGCCTGCATCAATGACATCACAGCTGCCAGTCGGGGCGTGTTTCGTCTCCCTTCGCTGCGTTTAAAACCAACAAGGCTTTGCAATTCCATATGCATGTTCACTTACAATTATTTCCTTATTTAAAATTAATTAATACGTTTGTTTCTTTTATTTATGTCTTATACCTAACGCTTAATTATTACATTATTTTCATTATTTGCATCTTTTACACGACTCATACGTGCGTTCGTATGTTCTCATACCACAGTCAGGGGTTGATACGGAGACTTATGCTAAACGTATCGTTGCAATATATATATATATATATATATGTACATATATATAATATAAATTAATTGCTATTTATATATATATATATTGCAACAAAACACAGGATGATGATCTATAATAAGAATATCAGAGCATGGATGACGGACATTAGCATGTTTAGATTGATTTATGCAATTTTTGTCAATTAGCTACAAGTTTTGTATTAAGTGATGGATAAGGACTTGTGTATGTTACATTTTCTGTATACTCTGTTGTTCTCAGCTATTTTTAAATGTGGTTTTTTAGTAATTGAAAACTCAACTTTTGACTCTTATCAATTGAAGAGTAATAAAAATTCTACATAAAATCTAAGCAGGCACTCGCAGATTTATACACAGTTTCCCCTGCAACGCGTCTATCTTTTGTCCAATCTACCATGTAGACAGTCGATTGACCAACCAGAAGCCACTAAATTCAGTCAGATCCGTCGGTTGTTTGGTGTACTTCGAGGCAGATCATCGGAAGCCGTTGCCTAGTGAACGTGTGCTCTTCGTCAAGAGTTTTTCTTGTTCGAACAGGTTTAATCTAGAGCAACTCTAAGTCTTGGGACTCTTTTCGAGTTTGTCGATTACAACCAAGCGGGTGAACTACCAGTTATAAAATATTCAAGTGCTATTACGTGTTAGTGGAAGATTTCCCGCTTAGGGAGATTTATCTACCGTGATATATCCTTATTAACGTGGAATACTTCAAGAATAGCCGGATGGTGTAAGCAATATACACCGCTTTTAAATAACATCATTCATTATCACCCTGAGTAACAATAATTAATAATAACCAATTGCGAGCGAGTAAACGAACGATTCGGAAAGCGACAATTCGTGTGTAAAATCTGCATCAGTGTTATCAGCTGTTTGGCAAACCCCAGTTGAGAGAGATCGAGTGAGAGAGGAGACCGGCGATCATTGCAGAGAGGAGCGTAACAGCGACGGAGCGAATGACGTCACGCCGAGTGTAAAGGAATCCTACGTTTCAAGTACAACCCACCAAAACTGAACTATATAAACCCTTTGAAAACAAATAAAATACTATACATGATATTTTGTTTAATTTAAATATATCATATATATAATTATTTATTGTGTTATAAATAAATAATTTTCTACACCTCCAATAGTGTTGTGCCTAATTTAAATTCACATAATTACCCTATGGGAAAATATTTATTTGTATCGTCGCATAGAGATATTTGGCGCTATCAACGTGTGGAACGATTTTATTATAATTTATTAATATTATATATTCCAATTGTGTAAAGACTAGATTCATTTGGACTATTTTGTGTGCATTCTATTTGTAAGTAGTGTGCCGAGTTTTGAAAAAACTCGGCTGTTTTTATGTTAACGAGGACGGACAGCGCCGAATTAATTAATTAAGTATTTAGCTTACCGGCGCCCGTCTTGTTATGCTATCCGCCGTGCCGATCCGCGCGCGCTTTGGGACTACCACTACGTAACATTTTTGCAGACGTTGTATAAACCAGTCCAGTATCAGCATTCAACGTAGTAGGTCGTCCGTATTCGCCTGGCAGCTTCGAGTTGGATTTTTTGTCTATTATACATAACTATGCCTAGGTAAAAGCTACGCGACTCTCCGGTAAGTGTGTCTAAGGTATATTACTTATTGTTTAATAAAACTAAATTGTATTTAACTTAATATCAACGCCGATGCCGGGCAATATATTAGCATAGAGTCATCACGTGGCGTGCATCAAGCTAATTTCTGATTATTCATGTTTCGAAAGTTAACGCTGGCTAAGATACGGTATTTTACAGTTTTTTGTGCATGTTTATATTATTAGATATAGCAAATGGGGAGTAAGAAAATTATTTTGTGATTTTGTTGAAACGAACGTGCCTCACGAACCTGTTAAAGTTTGCTAGCTCATGTCGAAATTATAGTAAGTGATTAAGTGGTTGACGAACAGTTATGAATTACTATTTATTTGATTCAATGTTTAATATATTTAATACAGAATAATTTATTTAATTCAGAAGGTAGTTTCAATGTATAATTGAATTTTCTGGAAATGTTAAACTGGGCATGTCGTGATGTGTGAGTTCAGCTGGGTGAATGGGGTGTTGTGATTTATTAAACATGTGAGTAATTACCAATATAATTGTGCAGGGTTCCCGAATTCAGTCGTCTATCTGTCTCGCTCCAGCGGATGGCCGATCACCTGCCATCCATGAAGTTAATCCAGTAACTTTCCGTTTTGGCTATCAGGACGAATGGACGGACACACGCTACAGGATCCTCAAGCCTTGTGCTGTAATACCAGGTGACATTTACGCCTTTAAAAAAAAAATGTTTGTGGCCGCTACACCTTACATCGAGATATTTCGGGAATGCTCCAGTTAAAAACTTTGTTGTGCACAAGTCCAGCGGGACATTTGGGTTAAATATTGTCCGTTTCATTTTACAAATGCTTACGCCCCAGAGAATTTGTAAACTCAGCCAGGGTCATGCATCACCCGATTTGATGTTAGGTTTTTTTTTTACTGTAAGTGTGGGCGGCACTGACTGTTACTAAGTTGTATTAGCGTTAAGTATGCATGCATGGGTGCCTCGGTACCTTGTAGGGGAATTTCTTGGTCGTTATATATATTCATTTATTTGGGGATTTGATTTTGTTATTAGTTTAAAGGTTTTGGGAGGTGCTTTAACCTGTGGATTTCTTTTTGATATTTCATAATAATACTTCACTGATAAATGTTAACGAAATGTAAAAACAAATCAATATTAGTTCTAAGTTATTTTTGGGTGGTTACGTTCCACTGATTTTACTTGAAATTCTGTCTTTTTGTAAGAATATAAAAGAAGTGAGAATATCCATTTTATGAAACCGTGCAGCCATGTTGACCTCGTGATGGCGCATTTATTATTATTTGGGGCACAAAATTGATATTTCACGTTTATACTTGGTACTTAAGAGCCGTTCTGACTGTTCTGCCAATTTGACTTTGGGCTTTCATATACTTAGAATTTATGGGTGTTTCAACTCTGGTATTTTATGACTTGTTATTTATGTTTCGGTTTGTTAATTGAGAAGCTTTTAAAGCTGGCCGGGTACTTGATCTGCTTAAGGTGGTTTGAGGGTGGTACGATGACAATATATATATGCTGTCAACCAGGTGGACATGTGTGTGTGGTATTTATATGTGTATATATATATGTTTTCTATGTGTATCTATGTCAATTATATGTTGTGTGTCATGCCTTTACGAGATTATTAGATTGTTTATACGTTCTGTTATATATATATGACCTGTTCATGGTTTATGTTGCTTACTGGGAGGGTCGATGCTATGCGCCGTTCTTAAATTATTTAGAAATACATGTATGCTGCTCAGTAAGATTAACTTTAATTATTTGAAGGCGCATATATACATATACTGGGGAATTAATTGTACGAAGAAAAATGATTCTAATAAAACTTGTTATTGTTGTCTTAAAGCAGAGTTTCATTTGCAAGTCCCGTCTCACTGGACCCAGCACATTTTTTGCTTCTCTAGGCCTTCCGCCTAGTTCTAAATAACTAGTGGCGACTCTTTCAAAAAAAAAAAAAAAAATTAAATTTTTTTGAGATTTTTTTTGAGGCATAAAAAATTGAAAGAGGGGTTTCAAATGGTAGCAGAGCGTGGTTCATTCTAGGGTCGAACCCTTGGGTTTTTTGGTGCGACGGGACTTGCAAACTCGGAAATAGTTTGAAAAAAAACATCAAACTTCAGAAATATTTGAAAATGAAAATAGGTATATGCAATGGCAGGTTTGATATCGTATGTATGTATATATGTATTATGTATGAATTATTGCTATGTGATTTGAATTGTAAACTTGGTGCCGCCACGTGGAATGCGTTTGTAGTTGGGTTTTTGTTGTTGAGACTGGACCTTACCGGTGATCGCGTGGGGAGGGGCTCCCTTATTTATTGTATGGAAGTAATAGCGCGTGCGGTTAGCTGGATGCAGTATGGCCCGACTGAAAGACGGTACCGTCCGACTGAAATTGTGATAATGTCTTGGTTGAAATGTTATATGTTGTGGTAGGTGTTCGGTGGTGTGGATTGTATGTTGGTGTTAGTGTCTGATGTCGTTTCTTCTTTTGAGTTGGCGGCTGACGGAGATTTGGGTCTGGAGCGGGTCAGGATTTCGCAGCGCTAGGGAACCCGGGGGTCCACTTGATGGAAGAGAGAGTACACAAGTTTTTCCTTTTGTAAGTCATGTTTTTGTGTTAGGTGTTTCGTGGGAATTTATGTTTGTTGTTGTGTGTTCTGAATTGTGCAATTCTGGCGGCGGTATGCTATCAGAAGTTGCCCCACCCCATTTCAGGCGTTCTCCAGAAATTTTCGGTGGTGAATGGAGTTGACGAGAACCAGCTACTGGTTTTCTTGGATCTGGTGCTGCAGTTGGCAGATTTCCCGGGGATATCCGATGGGGAGGTCTTGTCCCTTATATACCCGTATTGCCGGGGTCCGTTGGCTGAGCTGGTCACCAACACTCTGCGTCGGGGTGACAGTGTTGATGCTTTCCACGGGGAGGTGTTGAACTTCTTCCTACCCCTTCGACGACGTTCCCAGCTTAAGTTAGATTTATTCTATCGCCTACAGGCCAATGGAGAGACATTGCGGGACTACGTGCACGATATACGGAAGGCTGCCCGGGTGTTAAGGTTGGGGTTGCCCGAGAGCGAGGTTTCACAAGCAATTTTGGAAGGACTGAATCCCCAAGAGAGATCTCGTTTGATATTCGCGGACCGTCCACGTTGTTTCGCGGATCTGGGCCGGTTGTGTGTAGTTTCTAGTACTATCCAGGCTGGGGACGAGTCCCGGGGAAGAGCTGCTGAAGATGTCCAATACTCCAGTGGTTCATTAGAAAGAGCTAAGAATGATAAACATGGGAGTAGGAGGAAAACACAAGAGACTGGCAGAAAAACTGGATATTCCGGAAGAAATGGAGGCTACAAGGGGGTGGTAAGTGGAAAGACGGTGACAACAGCTACAGCACAGAAAACAAAGTAATATGAAATTAACAGGGGAAGAAGAAGTTATATTAGGGAACAAACATCGGCAGGTAGAGATCCTGTAGCAAGTTATTCCTATTTGGAGAGGAAGGAAACTTAAAAAGTTCTAGATGAAGCGCAAGTGCCTAATAGAGTAGTGGATGAAGAAGGTGAAGCAGAAGTAGAAGAGCGGAATTACTTCGTGGGATCAATACAAGACGACAAGAAAACGTCTGTTGATACTGAATTACCGGACACAAAGAGGACGTCATGGTTGAATCCAGAGGCCGCAGAATTTGTTCCGGTATCTCCATCTCTGGCAGTGAGGGATCCAGAGCCTGTAACATCATCATCGCCTACGCCGGGATATGAGAAGTCACTTGATGGTGTAGCTTTTCCATCGCCAGTAGAAACTAATTTAGTCATTGCACATGAACCTGGACAGCTGGAGTCCAGGGTGGAAAAGGTTGAGGACGTTGTAGTTGCTGAGAGTGGTGAAGGAGTGGAATCGAAGGAAGAGGCAGAAGAGCGGTCTGCAGATGCTACACAGGGAAGTATATTTGTGGGTGTTAGGGAGACTGAAGAGTCTGAGTTTGCGGATGGACACGGGAATGTCCAGGCTGCAAGTGTTTCTGAGGTTGCGGATGGACAAGGGGATGTCCTTGCCGCAAGTGTGGTGGAAGGAGATGAGGTAGAAGTTGAGGAGAAATTTGGTGGCAGCGTTGTGGAGTGTGCGAGTGAGAATGATGTAGGGTGTGAAGATGTGCAGACGCCTTCTGTAAGTAGTTTTGAGGATTCCGAAGAACGAAAAGAAGTTTCAGGTGGACCAGGTGAGCAACTAGAGGAGGACGAGGACGTGGAGTGTTATGATGGTGGTAGTGGACGTGATGGCGATGATATTGATGACGAACGTGTTGAGGAAAATGAGATTGGAGAAGAGGTTAGTGAAGAAGTTTGTGAAGCGGCTGGTGACGAGTGTGATGAAGAAATTGTTGAGGAGCTGGGCGAAGATGCGGTTGCAGATGGATCAGAGGAGCAACTGGACGATGCTGAGGATGTGCAGTGTCGTGATGGTGATTTCGATTATGTGTTATTGTAGAACAGAAAATAAAGTAGAAAAGGAAGAAAGAAAAGCTGAGGAGTTAGACGATGAGGATAATCCAAGGCGGAGTGAAAGTAGCGAGGTAAGTTACCTTGATTCTGATTCAGAAGAAACAAATCCGCACAGCTCAACACGATATAATTTCTCTGAGAGTGGTGTGCGAAAGGAACGAATACCTAAAGTGCGTCATTGAAAGGTGAGAAGAAACGGTTAACGGGTAGCGGGTAGATGTTCCCCACAGTCCCAGTGGTGTTCGTCTACTTCAGGGTTGCGCCCCTGCCCACGCGAGCCTTGGTTTTCTCCAGTCATTCTCCTTTTCGGAGGGAACCATGTCCTTACCCTTAGTCCTAGCTATTGACCTTTCAATGATCCTTGCCATTTTCATCTTCCCAATTTTCCTACCTCTACCAAAAAAAAAAAAAACCTATCAATAAGGAGTTAGAGAACCTTGCCGAGAGTGCACCTTAGATGGTGGTCCTCGAGATTGTCAGTTTCCCCTGTTCTGGAAGGGTATCATGGAGAAAGTTAGAGAGTTGGAGAGTGCCCTTAGATTTGTCGTGGTCTTGGAGATTGTAAGTTCCCCTATTTTGGTTCTGAAAGTTATGATGGAGAGTGATAGCGTGCCGTTGTTTCTGGTTAATGGTTGTAAATCTTGATTGTGGGTTAGTGTAGAGGTCGAGCCATGCCGCATTCCCTGGTTGTTTTGCCTGGTGTTTTTGTTAAGTAAGAATTGGTAGTGATGTTCGCGGGCCCTCCTTGCGGTCTTCTCCGTCGGGCTATGCGGGGCCGTCCGCCCTAGTGTAGGGATGTGGACCAGCCATATGGCAAGGATGGAGATGCCTTGTTGATGCATATGGCTGGTCTGTCCAAGTGGTGGACGAGAGGGAGTATGGACACTCACATACCAAGGTGGGAGATACCTTGTTTGGTCTTAGGACGGGTAGGTGAGTGGGACCGGTGGAAGTAGATGATGGTCACCGCGGAGGGTGACGTGTTGGGGCGGTCCCGTGGGGTTGGCTTGGCGGAGAGGGGCGCATGGGGATGGCCGCAGTCTTCTGAGCCTCTGTTCTCCTGGGAGCGAGGTCTGCTCTGAACACCAATGAATGCCCGTGTTTTAAAAGACACATTCGGGGTACACTGCAGGGTACCCCCCTGAGTTCAAGTGTGAGGCAACCAAGTTGCCCTTTTGGGGTGGGGGTGTGCCGAGTTTTGAAAAAACTCGGCTGTTTTTATGTTAACGAGGACGGACAGCGCCGAATTAATTAATTAAGTATTTAACTTACCGGCGCCCGTCTTGTTATGCTATCCGCCGTGCCGATCCGCGCGCGCTTTGGGACTACCACTACGTAACATTTTTGCAGACGTTGTATAAACCAGTCCAGTATCAGCATTCAACGTAGTAGGTCGTCCGTATTCGCCGGGCAGCTTCGAGTTGGATTTTTTGTCTACTATATATAACTATGCCTAGGTAAAAGCTACGCGACTCTCCGGTAAGTGTGTCTAAGGTATATTACTTATTGTTTAATAAAACTAAATTGTATTTAACTTAATATCAACGCCGATGCCGGGCGATAAATTAGCATAGAGTCACCACGTGGCGTGCATCAGGCTAATTTCTGATTATTCATGTTTCGAAAGTTAACGCTGGCTAAGATACAGTATTTTACAGTTTTTTGTGCATGTTTATATTATTAGATATAGCAAATGGGGCGTAAGAAAATTATTTTGTGATTTTGTTGAAACGAACGTGCCTCACGAACCTGTTAAAGTTTGCTAGCTCATGTCGAAATTATAGTAAGTGATTAAGTGGTTGACGAACAGTTATGAATTACTATTTATTTGATTCAATGTTTAATATATTTAATACAGAATAATTTATTTAATTCAGAAGGTAGTTTCAATGTATAATTGAATTTTCTGGAAATGTTAAACTGGGCATGTCGTGATGTGTGAGTTCAGCTGGGTGAATGGGGTGTTGTGATTTATTAAACATGTGAGTAATTACCAATATAATTGTGCAGGGTTCCCGAATTCAGTCGTCTATCTGTCTCGCTCCAGCGGATGGCCGATCACCTGCCATCCATGAAGTTAATCCAGTAACTTTCCGTTTTGGCTGTCAGGACGAATGGACGGACACACGCTACAGGATCCTCAAGCCTTGTGCTGTAATACCAGGTGACATTTACGCCTTTAAAAAAAAAATGTTTGTGGCCGCTACACCTTACATCGAGATATTTCGGGAATGCTCCAGTTAAAAACTTTGTTGTGCACAAGTCCAGCGGGACATTTGGGTTAAATATTGTCCGTTTCATTTTACAAATGCTTTCGCCCCAGAGAATTTGTAAACTCAGCCAGGGTCATGCATCACCCGATTTGATGTTAGATTTTTTTACTGTAAGTGTGGGCGGCACTGACTGTTACTAAGTTGTATTAGCGTTAAGTATGCATGCATGGGTGCCTCGGTACCTTGTAGGGGAATTTCTTGGTCGTTATATATATTCATTTATTTGGGGATTTGATTTTGTTATTAGTTTAAAGGTTTTGGGAGGTGCTTTAACCTGTGGATTTCTTTTTGATATTTCATAATAATACTTCACTGATAAATGTTAACGAAATGTAAAAACAAATCAATATTAGTTCAAAGTTATTTTTGGGTGGTTACGTTCCACTGATTTTACTTGAAATTCTGTCTTTTTGTAAGAATATAAAAGAAGTGAGAATATGCATTTTATGAAACCGTGCAGCCATGTTGACCTCGTGATGGTACATTTGTTATTATTTGGGGCACAAAATTGATATTTCACGTTTATACTTGGTACTTAAGAGCCGTTCTGACTGTTCTGCCAATTTGACTTTGGCCTTTCATATACTTAGAATTTTTGGGTGTTTCAACTCTGGTATTTTATGACTTGTTATTTATGTTTGGGTTTGTTAATTGAGAAGCTTTTAAAGCTGGCCGGGTACTTGATCTGCTTAAGGTGGTTTGAGTGTGGTACGATGACAATATATATATGCTGTCAACCAGGTGGACATGTGTGTGTGGTATTTATATGTATATATATATATACGATATATGTTTTCTATGTGTATCTATGTCAATTATATGTTGTGTGTCATGCCTTTACGAGATTATTAGATTGTTTATACGTTCTGTTTTATAATCACGTTTATCCATCATTAGCTAAACATGCAAGTTCTGACCAGAGAAGTTGATCTTTTTGAGACCCCATATATAAAAGTTACGAGTAAGCTTAGACATTTTATTCTTACATATTCGTAATCAGCATAACAAACCGTAAAAATATATATCCGTTTCAAGATAGTTTGTTGAAAAATGTTGAATAATAATTACCCTGTTAACATAATCGTTACAAACGACTCACACGTGTAAAAAAATGCATTACTATTTTATCACGGATATCTGTTTAGCTTTTAGTGATGAAAAATATGCACAGTGTTGCCACAAAATGTATATAAAGTCACGAAGGTTACAACGTTGCCAAGTCTACTGAACGTAAGCAATTCCTGCAATATTAGCAGGTGGTGTGTCTCGACTGTTTATACAATTACTGCTTCCAGTCGCCTACGTTTAATTCCTGTATACGATCTTAGTTATTTTTAATTTCAGTACCGTAGTAAAAATAATCTTTGAAAGACGTAATCAACTATTTTTCAACGCTGTTATTAAAAAGTGGGTTAATCATGCAATGACAGAAAACATATAAGGTATAAAATGTTGTGATCACTTTATTCACACGTTCTTTTCTTGACACGTAAATAACTATATACTAAATAAAGATATAATAAGTATATCGTCATTGTACATTAGTATAATATGTAGTTAAAAAGTACAGTACAACCTGTCAAATCCGGACCTGTGATATCCGGAACCTCCCATATCCTGACGTATCTCCAAACTAATTTTTGCAATTTTGGTTAGCGAAATGGTTAGGGATGTAAAGATACTACTCAAAAAACACGTTCTTCTTCTGTGTATCTTCTGTAATTGTTAATTATATTAATTGAGATTTTGGCTACTTATAGAGATTTAATTACTGAACACAATGCAGTTTTCAGAATTGCTGTATATTTATTGGTTTTGAAGTTATCGCAGGTTGAACTGCAAAAATGAATTGAATAAAATTTACTCATCCGCCGCGTGTTTCACTGACGAAGTTAGAGCGAGATAGTTGCTATTATACCCTCTCTGTCTAGCGTACGGCGCAGCGCATAGTCCCATACTATGAATCGTTATATATACCCCGACGATAATTTCAATGAGTTGAACTGATATTGTGTATAATACAGTATATTTAATGTATCTTTTAAATGTCAATAAATTTCAAATGAAATTTGGGTATATCTGAAATCCTTGAATAATTTACGCACCCGAAATTTTCGCCGGTATTTTTCGTAAAAAAAGTGCGTTAATTATACGAGAAAATACGGTATTTATAAATGAAATTGTGATATCCGGATTATTCCATATCCGGATCGGCCGTTCGCCATATTAGTCCGGATATGACAGGTTGTACCTGTACTGGTAAAAGTATGAATACGGTACAGATAGACTTTTATTACAAATATTTTTTGCTACGGTTTTCTATAAATAGTAACTATTCTCGGTAAAATAAAAATAAAATAAAATAAAAGATTAAATACAAATATCTAATATTTTCTGAATAAAATATATGTATATTTTAACAAATAATAATTATGTAACTCTGAAAAAATTTAAGACAAATCTTCATTAACTCTTGTAGGGAATTAATTAAATCTTCATTAATCTTTAAAACTCTTGTAGGGAATTCGTTTTACACACTTAGGCCTATATGTATTGAACATAATTATTATAAAACCATTTATTATTAAAAGGGATTGTTTAAATTACATATTTATTCCTACCATTCGCCCACTCCGATTATTTCTTTTGTTAAATAAATCTTCTGACATGTCTTTTATATGTTTTACACCTCATATTTTGTGTACACTGTATATATTTCGTATTTTTAATGTTTTTAGCTAAGTTTTCATTGGCCTAGGACACCGGTCCTTCTCAAAATTTGCATATAATTTTACCCTGATTAACGAAACAGCTCCTCTCTGTCTGTGTACCTCTGTCTCACTTTCTTGCTCTCTCTCTCTCTCTCTATCTCTCTTTCTCTCTCTCTCTCTCTCTCTCTCTCTCTCTCTCTCTCTCTCTCTCTCTCTCTCTCTCTCTCTCCTTATTCGTTCTATTTCTTTCCCTTATTTTTATTAAAGAATGAGCCAAGGAGGTTATGTACATTTACACCTGCCGGACACCTCTAAGGTTGCCTCTGTAAGAAACAATAAAATTTCTCAAGTGTTTATGAAATAAGGAGGACACTGGAACATGGTAAACGCATAGTAATGTTTATTTGGCTGAGACAAGATAAACGAGAAACGTGACACATTTCTGGCGGGAACGATTATGCATTTTGCAAACTGGCGTCTACGTCACACACGTCCGTATTTTCTACAAACATTGTGCACAGTTTAATCTGAGTTGTGGTATCTCGAACTCAGAAATGGTTAATATACGTCAGCCACTGCTATGTACAGTGATATGTGTTGTGTCTCTTCAGCGCTAACACCACAGGTGTCCAGCACAGAGACAAGATTTCTCATTCCCGTCAACATGAGTACCTACTCAAGGTCAAATAACATTCTTAATGTTGTAATGACAGACGTGTACGTTTACAAAACACTGTTTTGGCTGACACATATATACACATCTACGTCTGAACTCGCAACCTCTTATTTATCAGCTGGCCGGTTTTACGTTTCCACCAAACGTGTTCCAGAAAATCATATTAAAATAATATGAATATTTTATAATAAAAACATAATAAAAATAATAATAATAATATACAATTTAAAAAGTTAATACACTACCTCTTGCTTATCCTAAGTTTTGTGCGGAGAAATACCTGACCCAGTCAGTTTTCCAAGGATTCATAAAATTGTTATCTCGAATGATACATGGATCTTGTAGAGCTCGTAATCCTAATGTTCCTTGCATGATTGATGGAATATGTACACATAATAACCGAGCAACATTTTACGTTAAACTATTGAAAATAACAATGGTTTTCCAAAGTACCGGAGACGAGATGACGGAATTGTTGAACTAAAAGGAATACCGTATATCATTTGATAATCGTGATTCGTTCAATACAATCGCTTCCTAATTCTACAGTACAATGTTCACATCAATATTGAAAACCGATAAATACATGTATAAATAGGCTTACCATACGTCCCGGTTTGACCGGGATTGTCCCGGTTTGACGACCTGATCCCGGGGTCCCGGCCAGTTTGTCAATTGTCCCGGTTTGAAAATTGACGAGAGTAGTTTCCGTCCGGGCGAAGACGTTGTGCAAGCTAAGCTCCCGATTTTTGGTTAAATCAATAGAAAAGAGAGTTTGAAAGATTAAAAGTAATTTTCCATGAATGGAAAATTCAAAAGCTGCAGTAGTCACTTTGCACGAGTATACACATTCAAATGACTTAGGGAGCACAAAAATCCTAATGTGTGCTATACTTGCTTTCCTTCGAAAAGATGTAGAATGTGGCTGGCAGTATATCCATGGTCAAGTTCCAGAGGAAGAGAAACTCGATTAATTCTTTAATTGTTTCGTAGAACAATAGCTAGACAATGATTAGTGCCACAGGAGTTACGGAACTGCTACTTCCGACGTCATACAATGAATAATACCGTACAAGCACGCATCAGAAACTAAACAGCCACGTTGGAAGACCACATCCAAGAATAAAAAACATTATCAAATGTTTATAATCTGAGGCAGAGATATGTATTCAGAACACGATGTAACGATGGAGTGAAATTTTTAAGCTATGAAAAGGACGAAAAAGTATACTGAATTGGATAAACTAAAAGATATGAAAAAGATTCTGAAGTTGGGATGTTTCTCAAGATCACGTCGTCCGTTCTACAAGTTGACTAATAAAAATAAATAAAAAATAACCTTCCTTTTTAATTTAGAGAGAGAGAGAGAGAGAGAGAGAGAGAGAGAGAGAGAGGGAGAGAGAGAGAGGGAGAGAGAGAGAGAGAGAGAGTGAGGTAGCGGCTATGCAAGTGTGTGTGTGCGTTTTATAAAAATTGTAACTTGGTAAACGTAGTTGGTAACAAAAAATACATTTAACGAGTTATAAAAACATAAACACAATACAGGGTGGATGTACATACATCGTTGTTTGTGTGTTCGCAAGTGAGAGGTACTCTCACGTATCAAAAATTAATTACGTGTCTTATCTACTTGAGTGTTCGCAAGTGAAACGAGTTGCAAGTGCCACTGTTCGTAAGTGGGAGCACACCATCGTCGGCCGGATACGAAAAGCAGAATAATTTACCTGGTTTCTTCGAGACAAAAGCATCAACATGAATCAAAAAATTTAACTTGCAACCATTATTTTAGTAAAACGTAGATATTGTGGGTACCATAGCTTAGGCTTTTAGAGCATAGGCTTGTACATTTATCTAGGATTTACATTATGTAGCTGATGATAGAAGTTCAAATGCGAGTTCCTGGTCCCTAAAAACATGGGTATCTCAGCTGGGAGAGTGAACTCCAAGACAAAATACTGATCCTTCAAATGTGTGTGTGTCGGGTAGGTATAGGCCTACTAGTAGGCCTACTCTGGGCTCCTTAAAAAAGCTACTGCTAAAATAACAGTGATTTGTTCTAATTTTGTTTGCTACATAATAAGGTGACGCCGTATAACATTAAAATTTGGGTTTGGCAAAGATTATCAGAATTGGTACATTCAACAATTAAAAGTTTTGTACGAATGAGCAGAAAATAATGGTATTTAAAAGGAACTATAAAGACATATCTTATGGTCATAAACAAACCGTAGAAGAAATTACTATTGTAATCAGTATAGTCATATTTGGACAGGTGTAGAAAAATATGGAGAAGCCTGTTCAGGTGTGTCGGTGCTGATGGGAACACATATAAAAACGTTTGTATGAGATTAAACGTATGTATCCAAGATAAATACCGTTTTATCTACAACAGGTGGCTTCGAAATATGAATTTGGGGATTTCCCTTTTATTTAGGGGAATTGTTATAAGGTAAATACAGTACAACCTGTCACATCCGGACCTGTGATATCCGGAACCTCCCATATCCGGACGTATCTCCAAACTAATTTTTTCAATTTTGGTTAGCGAAATGGTTAGGGATGTAAAGATACTACTCTTGATGTTTTGGCTGATCACGACTTATTCTTCACTACACTTACGTCATTCTGCGGTATGGTTCACTATTTTTGAATATTTAAGTTTTTACAATTGAAATACTTTATTTGGGGCAACTGAGTCTGGGGCAGCGGCGTTAGGTCGACTCACTTTGGCTTCATGGCTTCCAAAAAACGTGTGCATTGAAGAAGCAGCCGAATCACAAACTTTTTCAAAAACTGATGTAGGCGTACTGTAAAACTTTTTAACCAATTTTACTTTTTGTATTTTAAAGAGTACAGTGTACAAATGCAAATGCTAAACCAATTGGAACGTCTAAAAAAACACGTTCTTCTTCTGTGTATCTTCTGTAATTGTTAATTATATTAATTGAGATTTTGGCTACTTAAATAGATTTAATTACTGAACACAATGCAGTTTTCAGAATTGCTGTATATTTATTGGTTTTGAAGTTATCGCAGGTTGAACTGCAAAAATGAATTGAATAAAATTTACTCATCCGCCGCGTGTTTCACTGACGAAGTTAGAGCGAGATAGTTGCTATTATACCCTCTCTGTCTAGCGTACGGCGCAGCGCACAGTCTCCCTTTATGTACATAAATATGTAGGAAAAATAAGGAAAATATGTAGCTAAATATGTAATATTTAAGAAATATGTAGTATTAAAATACTTTCACATCAACAATATAATTTACATTTTACGAGAACATAACAGTGCCCTCTTTGAAAGGTTTTGAAAATAATAGGTGCTTCATTTTAAACTTTTTAAAATCACTTTCAAAACATGCAAATATATTTTGAGCAAAGTCAATGTAATCCATAAAATACTAATCAAGTTCGGGGCTGACACTAATCACCAGTTAGATTACCACTTCTGCTACAGAAAATAAGTTAACCCTCAGAATACACAGTATCTGAAAGTTCAACTCTTTGTTGAAGAGTTTACAATAAGACAGCATGCATAAGAAATGAATTACTTTTCAATTGTTTATTGTACTTTAGAAAATTTATGAAAACATATTTTAGAAAACAGTATTAAAAAAGAAACCTTGATATTATAAAATTAACAACAACAAAGTATTTTACCTATGGATTTCTGTAGTATAGGACATGAGTATAAAGTAAAAAATTGAGAATTATTAACTATTTAACAAAGTATTTTACTAGGAGAGTTGAAATTACTATAAAATTAAAGGTAGATTTTTGACTTGAAAATCTATATTGTATATATATATATATAACTCTACTATAACTCTGCATAAGAATAAAGTGTCCATGTAAGTTTTTTTTTTCCACTGTTTAGTTGCACAATTAATTATTAAATACTTTTCTATATTGTCTGTTGACATGGACTGTCTTCGGTCTGAGAGTATGTTTTTATATATAGAAAAGGATCTCTCGACATCACATGTCGTCACCGGCGCATGTTTATATAGAGGAATCGTACTTGGAAGAATATTCTCAATCGATTCTACAGTTTCGCCTTTACATATGCGATAAATGGTATGTAAAGTTGAGTAACCAGGGTTTCTATTCAGCACAGCATTTAATTTAGTAGAAACTTTGTCACCGACTTCACCCTGCACAGCATTTAACTTGTTAACTGCTTCTTCAACTATTCCTATGGCCTCTTGGAGAGTCAGACCTGCAGTCTCCAGTTTCTTGATACAACTGAAATGCGTTTTGATGTACGAAACTGAACATATCACCTTAGAGTTGTTGAATGCAGACAAGGATTCGCTCGCTGACACTGCAGAATCGGGAGATAATGATTCCACCACATACTTCACAGCTTCAAAGTTGTCACTGTAGAAATTTACGGCTTCGATCCAGGTTCCCCATCTTGTAATTACGGGTTCTGGAGGCAGAGGTGTGTCAGGTAGCCTTGTTTGTAGCACTGGATACGGTAAGGAGCTTTCAAGAACACCTTTTTTGTTGCTGATATTAATGTATTTACTTCGGGGAAAAGTTCTCTGACAGTTTCAGCTACTCGATGCAATCCATGAGCCAGGCATGTAACATGTAGTAGGTTGGGGTAAAACACATTTAGAGAATTACCTGCTTTTAACATGTATGCTGCTGCATCTGTATACAACAGCAGTACCTTCTCTTCTTTAACACCATTTGGCCATAACAAACTTGGCAAAATACAGCTTTATCGTCAGTTGTAAAAGCACTGTCAATCTGTACCCATGATTTTAACTTAGATGACAAAGATGATGCGGTCGGTGCCATGATAAAACAAGGATATTTGTATTTAAAACTCTTAAGAACTTGCGTTGAACAATACCGCACAATATATTATTTAAGACGTCTTTTGTCCAACAACGAGAATCCGCCAAGGCAAGAAACAAGCAAGCGCAGAAGTATAGGCGAAAGACAAAACACTGACTTGACAATAACTTCAACACACCACACTGCACACCAGATTGTTATTTACGTGTAGGCTTACACTCCGAGAGCGTCGATAATACTGGCGTCAAAAATCACATTGTGCCCTACAATAGCATAGAGTTATATAGATATTTGTTTGTTTAGGTAGATGGAATCCGTTGCGAGAATTGCAAGATCTGCGAAGAGTATTTATTTACCGCGGACAGCACGTTCTTTCCCCACCGAGCCTGCTGAACGTGCGAACAAAACGTAAATGAGTGGGGCCGCGCATACCATTCTCATCTAACATCCCGTGCAAAATGCCTTACTTGTCGCTTGAGCTCGTAAAAAATTTTACTTCTTGAAAGTAGAATCTATGTGTGCAATTGCAACAGATGCAATATTTTGCCTTTTCTTGTAATAAATTTAATTGGACCTGATTCTGATTAATTGCACATTTGCGCATCTGAGTAATGTTGTTATAGGCCTAACTATTTTTTGCCATTTCAATTTTCAAATTGAAATAAAGTATAGTAAAATAGCTGAAATATGTAGAAATATGTAAGATGGAGTGAAATATGTAATATGAACAAAATATGTAAAAATATGTAAAATTAAACTCGCGGATAAGACACCTATTGGTATGATTCGCCGATATCTGGCTTTTCCGTGTAAATGTGCACTCAGCATTCAAATATGTAATTACATAAAAATCCGGGCCTTAATCATCACCTACACCTGCATAAATATGAATGTAGGGGCTACTCATTACAATATTCACTTCCCCTTCCTTTGTATTTTGATTTGACAGCATTACAGGATGTTTACACTACCTTGTAAGCACGTATGTTTCCCCTTCTGTTTTGTCCAATATACAGTAGATTTGATAGAAATTTTAAATGAAGAAGGAAACTGCTACTTGGTAAATTAATATGTATTGTGCTTTTAAAAGGAAAAGAGAGATAGCTACCGTTTTTCTAATTCTATCAGTAGGATAGAAAACAGATATAATATAAAATGTATGAGACCCCATTAATATTAAGTATTTATCTCTAAATCACCAGTCGATTGTCTCAAAATAATGCGAAAAATTGCGAAAGAAACTACCGTGTAGTTATTTTTATCTCGCAAGGGTGTGTACGATGAACTATAGAAAAGAAACTTGTAGATAAATGTTTTTAAACAATGCCGTTTGTTTGCTAATCCCCGACCTTATAACTTTTTTATATACTTGCTTTTGTATAGAAAAGTCTTATGAAGTGAAAAGAAATTAGTAAAAGAGAATGGAAAATTCCAGGGTGAGGAAGAATATTTAACGTTACGAATTATAAAACGAAGGAGATATTACAGCTGCAATAAAGAGCAGGCAACGAATTATATCAAGGGCTCAAGAGAGAAGTAACGCAACGGAAGGCTGATTGGAATTCCTCAACTTAAATGTGAAGGAGGTATTGTATAATATTAATACTACATGCAACTCCCGCAGACCTTCCTTTGTCATAAACCGTCTCCTCACCATTCCCGATGGACCTCCTCCCAGAAACCCCCGCCAACGGAGAAATAGAAATAATTAAGTCTCTTCGTCATACTTACTACACCTGGCTTCCTTCTTGATAACTTAACATCTTAAATTTTCCTATCTACCTATCCGGTCTTTATCCCTCTCCTTTGTGCCTCCCCGCCTTACCTTGACGCCTCTCTGACACCTCCCTCCAGCTTTGACGTCCTGCGTTACTCGACCTCGTCTTGGCTGTCGTTTGACTTATACTTTTATTATGGCTCTACCATCACCCATTTGGCTCTGCACACTACGTAAACACACAAATACACATCCATACACTACACTCTATCCTGAATGCCTCCACCTACTTCGCCAACGGTCCGCGCTGCGCTGGCGTGCGACTCCTCTAAATCTCCAATCGGCGGAAGGGTGCTTGCCCCAGATCAGCCTGAGTCTTATCCTCTGAGACAAGTCTCAGACAACGCAAAAAAAGGTATAATATTATAGCCTACTGTCTACTATGACTGTGAGACGCGAATATGACAGCAGATATGCAAGAATGTAGGAGGCTACAGAAGAATAAAGGAACGGTCCAACTTCGGATATTATGGCTTAAGTAATATTAGAAAGGATTATTACAATTTATTTTATACACCACACAATATATGTGATAATTTTAATTTTTTATTTATCTATAAATTTTGAAACGAATTAAGACCTGTATTAACATCAACCGTTGTGTATATAATTCTTTTCAATCAGACTTTTCACAAAGTTTAGTGATATATTAAAACCATGTGTAAGATAATCAATTTTTGTGAAACCTATAATATACCCATTAAATAATGTAGACTAGACAAGTATGATAGTAGCTTAATACAGTCTTTTTTCCGGGATGAAAGGGAAATTATAATATTGTGCGCTTAAGAATGAAACTTTTTTTGTTACTAGACCAACGTTTATGAAAATCAATTTGTCTTCATTTCTCAGATTGTAATAAAATTGGAATCAATTATAGCCTATATCAAATTAAAAATTTTTGCCAAAATTATTTGTTACTAACCAAGTTTACTTTATTTTCTTAACCGATGGATTTTTGCATATCAAATTCCGTTTATTAGACATCGATTTTTCAATATAAAATTGGTCTCTAGATTACTGATTTGCGTTAATGCGTCCAAGAAAAATAGTAGTTTGATAAACCTTATTACTAAGTTTTAATGTTTGTTTACATACGGCGTTTTCAAGAAACTGTAACAGTGTTAGAATAAATAGGCCTACTTAAAAATTTGATTACATACCTGCACCTAGTTTCGTATACAGAAGCAGTGTAAAAAGTATTTTGTAAAGCTTTCTTACAAAATTATAACATAACTGAAGCCCAAATGATGTTTAAGATTTTGCACGTTAAGTCATATGAAGTTTACTTAAGAACCTGTTACGTTCAGACTTCCTGAGATACAGTTATTGAGAAGAACAAGAGTAACAGAAAGAAAGAGAGAGAGAGTGAGAGAGAGGTCAAAGTACATGATGTTTACTACAGTTGGCTACTTATAAGGAAATTGAAAATAATTAAACTTATTGTAATGTAGAAAGTTAACGAAACATGAACCAAAAGCGAGGATTATGTGCAGCAGACTCAAGAGTTTTATTAACAGGATCCAAACAGCCTTTGGTGAAACGATTATTACGTTAAATAATTTATTCGCAATTAAGAAGTGGTACATTTTGAAGAAAGGAAAAAACCGAGGATGAGGAACTTATAAGTTGCTATTAAAATATGTAACTTACCTTTTGGATACCTAATTATTTTACAAGCAAGTTACGGAAACTATAAAAAAAAAATTAATTCTTAATATATAAGCCTTCACGTATTATTTCAAAAAAATTAGATTACTGCTCACTGTGATATACGAAAAGCAAAAATATAATTAATGTAACATTACAACTCTTCAACTCTGTAAGATATAAACTCTTCTGCTTCTGCAGGTTGTTATTTATATTATTGGTACTTGTAGAAATTTTTATTAATCAGAATGGTGAATAAATTTCCAACGGATGGGAGTCAACTTGAAACATGTTGCTTCGGTACTACTGTATACCAATAACTGCATAACTATATTCTTACAAATGATATTCGGTATGAATGAGAATAATTAAAAATTCGTAATTCTCTCTCCCCCGTCTCTCTTCTCCCCCGTCTCTCTTCTCCCCCTCACTCTTTCTCTGTCAATTTTCCCCATCTACCTCACTAATAGGGACAAACCTCACTACCACCTTTAATTAAACATGACTACCTCACTATTAATTTCCTTTTATTTTCATTAAGTTAGCACGGCAGGTCCTTCTGCGACTGCACCCAAAGCGCGCCTCTTTAAGTGTTTGTTGAAATGCTACACTGCTACAAACAGATTACTCAAGTTTGAATGTGTAGTCTATACGAACACAATGAATGATTAAACAAACAGGCACAAACAAACAGTGAAGGATTGTGTGTAACACTGAAATTGTTGACAAGAAAAAGAAGAAACTGTACGAGTTGGCGCGCGTGCGTGTGCGCGCGCGAGAGAGAGAGAGTGAGTGAGTGAGTGAGTGAGAGGACTGAAAGAGAGAACATGGGCAGAGGTAAAAAAAATCTGTCGCATTAAATTCACGCCAACAACATTCTTAATGTCGTAATGACACAACAGTCTTTGTTTACAAAAATTACTACCGTTGTCACGACACAAATATACAGATCTAATGTGTGTTGGCAGGCTGACGCGTTCGTACTACTAATTCATTCGAAGGCTGTATTCACTCCTGTCTGTATTAAAATAATACAAATGTTGTTTTATAGTAATAATATAATAATAATAATAATAATAACAACTATCACGATTTGTAGGCTTAAGCATTCATAACATAAACAGTTTTCTAACGTTCCCTCCACTCAAGACTTCTACGAACTTTTTTTAACCTATTGATTTTACTCCATTTTTAATAATTCACCAATCCCTTCAGTTTATAACTTACTGCTTACATGTCGGAGTCATGTGATAGTATGAAACTTTTATTGAGCAGAATTCAGTATGACGGATATTCGTGGCATACCTACGGAGATGTGAAAGTAACGTAGTTTTACTTCGATTGCAGCTTGGATTCACTAAATTCTGTTGTCTTCTGTACGAGCGGGTAAATTCTATGCAGGAATGGGAAAATTATTATGTAAAAAAAAGCAGTGATCATTAAAGACAGAGGCACTGAGTGTAGGAGATCAGACCGTTGTAGGTCAAGTACTAGTAAAACCTGGAAAAGCTTATCGTCCACTACTACATATTATGTAGGTTTAATGAAAATTATGTAAATGGAACGGATGTAATTTCGAAACTGTTAATTTCCTTCAAGTGTGTACTAAAGTAAAGAATGTTACAATTTATAAGTTGGTAATTACACCAGGTAATGCTAACAACCAGTAGCCTACTGATTCAAATGTGTGTGTGAAGAGGGCTTTTGAGTCGATAATAACGCTATTACCTACTTGACACAGAAATTCCCGTGTCACCTGCATTTTGTATTATGCAAACGTTCGGAGGATGTAAATTTTTCAACAACATTGTTGGAGTGCCAACCTTTAGAATGAACCGTTGTGGCGGAATGCAAGATTGATTTAAAGAATTCAAAAATTCTTGGAGATAGTACACTATATTTTCAATATTAAATACGGTGTTAATAGATTCTTCGGACTTTTTATTATCCCCAGAAAATTTTTCCAAACTTGTATCATAATTTTCCTTCACAGATTCGATTCTTTGGGAATAACCACTTGTAATTTTTATCAAGTAAACACTTGACGTTTTGCACAGAATTTAGCAATTAATACAGTGTTGTACTATTTACTATGTCCCAGTTTTTCGTCAATTTCTGTGAAGCTATCGTCATTAGGAACACTACCGTCACCGAGGTGCAGTAAGTTTGTAGAAAAATCACCATCTCCTCCTCCTCCTAAATGGGCTCTCATATTGCTTTGCAAATTTAGTCTGAATAGCATTCCACATCGCCGAGGACTTTAAACACACTGAGACAATATCAGCGCGGGTTCTTCTTGCAGTTACCGGTAATCTCTAGCGAGAATCCTCTGAAATAACAAATGTTACGCTACCCACTAATTTGTTACAATTTCTTAAGTCTTGGAGAGTTTGATTGACCGTTTCTATACAGTCCACAAATCGCCTTCGTTTTACCGTTCATGATTAGTTTCCGTTTTGATCGCTCTTTCTTTTGTCATGCCTCCTCTTCAATACGAATTGCTTTTTTAATAGGAGTCAGTGAGAATACTTGACTTTTTCTTCTTGGCGCATTTTTATTTTATTTTTGCAGTCGCTTTCGGATAAGGGCGAATTTATTCTGGTGTCAATTGTGATAAGGTATTAGCAGATGTCTCGTTTATTTCCGACGTGGGAGGTCCGGCTACTGTGTTCTCTTGACAATCTTTTGTTGGTGTTAATCTTCCTTCATAATTACTTTTGTCTCCTATCTCTCTGTCAATTACAGGTGAACACAGAAACTCTTCGATACTGAATATATTTTCATTTAATGGCCAAATTCCAGTTGAACTAAAACCTGCTGTCAGTTAGATGGTGTAGCTGCCTTTGAAAGAGTATCTTTTGCTAGCCCAGGTATGTCATGGTTTTACCTGGGTTTATTGTCATCCAGCTCTCAGCAGCTGCACCGAAACAGGCCATATAAACACTTGTCTAATGGCTGAAGTCAGATTGTAACGGGTATGAGGTATAAACTGTTTCATAAATAGTAAAAAAGAGAGGCTGTAATTTATCTTGATGGATGTGCTACTCCAATACAACCTGCTGGTCCATAAATAATCAAAGTGATATCTACATAACACTCTGTGGATATAACGATAAGTGGTGGTTTCCAGCTGCCATCTATGAAAATACCACTGGTTTCACCCTTTTCCAAAGGGGTAACCCTGCTGACTTGTTTATTTCCCTTCAAACTGACAACTTTGTTAGGACAGTGCACTGTCGTTATGCTGCCTGGTTTCCTTCACATTCCAAATATTGTGACAGTAAAAATGAAGGCGACTTATCACAGAATTCCAATATTGAAGAAAGTTTTATGTTATGTTTATTAAAACTAAATGCTATTGCAAAACTTGTTGCTTCAGCCTCTCTAAAAGACAACCTTGAATGTCGCTGCATGAAGCCAGTAAAACAATCTTTTACCGGCCCAGTTCACCAGAAAATCGACATTATTTGCAAACACGTATTCGGAGGCTAACATACGAATATTCTTAGGGTACAAACCATAATAACTAACAGAATAGTGCAGATCATAACACAGAAATCTGATTTTTCTTTTTGTTCTTTCCTAAATACAAGTTGTGGAAAACGCTGAGTCTTTGTAGGGTTTGTGAGCTACATCGCCCCAGAAAGTTTTTCACTTGTACGTTTGAACCAAATATGAAAAAAAGAAAACAGAACAAAATGTTTTACTTACATTGTACCAACATACCACTTTCCTTCTGGTGAAATTGAAGGTACACCTTTAATTTTAAAATTAGTGGCTGAAGTGTAGTGCTGCTGGCCACTCTACCTTTAGTGCGTGTGTCGAACACTCACTTTAGGCAACCTATTCTACCTCCTAAATTTCCTAGGCGGCATAAAAAGGAGCCATTATTACTATTATCATTTTAAAAATTTTTGTTTTTTAGGATTTAATAAACACGTAATCTTCATTATAGGATCACAAGTAACTGACACATAATTAATTCTGAGATCTGTAAGGTTATGAATTAATTTTCTTTTAAAAGTTATAGAGAAACATAACTTGCCCTCATGTTGCCACATTGCTTTTGTATTAGTATGAATCAATTGTACACTTACCATGGATCCAACAAAGTACGTAGCTGTAAACACCCATAGCAAATTAGTGACAAAAAGGTTGCTTTACACGTTCTAAAATACAAAAGGGAACAAAGACTCATTTTACTGTACACTGCTATAATCAGACTGGAGGAGCATGTACTACAAGCTATAACAAAAACGTTATACAGTTGCAGAGGTGCTGCGACTAAGGGACACTTGAAGAAGTACAAAGTATCAACTTATGTCTCTCTGCTCTCCCCTATATGGTAATACTGTCTTATAACGACTGTTAAACAAATCAAATGTATTGTATACCTTTATATGTGTATTTATACACAATATATCATAAACGTTTTTTGTGGCAAAAATACCTTTATATGTGTATTTATACACAATATATCATAAAAGTTTTTTGTGACAAAAATATCTGTCAAATTTTTGTATGTTGTAATGGTACATATAACACTACCAACACCAGCGTACCACAAATAAGTTGAAAGCCACTACAATTAAGAATACCTACAAGGTCAAGCATACGATCATGGATAAGAAAGGAAGTATCATAAGCCAAAACCAAGTGAATTAAAATGAAGAAGGACTTACCAGTAAATGTGCAACTAAAGAAGATAAAGCAAGACTAACGACGAGACGACATACATAATTACCCAATAGATCAAACAGTGAGAAGGAAACCCATTAAAGACAAAATCAAGAAGAAACCTATTAACCGTGAGAAGGAAACCAGTGAAAACAACGCCATGAAGAAACTTATTAAGAGGGAGGAAGGAATCGGTGAAGAGAAGAAGAAAATATCCAGATCAAACACAAAAAAGGGAGATAACATGAATTATAATGAACTAACATATGGCAATAAAAGAATTATTATAAAAGAAGAAAGAATAAATGGAATAAACAACATGATTTAAACCCCTAAGCTGCAAAACAAATTGACACTGACCAAAACTTATTAAGTGAATACCTTCCTTGACAATGTAATACAAACAATAATCAATAAGAATGAATTATTGAACATAAAAAGTAACAAAGAGAATGAATAATAATAAGTTCTTAGCTAAATTATGTGTAGACATGAAAAGCGGGCTATGTCCAAAACACCAATGACCAATTGTAAAGTGGAATTGATATTAGAAATAACCACTAATTACCAATAGTAAAGACTGTAAAAGATAAACAAAATGTAATCTAATAATAACCAATAGATATACCAGTACTACATAAAGTCAAATAAATCAAATGTAATACAGAAACACAAAACCGACAATAATCCATTGTTGTATATTATAACTATATGCTTGCCATAGAATGGATGCATGATGAACAAAATTATCTTGTAAACTTATCATAAAAGAGTAGGAACTAAACCAACAACATTGAATGAGGCAGAATACTATTCGAATAAGTAAATTCAAGGACTATAGCCACCCAAATACTAATAATAACAATAATAATAAATAAACCATGTTGACAGCTAGATGCAAGTAATCTTGGTTACTTTAAACCAAAGCAATTTTCAGTATAAATGCAGAATGAACTACTGCACAATAATAACAGTGCTATCAAAATAATGATAAGAGATATTCAAGCAATAACGAGAATAATTTGATAGGATTGCAACCCATATAAAAAGGTAACTTCCTAAAGTATAGTAAACTCACTTAACAAACTATAGTTAAGGTAATAAAACCACAAGATGAAGAAAAAGGACACTATCAGAAGTGACAATGACCAATGCAGTATGCATAGGCCATAATAAAATGTTATTAACTATTAATGTTATAATAATATTAAGTATCATGTACATGTTGTGTTTATGTTAGTGTCTATACAGGAAAGTACAGAGCAACTCACCGCAGCTAATAATAGAAGAGTCAACGCAACTTCTTCAGAATCGAACTCATGAAATGGAACAAAAAACATTCTAAACTATTTAAACAAAATTAATAAACGATGTCAAAGAGTAAGTAAACCGATTTATTCATATCGGATTCAATAATAGATTGAATTGGGTAGAATAAATCAATAAACCAAAAATTAATAATAAAAACCAAAACGTTAAGAATAATAATAAAACGGACGATCTCGTCATGCTAAAATGTTGATACACACTTTTAAAGAGAAAATTACTTATAACTTCGAATCTAACAAGAAAAATGTTGTGTTGAGTATTCATAATACAAACCCTTAGATATCAAATATGAAATGAAAATATAAGAACCAAGTTAAATGTATATTCTATAGCCGGCAGAATAAGGGAAGGACAAACAAAATAGAGGCAGGATATCAAGAGAATGGAAAACATGAGACTACCTAAACAAGTAATAAGATACAGACCTCAGGGAAGACGAGATATAGGTAGGGCAAGGAAAAGAGATGCCTTCAGTGAAGGCAAAACAGGCTGTAATCCTATACCTTGACATGGAGAAGATTCCTAATACTTAATAGCACACTTAAGAACAAAATATTGGTATGGAAAATCATACACGACTTCCATGTTCTAAGATTTATATTTAAAATCATTTTCGAAATGAAATATTTCCATTGAAACTACTTCTTTCTACTTACTGCTTCAGCCACTTACTGTGGGCACTAACGTATACCACCTCACGTTATCGCACTTGATTTTCACTGATGATGGAAGTCGATGGCACTTGCGAAACGTCTGGTTTTGCAGAAAACATTGGTCTACGGCCAAACAGGCCGGGAAGGAATTTTAAAAACAAACTGCTTCTTTGTTGTCAATAACGTAGTACATATATACAAAAAATTATCAGGTAAACTATTACGTTACAACAAAAAAATGTTTCAGGTAAACTACCCTTTCCCCGTAACCGATCTTCACCAAAATCAATAGGCCTTGAGTCCTCTATAATTCGGGCACATATGTAAAAAAATATCTGATTCTGTTTGAATTTACGGCAGTTATCGTTCGTCATGAAAAAATTTCTCTTGTTACAACATAAAATATTGCAGGTAAACTACCCCTTTATCTTAACCGATCTTCACAAAAAACAATAGGTCTTGAATACTCTACAATTCAGGGCTGTATGCAAAAAATTATTTGATTCTGTTTGAATTTGCGGCTCTTATCGTTTGCCATAAAAAATCTAGACAGACACACAGACACTTTTCGATAAATTACTTTTTTTCATGTTTTGAGGGTAGTATAATCAGAATCTGCAAAAATCTCTAACACGATTTTTTTTGCCATCACCATACTTCCATTTCCTTATGGAACATGAAAGTAATATCGGTATGGAGAACTATACATGACTTCCATATTCTAAGATTTATATTTAAAATCATTTTCAGCCAAACAGCAAGGGAAGGAATTTTAACAAAAAAATACTTCTTTCTTGCCAATAACGTAGTACACATATAAAAAATATTATCCCCTCCCCCTTCAACTATAATTTTGATTTATAGAAAATTACCCCCAGCCCGTTCAACTAGCCTCTTCATTTATAGATATTTCATCTACGTTTCTACAGTGGATTATTAAGATCTTATCAGGATACTTTATCAAAATTAAGTACTTCACTCATGTTACAACAAAAAATGTTTCAGGTAAACTGCCCTTTCCCCGTAACCGATCTTCACCAAAATCAACAGACATTGAGTTCTCTATAACTCAGGCACATATGTAAAAAATTATTTGATTCTGTTTGAATTTACGGCAGTTATGGTTCGTCATATAAAAAATTACCCATGTTAAAACATAAAACATGAGATTTATAAAACATATCTAAGATTTATATTTAAAATCATTTTTGAAATAAAATATTTTCATAGAACCTACTAACGCTGGGGAAATCTGAGGAGCCAATCAGAGTTGGGCCTACCTGTCACTCTGCTGAATTTGGTGGAAAGCCCTGTCACTGTCGTCAAAGTATCAGCCTTGACAGGGTCCTCTTTTTCTGCAAAATGGGAGAGGAGGCTTGAGATGGAGTGAGTGACATGGTCCCCACCTCAATGAAGAACCCATTGTTTTATAAAAATATATTTAAATTTTGAAAACTGAAAATTCTTTTCTTGTTGTAAATATTTATATTTTATAATCAAAATGACTTTATCAAAAAACAAACATTATTTTTTTATAATAAGTATTTACATATGTTTCTTAATATGATTACTTTTTCTTCAATGTTGATGATCATTTCCAAACATTCTGACAAAATTGTATCTACAGAACAGTTAACATTCCCCAGGTTTCCATTTCTGCTAATTTCTCATTACACCTTCCACTGACGTATTATTAACCATTTCATAAACTATCGTATAATCTTTTCAGATTTTGTGGTACAAAATCTGAAATTTTCAGATTGCCTGGCAACAAAATTATTTTATTTTCAACAATTACCATTGTTTGAAGAAGATTAAATGAATTTTCAAGTACTTCACTCTTGTTAAAACGTAAAAGGTTGCAGGTAAACTACCCCTTCCCCTTAACTGATCTTCACCAAAATCTAAAGGCCTTGAGTCCTCTCAATTCACTGAAGTATGCAAAAAATTATTTGATTCTGTTTGAATTTGCGGCTGTTATCGTTTGCCATAGAAAATACCCTTGTTAAAAAAACGTTGTAGGTAAACTACCCCTTTCCCTTAACCGATCTTCACCAAACACAAAAGGTCTTGAGAACTCTACAATTCAGGGCTGTATGCGAAACATTATTTGATTCTGTTTGAATTTGCGGCTGTTATCGTTTGCCAAAAAAAAAAAATTCCCTTGATAAAAAAAACCGTTGCAGGTAAACTACCCCTTCCCCTCAACCAATCTTCACCAAAAACAACAGGTCGCGAGTACTCTACAAATCAGGGCTGTATGCAAAAAATTATTTGATTCTGTTTGAATTTGCGGCAGTTATCGTTTGCCATAGAAACTACGCTTGATAAAAAACGTTGCTGGTAAACTACCCCTTCCCCTCAACCGATCTTCACCAAAAACAATAAGTCTTGAGTACTCTACAAATCAGGGCTGTATGCGGAAAATTATTTGATTCTGTTTGAATTTGCGGCTGTTATCGTTTGCCATAAAAAATACCCTGGTTAAAAAAACCTTGTAGGTAAACTACCCCTTTCCCTTAACCGATCTTCACCAAAAACAACAGGTCTTGAGAACTCTACAATTTAGGGCTGTATGCAAATAATCTTTTGATTCTGTTTGAATTTGCGGCTGTTATCTTTTGCCATAAGAAATACCCTTGTTAAAACATAAAACGTTACAGGTAAACTACCCCTTTCCCTTAACCGATCTTCACCAAAACTATAGGTCTTGAGAACTCTACAATTCAGGGCTGTATGCGAAACATTATTTGATTCTGTATGAATTTGCGGCTGTTATCGTTTGCCAAAAAAAAAAATTTCCCTTGATAAAAAAAAACCGTTGCTGGTAAACTACCCCTTTCCCTCAACCGATCTTCACCAAAAACAATAGGTCGCGAGTCCTCTACAAATCAGGGCTGTATGGAAAATTTATTTGATTTTGTTTGAATTTGCGGCAGTTATCGTTTGCCATAGAAAAAAAATCTACAGACAGACACACAGACACACAGACAGACAGACACACACACAGACACTTTTCGGAAAACGACTTTTTTTCATGTTTTGAGTGTAGTACAATCAGAATCTGCAATAATCTCGAACACGATTTTTTTTGCCATCACCATACTTCCATTCCTTAAGGAATATGGAAGTAAAATCAAAGTAAAATTCTGATGGCAATAAAAATCAAATATTCTATCAAAAATTGGGGATATACATTTTTGGTAGGTATTTGGTAGGCCTACTTGCATTGCACAAGGAATGTGTTATTTTCAATAGGTTATTGATAAAAAATGACTTATAAGTACATTGATTTTTATTACAAAATTTATACAAAACAGTTTCAATTCTAAGGTATCAATAATTAATAAATATTAAGGATAATGAACAAATTATTTCTTCATAGAAGATACATAAAAACATTGCAAAAATAATACATATCAGACAAATATTATTACAACAAAAATACCACACAGACATTTGGGCTTTGTTACTTTATCAGTAACTATAAGATTACATTAATAAAGTACATAGAATATTTATTTACAAGAACATAATTACAAAAAGTGAAAACACCTTTGATGAAATAAACATTTTATTTATTACATCAAACATAACTAAACTCAGATGACAATATAAATGAACTAAATATAGGTTTTTCTGCGAGGGAGTGTAGGATTGATTAGGGGTTCAATTAGTTCAAATTATTAAAAAAAAAAAATAGCATAAACTATAAATAGAAAAACTAGACTGGTATGTTTACAACAAAATGAAAACTTCAAGTTACATTTAAGAGATATTCCGTGTCAAATCAACAAGTGCTACAACCTGACCCTCTTAGATTTATTTGAAATTAAGTATGCATGTAGTATTCATAAATAGTAACACAAATCAATTTTTTCAGATTTTCTGACGAAAGGTTACTGAGTAATGGGTGCTCAAAAATGAAAAAAATAAATAAAATTTTTGACTTGCGCAACAATATTGATTTGTTCACAACTTGTGTTCTAATTAAGCTAGAACAATGACATCAAGTTCATTTGAAAGCTCTTTTAAAGAGCTTTCATATGATATAAAACATAATTAGTTGAAAATATATGTATTTTTTATAAACACATCATTATTGCATTTACTGAATTTTGAATTACTGTATTTTTAAAATTCTCAAAAAAATATATGTGAAAGATATTGTTTTCCTCTACATATTCTGAAAGTTTCAACTTGGGATGAGCATGGGATCACTATCAAAAGTAATTTTATGTTTATCACGATTCTGTAAAACGTCATTCAGATCGGTGAAATATTATTATTTTTATTTTCCTACCCGTGACAATTTTTCAGAATCATAGTTGGATTTATTACTTGGCCTACAAAATTGTACTTTTCTTTCATACAAATAACTGTGTTTTAAAGCTTAGCACTAGCTAAATTAATAGCTCAAAATTAATAAATTGACCTACATATCTAAAATATATATCTTAATACAGTGATCCAGGTTTTCCGTGTACAAGCAAAAAATCTCATTTTAAAGACTATATACAAAATGGTTGGTTGGTGTGACTATCTCCCATCTGTTTAGTATTTTGTCATCGGATAATATTCAGTCAGCTGTTGTCAACTGTTGTTGAAAGTGACCTGTACATTTTCTTTTGGTGTGACGTAGCCTATAAAGTGAAAAAAATGTGATTAATTCTGAAATGTTGTGTTTTGAAATTAGCTTAAAGGTACTTTTGTACAATTCTCACAACAGTGTATAAGTTTATATGCCTACAACCAGTTAATATTGTAACGAGACATATGAGCCCAAATATTTCAGTAACGCAAAATATTAACACATGTCAATAATTGAGTGAAAGAGACAAACCAAGTGTTTCTTCTAAAAGGCCAAGCATGAAACTACATGAGCTACTCATCACCAAGGATAAACTCACAACAATAAGAGTTAATAAAACTAATGGTAACTAACAAGTGAAATAACATTATAAGAAAAAGAAGATGCACCGAACAATGGTTGTACCACAGGAACCAACAACCCAATAGTTTTCGGTCAGTAAGGAACCAATGAAGACAAGGAAGAAACATACTACGAGAAAGACACCTAACAACCATGGTATAAAATATAGATTCCAAGAGCCAGTCAACTATAGAATATCTTACCCGTGTATATGCAATGACTGAACAACTTACAGATTGAAGAGATGGACAAGAACTGACTAACTGAGATGACCAATATTGTAACGCAACAGAAATGCTAGCACTCAAGTTACATAAAAACAAGGTTCACAGAATAATAAACAAGTCAATATTTAACCCCATGATAGAACAAAGATCTAATAATTATATTTATAATCATAGATAAAGGTAAATAAGGATGCAAGGTAATATTAACAAGAATAACCGAACCTGTAAGTTAGACAATAGTTGATGATATATGTTTAATGAAAAACAAACAAAAAATGAAACAATAATTTACTAATAGCAAATAAGAATTTTGAGTTAAGAGGTATTATTTTGTGACAACAAATGTTATGATAAAGTTTATGTTATGTTATACCAAATATGTGTTGAGTTAATGAAAGATAATGAAACAAGATGTATTATTCAATGACTGTTGTAGAATGAAGTGTGAAGCAGCTAATTAACGTTAATAGGTTTGAATTTTCTTATATGTGATCCATAGGTCAAGATAAAATTGTTATTAGATATGGAAAAAATAATTGTTTATGTAAATGTTAATAGTTAAGATTTAATTATATGTATGAATTTATGTAAAAGGGGCTATAGATGTGTACCAGTTATAAACACAGGTAGATCTGTTTACAATAAAAGGCCTAACAGCCAAAACCACTATATAACCACTCATAACATAAAGGTTAGGTACATCAATTAATAATAATTAATGAATACGCTTTGAAGAGCTAGAAAAAACATTAAATTAATAATGATATATAATAAAATTTATACAAATTATGATAATATCATAATGCCATGATATCGATTAATAACATTTAATATCGAAAGTGGATTAAATATAAAAAAAGGAAAAAAACCGGCTTATATCAAAAAACCAGCAGAAAATAATAAACCAACTATCGGTAAAGTTACATTCCGATAGGATAGCAAATTGATAAGGAATAGACAAAAAATATATGAAATAAACACTATATTCAAAACATGTGGAAGGAAGAAGTCGTGTGTTGCTAGGGACGACAGAAGAAGAGGAAGTTGTTAATTTGACAATAATTGCTTTGATGATCTGAATGTGATGAGATTATAAAACCCAAGAATTATCTACTTAATCGGAATATTTTAAATCATCAGACACGATTATAAAACACAAAATCCTAATGACAATGTTTATGACTATCACCAGTACAGTTTAATCCAAATAACACTACAGTATGAAATCACAATAGAGAATAAATAACTGGATTATACAAGGAAGAACTTGAACTGTCCCATATCCGAAGGGAATTGATGATATATTAAACCAAATAGAAAGAATTAACAGTATCACAATTAATAATATTCACTACACCAGAAGTTATAACCTTTCAAAAACACGGAACAACACTAATTGCTTCAACCAAGAGAAGAACGTATTTGGATCCTGGCGTTGCAGAAGAAGCATCAATCGGGCTGTAAACCAATCCAAAAAGCTGTAATTCCGAAGTGGACAGGAGAAGAATTCCATTCTATTAAATCGAAGAAAGAAAATCGTACGGCATAATTGTCCAGAACAGTAAATTTATCAATCAACCGCCTACACGATTGGCTTCGTTCTAGTCTGGTAAATTATTATTATATTAATCATACTAACTACACAACACTTTAAATTTGTAAATCTTGCATTCTTATCTATGTATTTTTAATCTTCCCCACAGTTACAAGAACCTTCACACCCTGAATTAAATTAATTACAAATTAAAACACACTATATAACTAAATTTAAATAAAGTATCAGAATAATCAACAATCGATTCATACAATCTATAGCCCAAGCATATGTTAATTAGAACATATATTATTCAATGTTAAAGAAGTAAACAAATAAAGAACCTTTATATATTGGCAAAATCTTGTTATTTGGAGTATGGTTTAATGAGCTAGGAATAAAAAAGTAACTGAATAAGTATAGAATAATTGGTTAACATAAACATTGAAATAACCTATAAGTTTCGTTGAGCCGATACTACAGCGCTTATAGCGGAATTATCTGACACCAAAGAGAGAGCGTAAAAATACAAAATTAGACAGAATTCTCTTCAAGGTATAATAGGGTTGAACGGAATTATAAAATAACTCATTAATTAATTAAGTTACAGGTACACAAACACTGATAGTTTTTAGAGAGCTAAGTTAATAATTAATTACTTACATCAATACATCCCACAACTCCAAATATCTCCGAGATTTACATAATTAAAATAATTCAAAACACATTGGCATAGGTGTATGTACAAATTGACAAACACAACAGTGGGGTTTTAAGGAGAGGAAACCCATTCCTGTATAATATACAACAGATAATATTATAAATGTATAGGACAAGATATGTTATAAAAGAATGAAAGTAACTATACTGTTAACTGAATAGAAGCTGTGAATAAAAGCATAGTAACATGTTATGCATAGCACCCATGTAACATAAAGAAGTATTAAAATTGTCTCATAATAATAACAAATATTACTCAAACAGTCAAACAATCATGTAAGATAAGAAAAGGCAATAACTAAAGAGTTATTAGTTATCATTAATAAAACCAAACTTGAGAAAATAAGGTTAAAAGAATGTAAATTTGTATCAACCTAACATACACATTGTTGGTACAAATTTCACCTAAATTCACATCTATCAGTAGGAAAAGCCTACCTAAACCAAAATGTTTTGTGCCTTAAACCAAGAAGAACTGATAAGCTTTCTACAGGTACAAATATAAGCTACCCAAAATGGATTTTAAATAAGAATTTAAGTAAATAAAGTGAACCAAAACCGACCAAAAGGGGATTCACTAAGTAAAACGTGAACAAAACCACTTTATAATACCAAATAGAAGTAAAAGGTTAATGTCTATACCACAAGTAAGGTGTAATGCCACTATTGTAATAGTATAAGAATATTATAAGAAAGGACATAATGTATTATAATCGTAATTAAGAACACCTGTCATGTGACACCACATTTAAGTAATGTTAGTCAATGATATACACTAAGGGACAGACCAGTGTACAAAAAACACTAAACCAATTATAAAGAGACTACTATGATTAAACTATTGTAACTAAATAATAGTAGAAAGAGATAAAAGAATACCAAATAAGAATGGAAATAAGTGTACACCTCATAGTGCAAAATAGAGGTCAGAGAGAGATAACTATATAAGAATACAGCAGTTCTATAAGGAGAAATTTACCTCCAAACTTATAAATTTTGCACAATCATCTGGCGATATAAGAGCTTCTACAACAATGGACTCTGTAACAAAGAAAGAATTTTAGCTAACAGAGAAAACTAATTATCATTGCCAGTATCAACAAAAGTGCAAATTACTAAATGAAATAATTGCAATTTTATGGGAAATAATGTTATTAAACTAATTATGTACTTTATTAAAAACTTTTGTTTTCCAGCAGCTTCCAAAACTCTTTATATAAAAAATAATATAAACAAACTTATTTAGAGCTTCTAACAATACTTATCTTAAAATTATCATATGATTATACTTTCCAAAGGAAGCCCCTGATTTGAAAGCATTGACACATAATACTACTAATTAAAAATGATTCCAACTACTATGTTACTAAATTTTCTCATTTAAAATGTAAATGGGACTGTTAATAACTTTATATTGTTGTCATTAACAAGACAAAACAATCATTAATGGCTATTTTATCACAAACTTCAAAATCTCCTATAAAGCTTGCTCAATGAAATAGGACATTCCTGATGCAGAAAATTAACTTTGCCATAACACAAATTAAATAGGCTAACACCCAAACAAAAAAATGCTTTGAAAACAAAACATTAATGAAATATGGTATGAATTAATTGTGCTACATTCAAAGCTGATTTTCTTAATTGATTTAAAGTACCAAGTGTGACAAGTAAAGTGTCAAGTAAAGATAATTTAGGTAAACCTAACACTACATATGAAACAAACATTAAATCAAATATGCTAATGTTACAAAATTCACAAACAGAAAAAAAAATTTTAAATTATCTATAGGCTAAATTGCTTTGATTATATTACCTTCTCCACTTCATATGTTTTCCACATCAATATCATCTGATGTCGATACTACTGATGGTGCAATAATAGTCATTTTTTCCCAGTCAATTCTGGAAAGTTCAGGAGGAACCTGAAAGATCATTACAAAACTCATACATAATTTTTCACTAAGTTAATAATTATAATAATATTAAGCTAATAATTAAGAGAATAATTTATTTTCTTAACCTAGCACAATATTTGTAGGTTAGCACTATGAATTTACAAAAAGTTAATGGATTTTGTGTAAATTTCTAAAAAAAATTAAATTTACAGCATAATCTAGTAGTTATTTTATAGTAATCTATTTTAATTTAAATGAACTCAAGTCACTATTGTTTGGTTACATCCCTGCACTGAAGATTCCTGAAAAAGATTTCTAATATAATCATACAAACTCGAAAAACAAAAACTGTTCAAATGATTAACATTGAATAATATAATCCTGATTATAACGGAATTATAACTAGCAAATACATTACGGATAATTCATCCATACTCCGTATCATTTAAATCTACTATTAAGTATAACACACCCCATAAAATTTAGAATATTAAGATACTAATTTTTTAAAATTTCATGTGATATTAGTTGAGTATCATTTAGGAGGTTAAACAATATAAATACAATTCTACACATTAAGTTACAGATTATAAATACAGATAATAAGAAATTAAATAAAAATAACACTATAGGCCTACATCAATTATCGGGTTTAAGAACCTGCTGCTGTAAGCAGTGATAATTTTAGTTTAGTGAGCTTTAATCAGACTGGCATGCAATAATAAATTTTACATAAGATAAAAGAACGATGCTTTCTTTAGTCACCAGCAAAACCTTTTCTGTCTGCAAGTTAATATTATAAAATTTAAAAACAGCACAATTTTATTAAAAAATTTAATCGAGATTAAAATGCATGTTTAAGTCAAAAATTAAAGAAGTCACAGTTCATATTCTCTTTTCACTTTTTCTTTTACCTGAAAAATGTTAGCCCTTAATTTTTAAAGCAGAGCTGTGTTAAAACAAAATTTTTATGACAAATATATTACAATTTAATGGACTGAATGGTATGAAAGTAACTATGTGTACAAAAAAATACAACAGTTTGCTTCAGTGAGGATACAGTAGCCATAGGCCTATATTATAAATTTTGTTATATTAGGTCTTAAAATTAACCTTAACTTACTAAGTCATATCTTATTAAGTAATTACGTTTCTCTGAAAAATGCTGAATTTGAAAGTATATTTAGAGTAATATAGCTGGACTGAAGAATTAAATAAAATTTGTAACTAGTTAAATACGAGCAGAGTTCAAATTAAATATATTATAGTAAGGCAGGACCAGTATATCTTGTATATCTTGTATATCTGTAGTATATCTTGTGTTAGGTAGGACCACATTTTACGAATAAAATGATTTACAAATTGGATACATTACACATATATAGGTAGGCTAGAGTAGACAAAATAATTGTCAGACTTACAGGAGTATCTATAATAAAGAAACTTTATTTAATTAAATTGCTTCAGTGCCTTACAGGGACTTTTTTTTTAAATTAGTTAATTACCCCTTGGGTAATTATGAAGATTCTCATCAATGCTGATATTGCGCTGATATATTTTTATTATATTCTTCTATGTTATATAAACACGAGAAAAATAATTTTAAACGGCCGTCGAACCTATTTACGGAGACAAAAAATTAAATTTTTACTCCCATAAGAACGCATGGCGTTAGCCTAGGTATATTGTATTAATTAAATTAGAATGCTAATTTGCTCCATTATTAAATTTTGGACAGAACACAGTGATATTATGTATAGTTGGGTCTATAACAACCGGTAGGCCTAGTGTACAACCCAAAGTAATCGAGACATTCATACATAACCTAACAGCTAATTTCCTACAAACAACGGACAACATACACTAAATAAATGATCATCTTACCTTTCATTATTATTCCTAGCGCCTCCAACATATTTTTACTTCGACTTGCAATCACAAACACTTCATACGAATTACAAAATTCTGTCCCACACACGTTAACAAACGTAAACGAATTACCGCACAACGACGACTAAACAGAAATATGGCAGGTCGCAATATTTCGTTATACCAACTAAACAGAATAAAAACACACTTCCCTCTGTAGTGTGTCTTTTTTACACATGTTAAAAATTTTATAGAATAATTATTACGAATGCCAATATGGCCGACTAACTACCCATATTTCATTATATACATTTGTATATATCGAACTGGTTGTCTGGCTTCAGCGTACAGCAAAAATACGATGTCTAAAAATTTGTATAAGTTTTTCGTACGCTGACACACCATAACTTGGGCAAAATAACTTCATCGCCTAAAAATGTACTTATATAAGTTCGTCAAATTTGTTTTAGATAACCTGGGTAAAAATTGGGGTATGATAAAGAAATTATGCGGCGCTAAGTGTATATATATATATATATACATTTTTCTAACATTTTGGCGTCTTTTCAAAATATATACGTTTTGGCGTCTACTCGAAAATGAAGAGTATATTGAAATTTTATTATAACATTACGTATTTGTGATTATGTTATTTGTGTTTTGCGTTTTATATTTCAATATACTCTTAATACAAGAAAATAATTTTTGTTGTACAAAACGCTGTCATTATGGCATCTTTTTATAATTACGACAGTAGGGCGTCTTTTCAGTTTCCCGACAATGAAGCGTCTGAAATGTATATTTTTTCGAATTGTAGCGGTTTTTGCTTCCAGCGACGTTGCCAGATTTCAACCCCGGGTATTGCACAGTTTACGTTGACGCTTATTTGTTTGTATGAAAGAGTGACTAACTGCAGGCGAATTACCATTATTCTTTTCCGTTGTTCACGCGCCAACTTTACATCATAATTTTAACTAAATATTTATAAACTGTCAAATATTTATCAACAATTCTTAAACTTCACTATCCAATTCTACTAACCGTGATATATAATTATTGTGTTTTACGAAGCAAGCCAAAGTAGCGTACTGGCCTTTCGAATTATGTAAAGATTGACCACTTGTCGTCGGATTAACTAACGGAATTAACGGGCATGTTAATATTTTCTCACACGAATTGATACCGGGTGATAACGTAACTTTGATCTCATTTACTAGAGAAATTTCTTATGCATATTGGCAGTCAGTAATAATAAATGTAATACCAAACGTTATGAACTTATACTCATAATATAAAAAATATAATCAGTTATATTTTTGGTCAGTGTTCATTATTATGTATACAGTATTTTTCAGTAATGCTATAAAACATTTATTTGTATCAATTTTGTGGGTAACAAAATTTTATAACTATAGTTTATAGTTCTGTAGTTCTTAATTTTCTATAGTTCTGTTTGGGATTGAGATTGATAAATAGATAGACAGATAGAAAGAGAGAGAGAGAGAGAGTGAGAGGGGGGAGAAGGAAAGAGAGCGATCACAACTCTGCATATATGTACATAATAATAATTACTTCTTGTGTTAGAGATAGATGGAGAGATGGGAGACAGAGGGTTGTGAGATAGCATAAAATTTTATATTAACATTTCCATAATATTAGTTCTATTTGTATTAGAAATAATAGCAAGATGTTGCGAGAAGCAGGCAGGGAGTGAGAGAGGGAGAGAGAGAGAGAGAGAGAGAGAGAGAGAGAGAGAGGGACAGACAGACAGACAGACATACGATATTAAAATGTTTCGGTTGAGGGTACTAGAAGTCATCGGATACCTGCACTTTTTGTAAGACCAGGAAAAGGTTATTTTATGATACAGTTCATTGACATGTCTATTGTTATATAGGCTTGTGGTTTCTCCACGGATTATAAAAATAGTGGCTACATCCAATGACTTGAGAGTCATTTTCTTACAGAGAATGCTCACGGCCGCTAATAAATCGAGAAATGCTGATACTTATTTCAACAATTTCTTCAGTTACTAAAAGCGGTCAGTAAGGCCTTGTCGTTTTTCACATCTATGTTAATATCTTTACATATCTTTTAATTTTATTTATTTTTTAGATTTTGTCTAACTCACTTGTACGTTAGCTAAATTTATTAACTACAAATTACTGTATATTCAATTTAAAAATTGCGTGTAAAAATAATGAATAGCCGCTAAAAAATCATTAAACAATTCTCCTACAGAAAAACATTTCTCTTCAAATATATTCAACTAAATACGTCTGAAATGTACTAACAGACATTCTCCCGACTCTTCTCCGTACATCACGCTTAATTTTGGACCATTAGTTCTCGATCGTTTGGGTGTGAACGGCAAAATTGCGAGGACATACAAAATTAAGCGAACGATTCACAGGAAAATGTATAACCCATACATTTGGGCAGTGGCGCACCCAGGAGGGTTTTGGGGGTTAGAACCTACCGAAAATATGGTAAAAATTGTGTAACAACGAATGTACAAATAGTAAAGCTGTAGTAATAAGACAAACTAAAATACAACGTAGGTAAGCTTACCAGACACGAATAAACTGTTCTCATGATATGTAATTGTGTTCGTACTTTTCAAAAACACCGGTTTCATCAAAAGCATAGAGTTTACTTTATTGCTATATTTTCCGGTTTGGAGAGTGAAATGGGTCAATCTGGGTCGCCTGTCGACTTCAGTGCAAAGGAAAGTTATTGGCCTACATAGTCAGAGTCGGAAAATAATTTATAACGTGTAGGCTTACAAGTGTATTAAATCGGAAGATAAGGATATATCAGAAAGAAAGTTACAGGAACGGGTAGCTCAGGCGTGCGGCGTGTCTATAAATAGTGTTTCTAGAATTATTAAAGAAACATCATGGTATATGGGTGACATAAAATCTTTCAGGACTCTCCATAAAAATGTTCAACAAATGAAATAAAAACTGATTTAAACGATTTCGACAAGTGCACCACTCGACGAATTATTCACCAAAGTCAACCCATAGAAGGGTAAAGATTAACATTCAAAAGTAATTTAAACAATTTTAAAGAACAAATTAATTATAATGGTAGCGTTTCCAGTCTGAACCACATTATTCGTCAAATGGGATTTCGACGGAAACGTGCCAAAAGCAATAGGAAACTTTTAAATAGAAAAACGTGACATTGAAATCTGAAGAGTTGATATATAAGAAAATTACAGAAATTCAGAGAAGAACGGTAGTCCATAGTATACACAGATGAAATTTTGGTTTTCATCGTTCAAAATCGGTTACAAAAATTTGGACAGACAATGACGAAAGTGCCTGAAAATTTCAATAAATAAATAAATTCGCCTGCAACATCATTAACAAAAAGGTAGACATGATTAACTTGTTATTGAATCATGGGATTCCTTTAGTCCATTTATGTTATAACCTGAGCTCTGTTTAATAGTTAGGCTAAACAAAATAACCCAACATTATTATTATTAGCGGGTGTCCTACAGTCTATGCCGAATCCCTCATTTCGATCGCCATTTCTCCCTATCTTTCCAGTCATCGTCTTCAATAGCTCGACCTCTCATGCATTTCCTAATTCCTGTTTTCCATTGTGTTGTCAGTTTTCCTTTTCTTCTCCTGTTTTGTGGATTGTAAGTCAATGCTTTCTTTGGCCATCGCTTCTCCTCCATCCTCATTACGTGACCATACCATAGCAACTGTCTGGATTCTATTCCTTTTGCTGTTGTAAATATGCGCCCTGTTTTCCTTCTTATATCTTCGTTTCTAACATGTTGCATTCTAGAAATATTACACGATCTTCTTAAGAAGTCCATTTCCACAGTTTCTATCATCTTTTTCTCTTTACCTGAAAGTTGCCAGCATTCGCAGCCATAAGTTAAAATGGGCTCCTCAATAGTTGTGTAGATTGTCAGTTTAGGTTGAAGTTTCATTTTGTTCGACCAAAGTAACGAGTTTAGCAAACGAATAGCCGTTTTTCCCTGTTGTATCCTATTTTTTATGTAATTCTTTGTTGTTCCATCTTCTGAAATAATAACCCAACATACTAAACTTTTAAAATAATCACTATTTCAGCAAACTATGGACATTCCATTTTACGACTTCCACCCTATCACCCGGTTCTTAATCCTAGAACTGATTTGGGCAACTGTGGAAAAGCATGTTAAAACAAAAAAAGTTTATTTTCGTAGACAGTGTTATAAACTTAGCAAAAAAGGAATTTGAGTGTATTTATCTCACACGCTGGACATCAAAATGTGACCACGTCTTGAAAATTTAAAAGAGCATGTGAGATCGGACCAAAAAGTGTATAATGTAACAGATCGTTTCTAAATTAATAAGCGATGGGAAAGCAGCAGTTAAGACAATTTGAGTGATGATAACAGTGAAGGAAATTGACGTACTTATTACGGCAATAAGGTGTGGAAGAATTGACGTAATATTTGTAATTGTTTGTAAGTAATTATGTGCTATATTAATTAAATAGTTTTAGTATAATTTTTTCATTAATGTTGTCTGCATTGTTATTCATGGTTAATTTACATCTGCTTGTTTTTAAAACACACACACACCCAGAGTCACAGTCATTTTACATTCGAGCCTGTTATTGATGTTACTTATACAAACAAATTAAGATGCCAGTGCAATGTTAACTATATATTACTAAAGTTTTTCCTAAATCGTAACATGTCTGATAACAAAGTGTTATATACTCCAAAATATACAATGTTTGTTAATGTCCAGACTCGAATAGGAGATTAGGAGAAACACTGTAACAGACACAACATGACAAGTCACTGTTTACATAATAATTGCAGTACTAAACATTAAACATTTTATAACTCGGTGAAATCTTTGTATGGTCCCTCTGTTGTATCTATTGTTTGTTTCGTCTTACAAAACGTCCATTTGAATTGTTTGTCGTGTCGAAATAGAAATCAAAATCAAAACTTGTCACGTAATTGTCACGTACTTTTACGTATACTTGTCGTTCAGGGAACAGTCTAATATTCAACTGTAGCCTTTCTATTCACGTGTATTACATTGTTCCCGTCTTATCCCCTCTACAATATGCGCGACTGCTTCACGTCTGATTATTTTACTATATTATTGTATTATTATTTCAATAAAGTCACCGTCTACTCATTAAGTAATTTATATTATTCAGTCAGCACATGCAAATTACTAAACCTTGTGATTACGTGGTTTTTACTCGTGATTCCTACAAACATTGTGTGTTGATTCTTACCTGTGTAAGAAGGACTCTTTTTCAGCATTATAGGTGGCATTATAGATGGAAAATACATGAGTCAAATTCCATGAAGCAAGGATCATTTTTACTTGCACTTGCAGCATTGACTCCCAATAAGTTACGTGTTGTCGTTCCTCTAGGAAAAAAGCAAGCCCTGCTTGTTGAGAAAATAATGAGGGAAACCAAAATTGTGCACCTTGTTTGCAAGTTCTCAACCCCCCCTCGAAAAAATCCTGGGTGCCCCTCTGCATTTGGGTACGTATGGGTACTCGCGAGATGTAGCCGCGCCACATATCTGCAACTATAGTGGTTCCTGGTTCTATATTATTTAAAATTACACGATTTAGTGTGTTTGCATCGCGTTTATCCACCACCTTTAGCAACCACTTCTTTATTCTCCTGTAAATTCCCCCAAGTACTCACCGAGTTTTGGTTATTCAGTCCCTGTTGTACTTCCTTCAGGTGAACGCACTTTCATCAATTTCAGTATCTCCCGGGCCGCCAATTTTTAAGCTGGTATCCATCACCCAGACAGTAAGGATCTCCCTGAACTCGTTTATTAATTGTCGCGTAGTTTTCCTGTTTATGTCAAGCTCTTTTGAAATAACTGAAATTTGATATTTCAAAATCCAAGCGACTAACACACGGAATAGGCTACAGATAATGCAGGAACACACGCTTTTCCGAAAAAAGTTTCATCATGTATGATTTTTGTAGCACAGCAATTCCGTCTACCACATCCGAAGGTGACGTTTTTTTGTCCATTCACATTTTTTAACATATTACCATCACACTTTACACATTCTATTGAAAACGGAAAAAGATTTCAATCACAAACACATTTTCTGAAACCTTTTTTTTTAATGAAATACCGAAAATTATTAACACTTTTCTATTCCATTTTAGTAAGATACGCATGTGCACAACTCTGATGAATGAATGTTAAACAAAATTAAGTAGATTTAAAGATATAAACATAGATGTAAAAAAACGACAAGGTCTCACTGGCCGCTTTTAGGAAGTGAAGCAATAGTTGAAACAAGTAACAACATTTATCTTTTATCATTTGCGTCATTCTCTGCATGAAAATATCGGGCTGCATGAAAAATGTCTCTCAAGCCACTTTTGGTAGCCACATACGTTTATAACCTTTGGAGAAACCACATGCTATATAACAATAGACATGTCAGAGAACAGTATCATAAAATAACCTTTTCCTGGATTTACAACCAGTACAGGTATCCGGCGACTTCTAGTACCTTCAACACAAATGTTTCTTTATAATACGAGTAATTATACAAGTAGTTATATAAGTGATAGGTAGGTAAATAGACAAGTAGAAAGAGAGCAAAAGAGAAAAAGAGAGACAGGTGTAGATAGAGAGAATAGTATAGATAGTGTATGTCAGTCTCAATTATCTCATGTTTTTTCGTTTCCCTTTGTTTTTAGTTTAAAGCGAAGGTCTTGTTTCATCGCAACTGTCACACAATCTCAGGGCACTTTATATTGTATAATACTTTATAATTTATAAAAAATGTGTTACATCGTGTTATAATCGTTTATTTAAGTACTAAGTAGGCCTGTAATGTGAGCGCTGATGTTGCTTAGTATAAGTCTATGTAGGCCTACTTGTGCTTCGTATTAGGTTACTAATTAATGATGGCTACATGTTCATAGTAGTTATGTTATATCTAATAATGTGTATTTTATCTTTGTTCTTGCACTACTAATGATGGTCGTAGTGGGCATAGAAGAAACATCTGGAAATTCAGTATTCAATAAATGGTGGCCTAATAGCCCGCATGATAAATGTAACACTACAGTTAATGGGAGTCTTTCAGAATACTATGTGGAGGGACACGACTATCAAAACTCCTCAAGCTGGATTAAAAGCTAGACTGTTAGTCCTATTAGGCCTGAAGGACATGAATTTAAGAACGCTTCGGTTTGTGTTTTTTTTTTTGTACAGGCGACGAACAATTTTCTTTTTCGCCAGAAAAATTTTGCGAATTACAGTGATGGTACGGAGATCCAGAATTTGAACAATAGTGTAGAGACACCGTATCTTAAAAACAATTCTGTTCTTGTTATGGGCAATGTCTTGCTTCAATGTAAAGCAGTACCAACGACATCTTATAGGGGAAAAAAGTATGAATTGGTTTGAGGCAAAAGGGATAAATTTTCCAGAGGACGGCCTGAAGAATCAATTATTGCATTTATAGGAGACGTACAAGGCAATATTCAGTGAGTATGATGATCATTTAACTTTACTTACGATAGTTGTGTTAGTGGTTATAATCAGAAACAGAATTATCACTGTTGCACACCACTATAGAAAAATTATTCCGATTAGCGCTTTCAAGATTCTCAGCTCATCGTCAGATCGGAAATCCGTATCACTGTTGCACACCACTATAGAAAAATTGTTCCGATTAGCGCTTTCAAGCTTCTCAGCTCATCGTCAGATCGGAAATCCGTCAGATGAGCTGAGAAGCTTGAAAGCGCAAATCGGAATAATTTTTCTGTAGTGGTGTGCAACAGTGATAATTCTGTTTGATAATTTAACTGACGAAAATGAGTGTCTTGTGCGCTGGGTTACTCCATCAATATCACTGTGAAGTCAACCCGATAGAATAAATTAGTACTGAGTACCGTAATGCAACCTGCAGGCAACAATTATTCGTATAACCTTTTGCGTATAGATTTTTCTTGTGCAATTTAAACAATAAATTACTAACGTGAAGGTAATTGACATGAAGACATAGTCTAACAATTGTAACATACTTACAAAAATCAGTGTAACACACATTTACTCATGTTGATGAACGCAACGCATTTATTTTAATCATCTTTTAATACGCTCTTTATTAATAAAAATAACTCCCAGCCTGACAGGTTTGCCTAAATTTTACATAATATGGTTTGTAGCATCCGCCATTTCGTTTTCCAAAATTTTATATCTTTGTTGACACTTCTAAAATCCAGACAAGTGACTTCATACCTCGTGCATCAAAACTGGTCCAGCCGTTTTAGTATTACAAGGGAACAAACTAACTAACGAGCATTACAAACTAACAAACAAAACTGTTGTACAAAAGTAATTAAATATGGTTATTTAACAGAATAGAAAATTCCTTAAATGATTATAAAATACACATTATAAGATATAACATAACTATTATGAACATGCAGCCATCATTAATTAGTAACCTAATACCGAAGCACAGGTAGGAATTCATAGACTTAGGCCTATATCAAGTAACATCAGCGCTCTCATTACAGGCCTACTTAGTACTTAAATAAACGATTATAACGCAATGTAACACATTTGTTATAAATTATAAAGTACTCAAGTAAATATTATAAAAAGTAATATAGTAGTTACCAAAAAGAAACTTATGTGAACTGTACAAACGTAACGTATTGTGTCGCATTATATGTAGCGTGCTACCGAGCGTTTAATTGATGCTCTATGCAAATTATGTCATGTGACTTCTAAATAATGAAGTATGGTAAAAAATGTATACAGCTGCCCTCCGTCACTGTAACTCTCTCTCATTTTCTTACTCTCACTCACTCCCCCTGTCGCTACCCTCACCAACTCTCTCTCACACACACACTCTCTCTCTCTCACACACACTCTCTATCCCTCTCTCTCTCTCCTTATTCGTTTTATTTATTTCCTCATTTTTGTTCAAGAATGAGCCAAGGAACTTAAGTGCATTTACACCTGCCGGACAACCCTAAGTGTGCCTCTGTAAGAAACAATAAAATTTCTCAAGTGTTTATGAAGTATGAAGGACACTAGCCTTTTCTACAAACGTTATGCACAGTTTAATCTGGGTTGTGGCATCGGGAACTCAGAAATGGTTAATACACGTCAGCCACTGCTGTGTATAGTGATAATGTGTTGTGTCTATTCAGCGTAACACCAGCGTAACACCTCCAGCACAGAGATAAGATTTCTCATTCATCTGAATCCCGCCAAGAGTATTCAAGGTCAAATAACATTCCTAATGTGTAATGGCACAGCCATGTATGTTTACAAAACGTATTACTGTTTTGGCTGACACATATATATACAGATCTACGTCTGAACTAATGCAACCTCTTAATTATCTGTACAATAGTTGTCTGTTTTTACCTTTCCACCAAACGTGTTGGTAGGCTGACGTGTTCGTACTCCTATTATTAAACTGAAATCAGAAAATTCTACAATAAGTTAAACCAAGGTAGGAAACCCTTTAAGCCCAGGACAACAGCTTGTCGTGACACTGATGGCACCCTACTTACAGAAAAGGGGAAAGAACTTTGAAGCTCTTCTTTCTAAGAATGACGAGGTGAACAACTATGTACCACCTGTGCTAGAGGAACATAAACACATCGAGCCTCCGGATGAAGATAATATGATAGCTTCAATAGAAAGCCTTAAAAACAACAAAGCTCCTGGTTCTGATGATCTTCCTGCGGAGCTTTGCACAAACGGTGGCCCAGAGCTGGTTAAAACCCTTCAACACCTTGTCATTGATATATGGATAGAAGAGAAACTGCCAACAGCCTGGCAGAAGACAGTTATATGTTCCACATGCTAATCAGGTAATTGGTCCATATCAGTGTGGATTTAAAAGAGGAAAATCGACAATAGACCAGGTTTTCACACTCCGACAATTTCTGGAGAAAGGTAGGGAACATAAACTACAAACCCATCACTTCTTCATAGATTTCAGAAATGCATACGACAGCATTGACAGAAAAGAACTTTACACTGCTTTTGAAGAACTGGGCATACCAAAGAAATTAATAAGATTGTGTAGGATGACAATGCTGACAGTGAATGGCATGGTGAACATTCAGAATGACTTATCAGGAGAGTTCGACTATGGAAAGGGAGTTCTCCAGGGCGATGCTCTTGCTTGCCTCCAAAAGCTTGCTAGCCTTAGAAAAAGCTATGAGAGATGCTGGAATAATTCCTCCGGGGCTGTATTCAACAGGTTGATGCAGATCCTAGGATACGCCGATGATCTAGATATAATCGGGAGGTCCTTTCGAGCGTCACTGAAGCCTTTCTTGCTCTTGAAGGTCCTGCAAGTAGGCTGGGTCTCGTAATAAAATGAAAGCAAGACAAAATACATGGCTACAGGACAGGAGGCTAGAGAAGGAGAGCACATCCAAATTGGCATCTATTCCTTCGAAAAATTCAAAAACTTTGTTTATTTAGGATGAAAAGTTAACTCCGATGGGGAAACAACAGAAGAAATAAAGCGAAGAAACACCTCAGATAATAGGTGCTTCTTTGGTCTCAGACCCCAAAGAGAGCAGAATAATTGCCAGGAGCATCAAGCTGCTTTTGTATAAAAAACTGATCAGCCCAGTTCTCACCTTTGGTTCTGAGACCTGGGCCATTTCTAGAAAGTCTGAGTCAACCTGCTGGTTCATGAACGCAAAATCCTCCGCAGTATATTTGGTCCAATATGTGTAGGAGGTGAATGGATGAAAAGAACCAACCAAGAACTGAACACTCTTCTGAATGAACCAGATATTGTGAAAATTATAAAACTTGGTGGGCTGGACACGTGATCAGAATGGGGGAGAATGAAATACCAAGAAAGGCACTCACAGGACAGATCTATGGCACCAGGAGAGTTGGTAGACCCAAACTACGTTGGGAAGACGGTGTGAACTACGATGCGAGCCATATCCTTGGGACCCGGAACTGGAGAGCAGCTGCACTTGACCGGGACAACTGGCGGAGGCTGAAGGATGCCTTTGAGGACACCTTGACTCAGTAATGGGTTGTTGCGCCGCTGAACTGAACATTATTATTAAACATTATTATGTAGTTACTATTATTAAAATTAGTTATTAATATTGCATGGTAATGTTGATTTCCAGGTCAAACGTAAAGTTACCTGTATTCTCTCTCTCTATGCGTTTATCTTTGAATAGGTTTTTTGCAGTAGCTTCTCCGCTGTTCTTTTATATTGGCATCGTCTATTCTTTTACTTGTTATAAATATTCTTGTAATGTTTTAAGTCTGAACACATATATAATTGATGTTTGTTTCTATTTGTTTTTAATCCTTCTAGATTTTGTTTACGTATTTATTCGTGTCGTACCTACATTGCTGTATTCCGGCTTTGCTTATTTGAGGATACTTCTCTCTTAATTGTGTAATCCCGTTTTCTGTCTGTATTGTGTTACACGTATCTTTACCGATCTATTTTTACACTATTTTTACTAAAATTACGGGTTTGTTGTTTACTCTAGAGGTTTCTTCTTATAATATATTTTTTGCTTTTAGCTAGGCGATATCTGCATGCCTCATAGGTTTATTGCCGACCGACAATTTTCCTCTTCATTCTTATATCCTCATTTTGCTTATATATGTCTGTTTTTAAACACCATCATGTTTGTATGACTTTCTTTTGATGTATGCCTTTCCAGGTTTAGTTCTACTTTAGCTGCAAGAATCTGGTTACTGTAAAATACTGTAAAAATCTTTCTCTGGGGAGCTCGTAGAGTCTTTAATTGTTTGGAAAGGTAGTAGAGTCCACCTAGTGATAACTAAGATGAAGTCTACTTGATTGCGAAAGCTACCACTAGGGGAACGTCATGAACACATAACTTTACGTGATGATGAACTTCTGGCTTACAAATAATAAAAGTTGTTATCAGAACTGAAGTAAATTTATTGTTCACCTATTCATTTCGTGACGTTAATCCATTTTTTTCCATAATTCTGATTCTCTAGCCGTTCTTTTAATTTTTGTATTTAAGTCTGTAAGTATAGTTACTCTTTACGTTGACAGTTTTTTACTGTCTCTTTCCAGTATTGCATAAAATTCTTCTTAATGTGTGTCATCAAACTCCAAAATTGAATCATTTACTTGCTCTGTATGTATTCATGTTAAAGAGTTGAGAAGGGGTAGTTCAAGAACTAGTGAACTCCCATTGCTAGCTTAGACCTAATACTGCGTTACTTACGCTTTTATTTTCCGAGCTAGCTACACCAGTTCTTGAGCATTTTAAATTTTATAAATAAAGCATTATTATCTATAGAATCTTTGTATAGCCTATACGAGACTAACACACGTGAACATTGGTTTGCAATGGGGTACGGCATAGGAATCCTCGGTACTTCTTACAAATAAAATTAGGCAGTGGCGCATCTACGGAAAATGTCAAGGGCTCAACTCACTCTCCAAAGCTAGTAATTAGTTTTCAACTCAACACAGGCCAATACCTGAGCCTACTGCATGTATCAAACTGCATCTGTCAAACCGCTCGCAAATAGCTGTTGAAATAAAGGCATTAAGAATATTTTATAAATTTGTGAAAGTAAATCAAATTTTCATTAATAATGACTATAAATTAAATTTAATAATTAACGTTGAATTGAAGAACAGATTACTGAATAGCTTCACATAGCGGATTGTGTTAAATAAACGGGAATATGAATCTTCTAGATGTGGTGTCGATTAGAGGCGTTTGAACCACAAAAAGTATAACTAGTCTAAAAGTTCCTAACTAAAGAGGACTCTCTTGGGCAAACAGTTTATTTTTGCTAAAACATTAACGTTTTGTGCGCACTGAAGAATCCGCTCTTTCGTTTTTAATGTTGCCTAATACAAGACCTCACTTATAATTAAACAAAATTGTTAGTTTTACTGTGTTTTTATGCAGTTTCGTGTGTTATAGCCTGATGGTAAATAATATACTACCTTTTCCCATCTAAGTTTGTATCTTTGAATCGGTCTTCCTTAGTTATCTTTGCTTTATTTCTCTTCTACCTTCAACATTTGTTTTAGCCTCTTGCCTGCTCGTTTTATATCTCGTCACGCCCATAATTTTGTATTGTCTTGAATTTTCCATTCTGTTTTATTATATAAAACACTTTCAATTATTTAAAACTATTATTTATAGGAAAACAAAAATTTTTAAATATCATAGAAACAACAGTGTTATTTAGACACAGTAAAGTACAAGTTTCTCTTTCATTATATCTTCGTTTACAAATTTCGACGGCAACTAAATGTGCAATGTCATTATAGGCTTATTGATATTTTTAAAAATACCACTTACGGTATGCAACACAATGAGAGAAAAATTATAAATAATGTGAGCGAAATATAGGTTTTCTGTTAGAGCATTCCATTACAAATTTATTCTGTATAAATACGCAGAATTAAAATTTGTTGGAAGGCACTTTTGACGTTTTTTCTCCGGTTACATCTTGCTTGCGACAGTTTGGTAACTAATATGTCTCCAGAATATGTTACTTGCTTACCGCACGGCACTGGGATAGTGGGGTTGCCACCTTCGGGCTTAACGTCCAGCCCAATTTCTGTAGGTTGTCTCACATAAACTGTCTATGTTATCACACTAAAGAAACCAGATTTCCCTGTACACAATAGTACAACCCATTAAATCCAACTTGATTCGCGCCTGTAATATTCCAAAGATAAGACAATCCAGAATCATTTCCCTTACGCCTCAACTTAGTACTGTTGGCTACTATTGATCTCTAAAGAATATTTATCGACCTTCCGGTCTAAATCCATACGGTTGAGCATCAGAAGGGTAACGGGTAACCTCTTGTAAGATATGGCACTTCATCACGGAGAACCGTCTTGGCTGGAGAGAGGCTGAAGGCTTCTTTGAGAGCTAACATTACTTCATCCAACACTAAGAATTTGAGGACCAGTACCTAGTTAATCCGGTACAACGAGTACACAACCCAATTTTTAATCAGCGAGTAAAGAAACACGCTTGAAGTTCTACAAGGTGACTCTTCCTTTTCTATGGGTTTGAGAATTCCGACTTATAAGAACGAATTCCCAGAGCAGTCTCAGACGCGTGATGTTATATATTCTTCACAAATGCTGATCGCAAAAGAAATCGCGATGTACGGCAGGAACTGAATATTATATGTATATTTGATAGGACTGCCCATTATAGGCTAAAATGGTTGGAACTTTTAACCGAAGCGATGACTGAAGTATTCTCAAACAACTATTGAAAGTTGTAAGCAGAAATCGACGGAGAGGTGTGGGGCGTCCCAAGAAGCATTGGAGTAACCAGCTCTAGTCTATCTGCTTGGGGCCGGAACAAACTACTTTTGTATAACCCTTCCTGATGATGATGGTTTTTACTTTTGACGTTTCCATTTATTTGCTTTTCCTCTAATTTATGGAGTGGTAAATGAGTTTAGTGAAGATATCCAATGTGGTTCTTACTAATATATTAATAAAAAATAGTTACTGAAATGTTGTCCTTGATGTGATGAATTATTAGAAAGCTAAATAAAGTGTAGTGAGTTCATTTTAGATCATTACAAGCAGAGTACAAAATTATATCAATTTTAACAAAAATATTTATTTTGAGAAAGTAATGAATGATAAATTTGTGATTAAAAAGAAGTATAAACAACAATTTTGAGAAATTCAAAATTCTAATAAAATGAAGTCTTTAAAGTTCAAAATAAAGGCAGCTAATACAAAGTTAAACTGCAGTTTGGTTGAATAAGTCAGTATTTTTTATCTATTTGACAATTATAAAATGTTAATAATTACGATAATTTGGTTAACCGATAGCGTTAATCTTTTTGAAATTTAAAAATCTTATGGGCACATTCAAGTTAGAATTTTAAAGCCTAAAAGTGGTGTTACAGCTAATAATAAGAAAACAACAGAGTAAAAATGTTTTTCAATTTAAAAAAATCATAAGGCGGGAAAAAATAAGTTATGCATATACAAATGTCTTGATAATGATCTGCATCAAAGTAGAGCATCAGTATCATAACAAATTAGGACCGAGAGTAATTCGGGTACAAGAATATTTGGATATCCAAAGACACATAAAATTTGTAATCAAATATATTAAAATATGAGGTTGGGTTCATACACTGTTTTAGTTATATACTTCAGTAGAGTCAGTACTGTCAAATACTTATTTGCGGTTTCTTTAATATAGCCTATGTTTTCAGTACACTTATCACACTGTACACAAAAGTGCAAGTCACAATAAAATACTCAGTGTAAAAACGGAATGTTTTAAAAATGTATTTATAACTTTTAATGTTGGGACATAACAAGCATTGTAACAAATTGTTACAAAATATAGTTATAATAAGCTAACAGTTTTGGTATTTATTTGGTGCTAATTCTGTGCATGCTACATATTTTGTAATAAAATATTTTGGACATATATTATTAGAGGGCACAGCTACATAATTAGGTCTAGACAAAATTATGATCTAATCCCAAACAAAGAACTTAATTATCAATTGCAGTACTTTCATTGCCAAATAAGTATGTAAAAAAGATCATTGTGTATGTGTACACAGTTAACAATCTAATACACACTCGATCAAAAGGATGGCAGTCGGCATCAGTGGTTATTAATTTATGTGTGTAGTTACGTTTTTGTCATGTTATTGTACATCATTAAACAACGACTATACCGACAGCAAAATGACAACACGATAGGCCGATTCACTTCAAGCTGCGTTTCATGAATACTAATTGTGACTACACAGCGTCAACGTGTATTCAGTACGGTAGTCTAATCTTATTAAAGGTCTAATCTGATTGGCGCACAGATATAGTGTTGGAAACTGCTGCGTAATTAAATACAAGTTATTAGGTCTACATCAAAGCCTTCTGATTGTCATGCTTCTGCTCAAGCCAATACTAAAGACACATCTAGTGAATGAATACACAGTATTGATTTTTTGAGGACGTAAAAGAAATTGGTATTCACAACACAGATTGTAATGCCCTTATTTTCCAAAAGAACAATAATGAAAACTACTCGTAACGTTTTAAAAGTGTTCTTTTTTTGAAGAAATTAAATACAAAATGCTAGCGAATGTTTTTAACTTGATTATAAATAGAATAAACTGAATGACAAGGAACTAAAAAACTGTATAAAACATTTTGATTATTTACTTACCATCTAGTAATACCAGGTCTAAAAAGCTTCATTGTTTGTAATAAGAATTATGTTCCTTCTTTAAAAGTGGCACATCGAGAACTGGACTGAATTACTACCTGATTTGACTTGAATTGTAAATTTTAAAATATGAGTTTTCGTTATTTAAAGCGTATCAGAGAAGAACACATGGCAGTAAATTCTTGTGAATCAACGGCACTTTTAATCTTAATTTAAATTAAAACTTTGTAGTTCATACTTAATACAAATACAAATACATTACAAAACGCAATCGAATTTGAGTATCTTATTTTAACAGCAGAATAAAGTAAATAGGTACATTTCGTTTAACGTTACGGTATTCTATACAATGTTTCCCACAGTAAGCAAAGTCTAAAAAAGGTTGTATCTATCAAATATCCACGATTGGAGTCTTCAACATCAGATTGTTGAAATCTCATGAGTTTATATGCGTGTATGGGTGTGCGCACTCGTTTATCCCAGGTCATAAACTTAATACCAATAATACAATACTGGCAACGGAATATTTGCTAAACTTGAAGCATTTTAAACTAATAAACACTAAATTAGGTGATCATTATTTCTGTTCTTATAAAACTTACGTGAACACTGAAATATTTCTGGAATATTTGTGCAAATATGTAATAAAGTAGAAGTAGTAATCTAAATACTTGTTAGACTGTTACGTATAATTTACTGATGATTATTAGGTATATCAGAAAATGTAAATAAATTATCTAAAGTGGACATTATTTAAAAATATCACTCGTTTTTACGCGGATATAAAGTATGGCTTATTTCGTTCATCAACCTGTCTGGTGTTTATAATCACATAACAGTTGTGACTACTTATGCAAGGCCACACGCTGAATGAAATCGAGTTTGTTTATTAAACACTCTTGGAGTGGACTGAATATTATGTCTTCAACTGTATACACAAGAGCTGGTTTCTGTTATAAATAGTTCTCCGTGATAGTACTACATCTGACAATTGCTGCATACCTTCATGAAACAATTTTGTTAGTCATCAGTACGAAAACTATTACACATGACAATTATAGGAAGCAATTCGAACTAACCAATTACCCGGCCGTGAATTGATCACAAGACATATCTGGATGTTATCGAGGAATAGTTATTTTCAGGACAAAAATCTCGTAACAAATAGAATTTTCGTAAGAATGTATACAACTATTTTTTCAGGTTACAAATAAAACTTTTCCATGAGAGATTATTGTCTATTATGAAGCCAAGATATTTCATTTGTTTAGTTTGTCAGTCACCAAGCACCTATACATGTTTGACATGATGCTTCATAAAAAACAATATCAAAATTCAACCTAGACTCTCAAAAAGAAAATCATATATTTTTTCACTTAAAACCATACTGTATTTTACTAAATCAATACTTTATCTAAATCGACAATCATTTAACCGGGAAATTAAAAAATACATACAATAGTTATTTATTTTTAATTTACTGTTTTAATAAACAACGTTCCATGGCTGACACCTCTCTGAAGAGTGCTCGGCGGGGAAAGTTGCAACAGGACTACTTGCCCAAACTTACTGTCTAGTGTAAACGGAGTTTCATACATCTTTCGGAATAAATTACGACATTAGCTCGTGCAAGCACGTAGTGAACACTTGCACAATCTCTCGCGGTAAAACCGGCGTCTTAGTGCAAACACCTACTGGACACTGCTTGCGTATTTCCTGTCGAAATTTTCTCGCAGTGTAAACGTAGCTTAACAGTCGCATATTCATTAACTAGCCTCTCCCCCTCCTCAGAGGTCTTGGTAGTAACGCTAATGCACGTACTACTCGTTATTTTTACTCTATCTCTCTGCCTTCTTGCCCCTCTCTCTCCCTCTCTCTCTCTCTCTCTCTCTCTCTCTCTCTCACACTCTCCCTCCCCCCGTCATACTCTAATAGAAATTAAATTTTAAATGACAATCAAATTTTAAATATTTTTACCCTGTCACTAACCGCTCTCACTTACTCTTTCTCTCTGTCCTTCCTTGTCGCTCGCTCACGCTCACTTTCCCACACCATGTGTCCTTTTGTTTTAACTCTCTCTAACCCTTCGACAGAAAGATATAACTTTTTAATATAAGTGTTATTCTCTCTCTCGCTCTCTCTCTCTCTCTCTCTCTCTCTCACACACACACACACACACACACACACACACACACACACACACACACATTCTCTTTCTTCACAGAAAAATTAAACTGTTGTGAAGAATCAAATTTTTAACGTTTTCGCCCCGATCTCTCACCTCTCCCTCTACCACTTTTTCTTTTGATTCATGATATGCACTATTGTAAAACACACATCAAACGGTTTATAAAGAGAATAAAATCAAAAGTGGGGAAGGTAAGAGAAAGAAAAATGAGGGAAGTGGGAAAATGAACTTATAAGTGAACATATGAATATGAGAGAAACACAAGCGAATAATTAAAAAAGGACATAATCTTTGACCCACTTAGCACAGTCTGAATCCGGCTTGGATTGCGTTTGTTATTTGACCCTGTGCGTTTATGCTATGACAGTGTTGCCATATCCACGGATTCCACAATGATTACAAACTAAATGAAAAAAAGGCGCGCAGAGTGTATACAGACGATGGTAGTACTACGTGGTGGACAAACCATGAACTACATATTGAATATCAATTTTCAAAAGTCTGTCAATTTGGCACCCGCAGGTAAAAACTAAATAACTCGTGGTGCCAAAATAATGAGTTGAAAGTTAAAAAATTAAGATTTCTCAATAGCGATGTGGCCATAAAGGGTGTTTGTGGGACTCATAAACTTTTATTCTACACAACACATTTCCTATAAGGGATTACATTTTCGTGTCCGATATACGGACGTCAAAATCTAACAGACGCCACGACGATGATAAAATTTGTTACGACGGACGCACAAATTTTAATAAAACATATATATATATATATCCTGTTCATGGTTTATGTTACTTCCTGGGAGGGTCGATGCTATGCGCCGTTCTTAAATTATTTAGAAATACATGTATGCTGCTCAGTAAGATTAACTTTAATTATTTGAAGGCTCATATATACATATACTGGGGAATTAATTGTACGAAGAAAAATGATTCTAATAAAACTTGTTATTGTTGTCTTAAAGCAGAGTTTCATTTGCAAGTCCCGTCTCACTGGACCCAGCGCATTTTTTGCTTCTCTAGGCCTTCCGCCTAGTTCTAAATAACTAGTGGCCCCTCTTTCAAAAAAAAAAAAAAATTAAATTTTTTTGAGATTTTTTTTTGAGGCATAAAAAATTGAAAGAGGGGTTTCAAATGGTAGCAGAGCGTGGTTCATTCTAGGGTCGAACCCTTGGGGTTTTTGGTGTGCCGGAATTTGCAAACTCGGAAATAGTTTGAAAAAAAAACATCAAACTTCAGAAATATTTGAAAATGAAAATAGGTATATGCAATGGCACGTTTGATATCGTATGTATGTATATATGTATTATGTATGAATTATTGCTATGTGATTTGAATTGTAAACTTGGTGCCGCCACGTGGCATGCGTTTGTAGTTGGGTTTTTGTTGTTGAGACTGGACCTTACCGGAGATCGCGTGGGGAGGGGCTCCCTTATTTATTGTATGGAAGTAATAGCGCGTGCGGTTAGCTGGATGCGGTATGGCCCGACTGAAAGACGGTACCGTCCGACTGAAATTGTGATAATGTCTTGGTTGAAATGTTATATGTTGTGGTAGGTGTTCGGTGGTGTGGATTGTATGTTGGTGTTAGTGTCTGATGTCGTTTCTTCTTTTGAGTTGGCGGCTGACGGAGAGTTGGGTCTGGAGCGGGTCAGGTTTTCGCAGCGCTAAGGAACCCGGGGGTCCACTTGATGGAAGAGAGAGTACACAAGTTTTTCCTTTTGTAGGTCATGTTTTTGTGTTAGGTGTTTCGTGGGAATTTATGTTTGTTTTTGTGTGTTCTGAATTGTGCAATTCTGGCGGCGGTATGCTATCAGAAGTTGCCCCACCCCATTTCAGGCGTTCTCCAGAAATTTTCAGTGGTGAATGGAGTTGACGAGAACCAGCTACTGGTTTTCTTGGATCGGGTGCTGCATTTGGCAGATTTCCCGGGGGTATCCGATGGGGAGGTCTTGTCCCTTATATACCCGTATTGCCGGGGTCCGTTGGCTGAGCTGGTCACCAACACTCTGCGTCGGGGTGACAGTGTTGATGCTTTCCACGGGGAGGTGTTGAACTTCTTCCTACTTCTTCGACGACGTTTCCAGCTTAAGTTAGATTTATTCTATCGCCTACAGGCCAATGGAGAGACGTTGCGGGACTACGTGCACGATATACGGAAGGCTGCCAGGGTGTTAAGGTTGGGGTTGCCCGAGAGCGAGGTTTTACAAGCAATTTTGGAAGGACTGAATCCCCAAGAGAGATCTCGTTTGATATTCGCGGACCGTCCACGTTGTTTCGCGGATCTGGGCCGGTTGTGTGTAGTTTCTAGTACTGTCCAGCCTGGGGAAGAGTCCCGGGGAAGAGCTGCTGAAGATGTCCAATACTCAAGTGGTTCATTAGAAAGAGCTAAGAATGATAAACATGGGAGTAGGAGGAGAACACAAGAGACTGGCAGAAAAACTGGATATTCCGGAAGTAATGGAGGCTACAAGGGGGTGGTAAGTGGAAAAACGGTGACAACAGCTACAGCACAGAAAACCAAGAAATATGAAATTAACAGGGGAAGAAGAAGTTATATTAGGGAACAAACATCGGCAGGTAGAGATCCTGTACCAAGTTATTCCTATTTGGAGAGAAAGGAAACTTAAAAATTTCTAGATGAAGCGCAAGTGCCTAATAGAGTAGTGGATGAAGAAGGTGAAGCAGAAGTGGAAGAGCGGAATTACTTCGTGGGATCAATACAAGACGACAAGAAAACGTCTGTTGATACTGAACTACCGGACACAAAGAGGACGTCATGGTTGAATCCAGAGGCCGCAGAATTTGTTCCGGTATCTCCATCTCTGGCAGTGAGGGATCCAGAGCCTGTAACATCATCATCGCCTACGCCGGGATATGAGAAGTCACTTGATGGTGTAGCTTTTCCATCGCCAGTAGGAACTAATTTAGTCATTGCACATGAACCTGGACAGCTGGAGTCCAGGGTGGAAAAGGTTGAGGACGTTGTAGTTGCTGAGAGTGGTGAAGGAGTGGAATCGAAGGAAGAGGCAGAAGAGCGGTCTGCAGATGCTGCACAGGGAAGTATAGTTGTGGGTGTTAGGGAGACTGAAGAGTCTGAGTTTGCGGATGGACACGGGGATGTCCAGGCTGCAAGTGTTTCTGAGGTTGCGGATGGACAAGGGGATGTCCTTGCCGCAAGTGTGGTGGAAGGAGATGAGGTAGAAGTTGAGGAGAAATTTGGTGGCAGCGTTGTGGAGTGTGCGAGTGAGAATGATGTAGGGTGTGAAGATGTGCAGACGCCTTCTGTAAGTAGTTTTGAGGATTCCGAAGAACGAAAAGAAGTTTCAGGTGGACCAGGTGAGCAACTAGAGGAGGACGAGGACGTGGAGTGTTATGATGGTGGTAGTGGACGTGATGGCGATGATATTGATGACGAACGTGTTGAGGAAAATGAGATTGGAGAAGAGGTTAGTGAAGAAGTTTGTGAAGCGGCTGGTGACGAGTGTGATGAAGAAATTGTTGAGGAGCTGGGCGAAGATGCGGTTGCAGATGGATCAGAGGAGCAACTGGACGATGCTGAGGATGTGCAGTGTCGTGATGGTGATTTCGATTATGTGTTATTGTAGAACAGAAAATAAAGTAGAAAAGGAAGAAAGAAAAGCTGAGGAGTTAGACGATGAGGATAATCCAAGGCGGAGTGAAAGTAGCGAGGTAAGTTACCTTGATTCTGATTCAGAAGAAACAAATCCGCACAGCTCAACACGATATAATTTCTCTGAGAGTGGTGTTAGAAAGGAACGAATACCTAAAGTGCGTCATTGAAAGGTGAGAAGAAGCGGTTAACGTGTAGCGGGTAGATGTTCCCCACAGTCCCAGTGGTGTTCGTCTACTTCAGGGTTGCGCCCCTGCCCACGCGAGCCTTGGTTTTCTCCAGTCATTCTCCTTTTCGGAGGGAACCATGTCCTTACCCTTAGTCCTAGCTATTGACCTTTCAATGATCCTTGCCATTTTCATCTTCCCAATTTTCCTACCTCTACCAAAAAAAAAAAAAACCTATCAATAAGGAGTTAGAGAACCTTGCCGAGAGTGCACCTTAGATGGTGGTCCTCGAGATTGTCAGTTTCCCCTGTTCTGGAAGGGTATCATGGAGAAAGTTAGAGAGTTGGAGAGTGCCCTTAGATTTGTCGTGGTCTTGGAGATTGTAAGTTCCCCTATTTTGGTTCTGAAAGTTATGATGGAGAGTGATAGCGTGCCGTTGTTTCTGGTTAATGGTTGTAAATCTTGATTGTGGGTTAGTGTAGAGGTCGAGCCATGCCGCATTCCCTGGTTGTTTTGCCTGGTGTTTTTGTTAAGTAAGAATTGGTAGTGATGTTCGCGGGCCCTCCTTGCGGTCTTCTCCGTCGGGCTATGCGGGGCCGTCCGCCCTAGTGTAGGGATGTGGACCAGCCATATGGCAAGGATGGAGATGCCTTGTTGATGCATATGGCTGGTCTGTCCAAGTGGTGGACGAGAGGGTGTACGGACACTCACATACCAAGGTGGGAGATACCTTGTGTGGTCTTAGGACGGGTAGGTGAGTGGGACCGGTGGAAGTAGATGATGGTCACCGCGGAGGGTGACGTGTTGGGGCGGTCCCGTGGGGTTGGCTTGGTGGAGAGGGGCGCATGGGGATGGCCGCAGTCTTCTGAGCCTCTGTTCTCCTGGGAGCGAGGTCTGCTCTGAACACCAATGAATGCCCGGGTTTTAAAAGAGACATTCGGGGTACACTGCAGGGTACCCCCCTGAGTTCAAGTGTGAGGCAACCAAGTTGCTCTTTTGGGGTGGGGGTGTGCCGAGTTTTGAAAAATCTCGGCTGTTTTTATGTTAACGAGGACGGACAACGCCGAATTAATTAATTAAGTATTTAGCTTACCGGCGCCCGTCTTGTTATGCTATCCGCCGTGCCGATCCGCGCGCGCTTTGGGACTACCACTACGTAACATTTTTGCAGACGTTGTATAAACCAGTCCAGTATCAGCATTCAACGTAGTAGGTCGTCCGTATTCGCCGGGCAGCTTCGAGTTGGATATTTGTCTACTATATATAACTATGGCTAGGTAAAAGCTACGCGACTCTCCGTTAAGTGTGTCTAAGGTATATTACTTATTGTTTAATAAAACTAAATTGTATTTAACTTAATATCAACGCCGATGCCGGGCGATAAATTAGCATAGAGTCATCACGTGGCGTGCATCAGGCTAATTTCTGATTATTCATGTTTCGAAAGTTAACGCTGGCTAAGATACAGTATTTTACAGTTTTTTGTGCATTTTTATATTATTAGATATAGCAAATGGGGCGTAAGAAAATTATTTTGTGATTTTGTTGAAACGAACGTGCCTCACGAACCTGTTAAAGTTTGCTAGCTCATGTCGAAATTATAGTAAGTGATTAAGTGGTTGACGAACAGTTATTAATTACTATTTATTTCATTCAATGTTTAATATATTTAATACAGAATAATTTATTTAATTCAGAAGGTAGTTTCAATGTATAATTGAATTTTCTGGTAATGTTAAACTGGGCATGTCGTGATGTGTGAGTTCAGCTGGGTGAATGGGGTGTTGTGATTTATTAAACATGTGAGTAATTACCAATATAATTGTGCAGGGTTCCCGAATTAAGTCGTCTATCTGTCTCGCTCCAGCGGATGGCCGATCACCTGCCATCCATGAAGTTAATCCAGTAACTTTCCGTTTTGGCTGTCAGGACGAATGGACGGACACACGCTACAGGATCCTCAAGCCTTGTGCTGTAACACCAGGTGACATTTACGCCTTTAAAAAAAAAAAGTTTGTGGCCGCTACACCTTACATTGAGATATTTCGGGAATGCTCCAGTTAAAAACTTTGTTGTGCACAAGTCCAGCGGGACATTTGGGTTAAATATTGTCCGTTTCATTTTACAAATGCTTACGCCCCAGAGAATTTGTAAACTCAGCCAGGGTCATGCATCACCCGATTTGATGTTAGATTTTTTTACTGTAAGTGTGGGCGGCACTGACTGTTACTAAGTTGTATTAGCGTTAAGTATGCATGCATGGGTGCCTCGGTACCTTGTAGGGGAATTTCTTGATCGTTATATATATTCATTTATTTGGGGATTTGATTTTGTTATTAGTTTAAAGGTTTTGGGAGGTGCTTTAACCTGTGGAATTCTTTTTGATATTTCATAATAATACTTCACTGATAAATGTTAACGAAATGTAAAAACAAATCAATACCAGTTCTAAGTTATTTTTGGGTGGTTACGTTCCACTGATTTTACTTGAAATTCTGTCTTTCTGTAAGAATATAAAAGACGTGAGAATATGCATTTTATGAAACCGTGCAGCCATGTTGACCTTGTGATGGCACATTTGTTATTATTTGGGGCACAAAATTGATATTTCACGTTTATACTTGGTACTTAAGAGCCGTTCTGACTGTTCTGCCAATTTGACTTTGGCCTTTCATATACTTAGAATTTTTGGGTGTTTCAACTCTGGTATTTTATGACTTGTTATTTATGTTTGGGTTTGTTAATTGAGAAGCTTTTAAAGCTGGCCGGGTACTTGATCTGCTTAAGGTGGTTTGAGTGTGGTACGATGACAATATATATATGCTGTCAACCAGGTGGACATGTGTGTGTGGTATTTATATGTACATATATATATATGTTTTCTATGTGTATCTATGTCAATTATATGTTGTGTGTCATGCCTTTACGAGATTATTAGATTGTTTATACGTTCTGTTTTATATATATATATATATATGTCCTGTTCATGGTTTATGTTGCTTCCTGGGAGGGTCGATGCTATGCGCCGTTCTTAAATTATTTAGAAATACATGTATGCTGCTCAGTAAGATTAACTTTAATTATTTGAAGGCGCATATATACATATACTGGGGAATTAATTGTACGAAGAAAAATGATTCTAATAAAACTTGTTATTGTTGTCTTAAAGCAGATTTTCATTTGCAAGTCCCGTCTCACTGGACCCAGCGCATTTTTTGCTTCTCTAGGCCTTCCGCCTAGTTCTAAATAACTATTGGCCCCTCTTTCAAAAAAAAAAAAATTAAATTTTTTTGAGATTTTTTGTTGAGGCATAAAAAATTGAAAAAGGGGTTTCAAATGGTAGCAGAGCGTGGTTCATTCTAGGCTCGAACCCTTGGGTTTTTTGGTGCGACGGGACTTGCAAACTCGGAAATAGTTTGAAAAAAAAACATCAAACTTCAGAAATATTTGAAAATGAAAATAGGTATATGCAATGGCAGGTTTGATATCGTATGTATGTATAATGTATGAATTATTGCTATGTGATTTGAATTGTAAACTTGGTGCCGCCACGTGTCATGCGTTTGTAGTTGGGTTTTTGTTGTTGAGACTGGACCTTACCGGAGATCGTGTGGGGAGGGGCTCCCTTATTTATTGTATGGAAGTAATAGCGCGTGCGGTTAGCTGGATGCGGCATGGCCCGACTGAAAGACGGTACCGTCCGACTGAAATTGTGATAATGTCTTGGTTGAAATGTTATATGTTGTGGTAGGTGTTCGGTGGTGTGGATTGTATGTTGGTGTTAGTGTATGATGTCGTTTCTTCTTTTGAGTTGGCGGCTGACGGAGAGTTGGGTCTGGAGCGGGTCAGGATTTCGCAGCGCTAGGGAACCCGGGGGTCCACTTGATGGAAGAGAGAGTACACAAGTTTTTCCTTTTGTAAGTCATGTTTTTGTGTTAGGTGTTTCGTGGGAATTTATGTTTGTTGTTGTGTGTTCTGAATTGTGCAATTCTGGCGGCGGTATGCTATCAGAAGTTGCCCCACCCCATTTCAGGCGTTCTCCAGAAATTTTCGGTGGTGAATGGAGTTGACGAGAACCAGCTACTGGTTTTCTTGGATCTTATGTGTTATTTTTCTTTTCTGGTGTGTGGTATTTATATGTGTATATATATATTTTTTCTATGTGTATCTATGTCAATTATACGTTGTGTGTCATGCATTTACGAGATTATTAGATTGTTTATACGTTCTGTTATATATATATATATGTCCTGTTCATGGTTTATGTTGCTTACTGGGAGGGTCGATGCTATGCGCCGTTCTTAAATTATTTAGAAATACATGTATGCTGCTCAGTAAGATAAACTTTAATTGTTTGAAGGCGCATATATACATATACTGGGGAATTAATTGTAAGAAGAAAAATGTTTCTAATAAAACTTGTTATTGTTGTCTTAAAGCAGAGTTTCATTTGCAAGTCCCGTCTCACTGGACCCAGCGCATTTTTTGCTTCTTTAAACCTTCCGCCTAGTTCTTAATAACTAGTGGCCCCTCTTTCAAAAAAAAAAAATTAATTTTTTGAGATTTTTTTTGAGGCATAAAAAATTGAAAAAGGGGTTTCAGCAGGGAGTAAATGTAATTTGTTGGATATTCTCTGTAAGCAGATATTTAAACAGTATTATTAAGTTAGTTTATTTGGAGGTTTGAATTATTATTTGTATATGTATTAGGTTAACGTTTGTGAACATTTGATTATGATACTAGACTGTGACGTTACACAAAATTTAAACTGAACATTAACACTATAATAATAAAAGGTAATAATAGTGCCGTTTACGTTAAATAAGGACTATAATATTTTTTGAATATATGAAATAACTATAAATATGGCTGAATCACTTGAATTACAAAATACTTTGGCTGCACTATTAGCCAATATGCAGAAAGTTTCAGAAGAAAATAGAGCTAATAAAGAGGAAGTAATAAAAGAAAATAAATCACTACACGACGAGAATAAGAATATTTTTACCGGTGTGCATGAACAAGTTAAACAAAATAAACAACTTTTAGAATCGACAGAAAAGCGTATCGGAGAGAAAGTCGGCTTAATTCGTACTAACATTGAGCTAGCATTAGAAGCTAATAATTCACGTCTTAGTGACTGTGCAGCTAAGATCAATGTCATGAAAGAAAGAATGGTAAATCATACATCGACGGTGAATGAATTGGTAGCCGAGCAGGAACAGCGGATACAGGAGTTAAAACAACAGCTACCCGACTCAAGACTACCTCGACACCAGAGAACCAGATCACATATATTTATAAAACTTGTGATGAGCCTAATTGGCAATTAAAATTCTATGGTAGAGAGACTGAAAATCCCATCCACTTTCTCAAAAACTGCGAGAGAGATATGGACGCGATAAATGACAACCTAAGCGAAATGGACAATTTAAACAGGGTGGTGAAAAGGTTAAAATGTACCGCGGCTGAATGGTTCACCGTCATACAAGACAAGGTATGTATGTACGAAGATCTGGTGCGGCATTTTAGGGCTAGGTACTGGAACAGCGAGATACAAAGAAAGATCCGTGTACAGCTGGAATTTGGAAAATATTCAAGTAAGAAAGTTTCAAAAGAAAACTATTTAATCCAGCTGATATCTCGAGCCAAGTATCTGGAGCCGGAAGTGACATAAGCAGAAATCGTAAGTAAGTTAGCTCACCATTTTGAACGCGGAATTCAAATCGTGGTTATTACACAAAGGGTTAAATCCTTAGAAGAACTACTATTGTTATTGACTAAATGGGATAATGTGGATAACCCAAGTAATAATAATAATAATGATCAATCACGTAAACAATTTCAGCAACAACAACAACAAAAACAACAGTTTAAAAATAAACCAAGATTTCAAAGATTCAATCAAAGCTAAGTTTCGGCAATTAACGAGGCCAATGCAAATGAAGAGCAGCCAAAAAAACGTGTAAGGTTGCACGGTGTGGTTCCGTGAGATAAAATTAATAATATAAATAAAAATAAGAATAAAGATACAATTAAAGCATACAATAACAAACGGCAGTATCAGAACTCATATGTTAGCAATAATAGTGATAGTAATACATACATTGTGTTGAGATCCGGTCCGAGTGGACCAGAAAAATGTTTATTAAGAAGAATGTTGATCGGTCATGTTAGGACCAAATAAAATGTTAAGTTGAGCTGCGGCCATGTGGACCGCGTAAAAATGTATTGTATGTCAGCGCATGCCCCTTTTCATAGAAAGAATGAAACTTAGTGTATTATCGCCAGGATGTAAAATGATAAAGATAGTGGACTGTATAAGTAGATTTATTAAGTTACCCAATATTACACTCAATTCATTGTAGTGAGGTTGGCTAATGCTGAAGATTAAATTTTGAGAAGTGATTCGGAAATGAAATTACATTTTGATGCGGCACAAATGTGTGCACTTAGTTACATCGAAACGTGGAGGCCTAAATTATTGTCGTATGATGAATTGTATGAATAGAGGCGCGAGTACGCGAGACTCGAATTACGTGAGAACAAGTACTAGCAAGGTATTGCTAGCATATTGCAAGTATGCAATACGTATAATGTTGTAAGGCCTAAAGCCTAAATAATTGTCGCGACAACAGAAATGAAAATGACAGAGTCAGGCAGCAAACGTGAGAACGTCCGCTGCCGGCCAAGGCTCGTAATACTGTGCTTGTTATAAAAACGAGATAAGAACGATTCAGCAAGCGTACAGATTAGCCAACCTACAAATACGAAAATTACCATACTACTGTCCATAACTGCCCGTCAAAAAATCAAAAGATTTTTTAATACATTTTAATAACTTATTGTAACAACAACAACAACAAAATACAGAGTTCTTAATAATAAAGGTTAATCTCAGTAGGCTATATTGAATCTTGAGTTGTAGTCTTAGATAGCAGTTATGACATTAACTGCTTAGCGATAAGCTTGATAGATGATAAGAGTTGAGCAGGCCAAAGTTGGCGTGCAGCTTGAATCAAACATGAGTAAAATGCAAGTTAGCAATGTATTGCCAATACATATTGTGAATACAATATTGAACGATATAAGACATGAAAATACATAATTTGACAATGTTTAATGATGAATAATCGGTGACTCATCACATGATGGGCCTGATAAATTGTAACATTTATGCAAGTCATAGTGGTTAGCTTGAACCAGTTAAGGCCAGTAGACCTAAAAGTAGAATTGAATACAATGAGCAAACAAAATTATTGTAAAATTATACATGTAAAGACATAAATTTAGCATGACGCCATATAGTTTGAACGATGCATGCTATCCTGAAGTATCAGGAATATACAATAAATTGTTATGTGAAAACAAGTTATACATAGTTGACTGATTGCAAGCACAAATTGTAATGACATGTATGTCATAATTAGCATGAATAATAAATGTGCAATGCGTGATCACAGAATGCAATATACAATATAAAATACAATATAAAAAATAAAAATATTGGCGTGGCGTGGTTATAGACAGTAGATGCGAAAAACAATGTGTTTACATAAATACAAGTTATATAATAAATACAATAGAAATCAGTTTAGTTACTTACAAATATGAATAAGGCACAATAGCATAAGTGACAAGTACAACAATGTGGTTATACAAATGTAAGACATGAGTTGAACAATTGCGAAAAATACATTCACAGAATAATAAAATCACACATATTGACAAATGTGCAAGAAAATGCATACATGGTTGTGTAACTGCATACCATTCGAAATTATGTAAAAAATTTTATATAAAGCAATACCGCCAATAACATGACACATACCCAATACCAATATCAAAATGTAAATGTGTAGGACATAATATGCCTCACAAATTGTTGACATTTAAACTATGATAAGTACAGACATAATAGGACAGTGCATGGTTGTAAATTACAAATCACATGCAAATTTAGTATAAAAACACGCAATGATGCAAATTAACATTAAAATGTTGTGAGGATACATATCACAATTACGTTGACCAAATGGTCGTACAATGAAGTAATGAAAGCCAGTGGCCAAGTAAACTAGCATTGTGCTAAATAATTATAGTAACCTTGTTCAAGCCTCGTCCCGGCTGGCAACAAGCATAGCTTATGAACGGGTCTCCGTAAAATACCTGTAGGCGTGCGAATGTCTACAACTTTAATTAAGTTGTCTGGGCCGGGAAATGTGGCGGTAATTACCCCAAATTTCCATGATAATGGAGGTAAGTTATCCTCCATCAATAAAACCAGGTCACCAATGGAAACATTATCCTTGGCAAATTTCCACTTGTGACGTTGTTGTAATTGATGTAAATAATCGCGAGACCAAGCCTTCCAAATGACTTGGACAAACTTCTGGAGAAGTTGCCAACGTCCAAGAAGAGAGATGGGAACGTGAGATAAGTCTGGGTCAGGTATCGCCGTTAACGGTGCGCAAATAAAAAAATGGCCAGGTGTAAGTGGCACAGGATCATTTACATCCGATGAAATGGCAAATAATGGGCGAGAGATTAGACATGCCTCTATCTGAGACAAAACTGTCCTAAACTCCTCGAAGGTGAGTATAGACTTGCCTACCACGCGGCGCAAATGATGCTTTATACTCTTTATACCGCTCTCTCAAAGACCACCAAAATGGGGTGACGAGGGCGGTATAAATTACAATGAAGTACCCTGAGAGGTCGTAAAGGATTTGATTGATGAGGTGGCATCCTTATTATGCCAAAGATTGTAAAGGTCATGTAAAACATTGCGGGCCTACCTAAAGTTTGTGCCATTGTCAGAATATGACTGGCTGGGTATGCCCCTACGGGACATAAATCGACGTAAGGCAGCTATAAACGCGTTGGGTGTAAGGTCGGAAACCAATTCCAAATGAATGGCCCTGGTTGCTAAGCAGATGAACAAAGACACGTACGATTTTGACAAAGTCCTAGATTTCTGCCCGCCATGACGAATCATGAAGGGACCACCATAATGAAAATATAGATGAACACTATTAATAAAGAAATGAAGAGCATGGACGACCTGGAATACGAGTCGTGATAACAATAAGCCAGCGCAGAGTTCAATGCGAGGTAATGACACATGACGTAGTGGGGCCACGCGAGATTTAGAACACAGAAGGTGACAAGAGGCCGATGAATCTTGATAAATGACTCTAACATAAACACAACACCCATAACCCCTTTCAGAAGCATCCGAAAACCCATGTAATTCAACTATCCTTGCCTTAGACTTGCAACGAATAGAACGTGGGACAATAATTTTACTGATCAGACACAACTTATCGCACAATGAATGCCAATGCAAGCGTAATTGCCCGGAGATTTGCTCATCCCAACCAAGATTTCACAGCCAGAGTTGCTGCATAAACTGTTGGTACAGAAAAACAATGGGACCGACAAGTCCGAGCGGATCGTAAATGCCTGCGATAATCGATAGGATTTTCCTCTTGGAGATGCTTGATTCAACGGGGAATGATTTGATGTCAAACAAAAATGAATCGGTAGTGTTATTCCAAAGAATCCCCAAGGTACGCACATTATCCTGTTTGTTTAAAGGGAGTGATAAATTGTCATAACTTGCAAGCACCTGGGGTTCATTTGATGCCCATTTATGCAGCGTGAGACCGTATTGACTCAACAACGTACCTAAGTCAGATTTCAACTTGGTCATATCATAAATGTTGTCTGCTCCAGTTAACAAATCGTCAACATAGAAATCATTGATTATAGCTGACGCTGCGTCAGGAAAAGAAGCTTAATGATCCTTACCAATTTGATTAAGACAACGAGTAGCCAAAAACGAAGCACTAGCAGTGCCGTATGTTACAGTGCGTAATACAAAGTGTTTAAACTGCTCGAAGGGAGAGTCGCGTCACAGAATACGTTGATAATGGCAATCCTTATCAGCTACCAAAAATTGTCGATACATCTTCTCGATGTCGGCAATAAGAACATAGTTATGCATACGAAATCGCAAAAGAATGGAAAAAAGGTCTTGTTGAACGTTCGGGCCTACCAACAAGATGTCATTGAGAGAAAGACCATTGGTAGTTTTGGACGAACCGTCAAAGACGACGCGAAGTTTTGTCGTAGAACTAGAATGCTTAAAGACGGCATGGTGTGGCAGATAGTAGGTATTTGAAACCCCAGACTTGATAGAGCAATTGTCGATAAGCGTCATGTGGCCAAGATCCTTATACCCCTGAATAAAGTTTGCGTAGTCGCGCGCAAGCTTAGAATCGCGCATGAGCCGGCGTTCTAAACTCAAGAATCTTGCTTCAGCGGTAACATAGGACTCACCCAACTGTGGATTGTCTGACTTAAATGGTAGCGAAACAACGAACCTACCCTCTTCATTGCGATGAGTAGACCTAACGAAATGCTCCTCACAAGGTGACTCGTTATTAATAGGTACAATATCAGGGACAGTTTCTGTCTCCCAAAATTTTTCGAGAGATTCCAGAATTTGACCGTCGTTGATCCTAGCTAGGAACGAAACGGCAGGACCCTTATAACGGCAGTGTTTGGGCAGATTGCTTGCAAGAATGTAGCCTAACTTTGTTTCCTGTATAATAGAAAAATGAGAACCGCGGACGTATTTGTTAGCTAAGATTGTATCTAAGTAGAATTGCGCCCCTAACAGTATGTCGATTTCGGATGATATGCTGAAATTTGGGTCAGCAAGAAAAATGTTATCTGGAATGTTAAATTGATTTATGTCAAAAGATTGTGCTGGCAGTTTATGGGTTAACGCAGATAAGACAGCACATTTTGCCTCGAAGCTAACTCTTTGATAACGAGAAATAATGCGTATAGACGCGAGATTAGTGGCATAACACGTGGTATTATTTATACCTGTAATCGGTATGTTGGATTTAGTCAAGTTAAGCCGTAATTTCTTGGCAAATGATTCCGTACAAAAATTTATTTGTGAACCCGCATCCAAAAGAACTCTTGCGGTCTGTCTGTTGCCAGCCTTGTCAATGACAAACACAATTGCTGTTGATAAAAGAATATTATTTGTGGATTGTAATTTGAGTGAACAATAATTACTGCTGCTGGCAGAGACTGGCTTCGGCACATTGCTTATGTGCAACAATGTATGGTGTCGTTTTGAACAGATTTTACATGATTGTTTAATCTTACAATTAGATGAGAAATGATCTGGTCTCAGACAATTAGTACAGCATTTATGATTTAATATGAATTGTCCTCGTTCTGATGTGCTTAGTGCACGAAATTTATCACACATGTAAATTGGATGATTAGATTTACAGCATAAACATGAATAATTATTTGACGCTGAGTGATAACTTTTAAATGCAGTACTGCCAGCAGCGTTTCGTGATTTATGTTTGTCAGATTTATTATTGAATCTTAAACTTAGCTTGTTGAGTTGCTGTCCGGCATCGATAGGCAGTGTATTTTCTAACAGCTGTCTACGTGCGTTTAAAAACTGAGTGAAACCTTGAAAGTTAGGAAGATTATCAGGGTCTATAGACTCCTTCCATAATTTAAAAGTAGTATGGTCGAGTTTCGCTGACAATAATTGTACAGTGATAAGCTCGAATGAATCCACTGACAGTTGCATGGCCGCCAGTGAATTAACGAAAGACGTTATCGTATTTATGATTTCTGCCAAACTTTGGACAGAGTCCTTTATTGTTGACTTTACTTCAAGTAAATTTTGAATATAGTACTTTGCTAGTATGAATTTATTGTCATATCTAGCGGACAGCAAACTCAACGCTATCGAGTAATTTTCATTACAGATAGGTAACGATTTAATTAAATCTAGCGGCTCATTTTTCAGAAACGAATACAAATAGTGTAATTTCTGCACTGACGTTAAATCAGATCTGGCATGCACCAAGTCCAAAAATATTGAGTAGAAATTCTGCCATTCTTAGATATTGCCTGTGAAGCAGGGAAAACTTATTGGTTTTAGTTGCGTATTGCTTGTCAATACGGGAGATACAGTCTGAACGTTAAAAGTTTCTGTAAGTTGTAAGATATTAGCTTCTGTCGAGTATAATAGCTCTTCGACCTCAACTCGGTCTTCTTGAGCAGCGTTTATGTCTTTTGAAATAAGCTCAATTTCGGACTGTACCTCATCGTATTTTGTTGCTAAGCTTTTTAGACTTTCAAGTCTGACTGTTAAGAAATGTTTGGTATTAGTGTTCTTGTCAAAGTTACTGATAGCCGAATTAATACGCACTATGGCAGACTTTAAGCCACCTCTCTTTCTGACCAACATTTTGAGGCCTTCTTCAGCCATTGTACGCACCTGATAATGATGTTAATGATGTGGTACCTGGTGTGCGACGTCCCGAAGCGTCGAGGCCGTGGAGAAGATGGCGAACACACAGACCGGAGAGATGACTGCTTACACTGGAGTACCGATGCTAGCACATGGATGATCTTGCAGTGGTATCGTGAGGAGGCTCAAAGGCGACGAAAGAAATGCTGGTTGAGTCACGACACGGTCGGATCAGCGAATATGCTGAGTCGCCCGTGATGGCCAGAAATTGGGGAAGAAGAATAATGAAAGGGTGAATAGCGAATCCAGGCACGGTGCGACCAAAAAAGTTTGAGATCCGGTCCGAGTGGACCAGAAAAATGTTTATTAAGAAGAATGTTGATCGGTCATGTTAGGACCAAATAAAATGTTAAGTTGAGCTGCGGCCATGTGGACCGCATAAAAATGTGTTGTATGTCAGCGCATGCCCCTTTTTATAGAAAGAATGAAACTTGGTGTATTATCCACAGGATGCAAAATGATAAAGATAGTGGACTGTATAAGTAGATTTATTAAGTTACCCAATATTACACTCAATTCATTGTAGTGAGGTTGGCTAATGCTGAAGATTAAATTTTGAGAAGTGATTCGGAAATGAAATTACATTTTGACGCGGCACAAATGTGTGCACTTAGTTACATCGAAACGTGGAGGCCTAAGGCCTAAATTATTGTCGTATGATGAATTGTATGAATAAAGGCGCTAGTACGCGACACTCGAATTACGTGAGAACAAGTACTAGCAAGGTATTGCTAGCATATTGCAAGTATGCAATACGTATAATGTTGTAAGGCCTAAAGCCTAAATAATTGTCGCGACAACAGAAATGAAAATGACAGAGTCAGGCAGCAAACGTGAGAACGTCCGCTGCCGGCCAAGGCTCGTAATACTGTGCTTGTTATAAAAACGAGATATGAACGATTCAGCAAGCGTACAGATTAGCCAACCTGCAAATACGAAAATTACCATACTACTGTCCACATTGCTTCTGGCTAATACCCTGTTGATGTTAGGAATGAATTAATATATAATAATTGTGTTGATGAATGTGTGGAAAATACTAGAGTTGAGGACAATAATGATATTGTTGTGATAGCGAGAATCAACAATGGTTGTGTTGGTAATGTTTTGCTCGATAGTGGTGCGCAAGTGTCATTAATTAATGAAAAATTTGTTAACAAACATAAGCACCAATTTAAGAAAACACCTATCTTACCTGTAAATAATACTATGGTTACTACTGCGACCGGAGATACACAAATTATTTGTAAACAAGCACTTATATTAATAATTACACAAGGCATAGAAATTGAAGTGACAGTCCTTATAGTTAAAAATCTAGTATATGATGTTATATTAGGTACTGACACTTTAAGAAAAATACACGCCACAATCGATTTCAGTAACAAAAAACTTACATCTACAATTCGAAATAAATTATACACAGTTAAATTGGGATATGCTGACAGCGACTTGAAGCAGGCCGAGCAGTGTACTAACATACAAAAGCCAGTTTTTAATCTCGTAGATAAGATAACGAGTAGCGGCCAGTTCATCAGCAATAAACTAACAGCTGATCAAGAGAAACGGTTAAATAATATCTTAAACAAATACGAATTGGTTTTTAAAAACGAACATACCATTATTAACGTATATGAGCATAGGATAAATGTAATTGATGAAAATACGTTTGTCCGGAAAATCTATCCAATTCCATTACACTACCAAGAAAAAGATGAGGAAAAAATTAATAAAATGTTAACAAATGATATTATTGAACGTGCCGATAGTAACTTCCTTAATCCTATGTAGTGGTTAAAAAAAAAAGATATACGCATTTGTTTAGATATGCGCAACCTAAACAGCATAACGCAAAAGTGCTACGATTGTGCATCCAACGCCGAGAATCTATTTACAAAATGTCAAGGGGTCAGGTACATGTCGAGGCTGGACCTCAAAAGCGGGTTTTAGCAGATTCCATTAGCCGAAGATTGCCTCAAATTTACGGCATTCCTTTAGAAGAACAAATGTTACTAGTTTAAGGTAATTCCTTTCGGGTTAGTGACCAGCTTTGCTGCAATGGTTAAATGTCTAGAATTGGCACTAGGACCGAAAGTAGAAGAATTCGTAAGCGTGTTTGTGTACGACATACTTGTAATAACTAAATCTTTGGAAGAGCATTTAAATCACCTTGATTTTGTCTTCCGAAAGTTAAGAGATGCCAATCTTGTGCTTAACTTGGACAAGTGTGAGTTTGAAAAATCCTAAATTAAATTCTTGGGTCATAATATTTTGGCGGATGGGAGCAGTACCGATCCTGAGAAAATCCAGACCATCACGGATTTTCTAACCCCAAGAAAGCAAAAATATCAGGGCGTTCCTCGGATTGACCGGGTATTTTCGTCGTTTCACACCTGAGTATTCAAAGACCATAGAACCACTTCTGGAACTACTAAGGAAAAATACCAAATGGCGATGGGAAGAGCGGCATGAGGCAGCATTCAACGCTACCAATGACTGGTATAGTAAGAATCTGCATATATTCCATCCTGAAAAAGAAGGAACTTATGTACTTAATTGTGACGCGTCAGACTACGCGATCGGCGGAGTGTTATATCAGCGGAATAACCAAGGTGAACACAAGGTAATTGCCCACGTAAGTCGTTCATTAAAAGGTGCTGAGAGGAACTATTTTACTTCGGAGAAGGAAATTCTCGCGACAGTATATTGTATCAGCAAATTCAGATATTACCTTGTGGGACACCACTTCGAGATTTTATCAGACAATCAGGCGTTGTCTTTCATGTTCAATTGTATACTCGCAAATGCGCGCATATCGCGATGGATCATGGCGATCCAAGAATATGATTTTAGTACAAAATATTGCAAAGCCAGTGAAAACAAAATGGCAGATACTCTAAGTAGATATCCTCCGATAATTGAAGAACAATACTCCTCAACAAGGAATGAAGTGCAGATCTTGACAATTAAGTATGTATTACCAGACACATTAAAAGCTAGGTTAAAAAATATAAACATCGAGCAACAGTGGGATGCTAAATTAAAGAAAATCAGCGATAATATAAGATTACAGGACAACCCAAGTATAAAATAGACAATGATGTGTCATACAAGATGGCAGTGAAAGATAATGGTACCGGATGAACTAGTTGAAGATTTAACTTGGGCGTGCCACGAGACTCTGGCGCACGCGGGAGCATATAAATGGGAGACTTTGTGTGGTTAAATATGGCTTGAAAAGTTTAATCTATATTTTGCGTACCTGCCACATATGCCAAACTGCAAAGTACCCGAATCAACATATGTATGTAGAAATGGGTAATATTATTACTAAAAATAAAAATGAATTGACTTTTTTAGATCCATTACCGCGTGCACCGAGGGGTGTGAGGAATCTGGTGGTGTGCACGGATGCGTTCTCTAAACATGTAAGTCTATATGTAATAGGACGACCCACTACGGCGGCCTTATTAAGTGTCGTCTTAAATAAATACATCCCTAAATATGGTCACGTTAAGAAAATTTTATCTGACCAGGGTGAACAGTTCACCAATAGGAAGTGGCAATCCGAATAGGAAAAGCACAATATCGAGACTGTTCCGTACTTATTGTAATACCAACCAAAGTAGATGGCCGGATTATCTCGAGTTTTTCGAGGAGTCAATCAACGGAAATTACAATGACACGACTGGATTTACGCCTAACGAGTTGCAAACTGGAGAAATGCCCAAGCGCGTCTGGGATGGGAGCATCAGGTGGATTGCAACGCAAAATTTGCCTATTCCGAGCGAGGTTAAACGTATAGAAGCCAGGAGACGCATTAAGAAATGTACCGGAGAACGGACTGAAAGATATTAAATACCAGCAGACCACAAGCTGGTAGTATTTAAAGTTGGCGAGAGGGTAATCCTGAGGGCTTTGAATGTCGGTCACAGGGAGGATAACACCGCAGCCAAATACTTTAGGCTATACAGTGGTCCATATATTTTATCCGAGCAAGTTGGTAAAAACACCTAATTGTAACCAACCCTAGTACTAACCGTGTGATAGGGAAATTCCACGCAGCATTACTAAGAAAGTATTATGTCAGAGATAATTGTTGCTAATATGCCAGGGTATATATGGTACGAATGTTTTAAGAAAGTTATGTGAAATGTGAGTGTAAATTAAGAATATTAGATGATATGTCAGAGTAAATGATTTGAATGAACGGAGTATACTTTCAGTTATGAAAATGACGTCAGAAGTGTTGATACGCTTATTTGTGTTTGAGATAACAGCTTAGATTCAACCACGTGTATTTGTTTGTATTATTACTGTCAAAGTGACATTAGAGGAATGTTTGTTTGAAAGAAAATTATTTATTTATTTTGATTTGGATTTATTATGTTATTATTATGATTATTATTGGAAAATTATGTTTTATTAATTTAGGATATGAAGAAAAAAATTTATATTTTTATGTAAACAAATTTTTTTTTAACGTGGTGGGGTTAATCCTGAAACAAAACACAGGATGGTGATCTATAATAAGAATATCAGAGCATGGATGACGGACATTAGCATGTTTTAGATCTATTTATGCAATTTTTGTCAATTAGCTACAAGTTTTGTATTTAGTGATGGATAAGGACTTGTGTTACACCAAATTCTTTGTAAATTTTGCTCTATAATGACATGTACTTTGTTTGTGAATATGTGCGCGCCTTAGCGTGTGGTGAACCTTCGTGTTATATCTTCCGCGTTTGTTATCCGATCGGCATGAGACTTAGACAGTGAATTATTTATGAAAATAGCTGCATTTTCTGTATACTCTGTTGTTCTCAGCTATTTTTAAATGTGGTTTTTTAGTAATTGAAAACTCAACTTTTGACTCTTATCAATTGAAGAGTAACAAAATTTCTACATAAAATCTAAGCAGGCACTCGCAGATTTATACACAGTTTCTATCTTTTGTCCAATCTAGACCCTGAGTAACAATAATTAATAATAACCAATTGCGAGCGAGTAAACGAACGATTCGGAAAGTGACAATTCGTGTGTAAAATCTGCATCAGTGTTATCAGCTGTTTGGCAAACCCCAGGTGAGAGAGATCGAGTGAGAGAGGAGACCGGCGATCATTGCAGAGAGGAGCGTAACAGCGACGGAGCGAGTGACGTCACGCCGAGTGTAAAGGAATCCTACGTTTCAAGTAAAACCCACCAAAACTGAACTATATAAACTCTTTGAAAACAAATAAAATACTATACATGACATTTTGTTTAATTTAAATATATCATATATATAATTATTTATTGTGTTATAAATAAATAATTTTTCTACACCTCCAATAGTGTTGTGCATAATTTAAACACACATAATTATCCTATGCAAAAATATTTATTTGTATCGTCACAATACATATATATATATATATATATGTATATACATATATAATAAATACAGTCTAATAACTCAAATATATAATCAATAAAATGTTTAAGAACTCACAAATTTGTTATTTTTATACATTTAAAGAACGATATTTATTTAATTGCATTTAATAAACGTTGAAAGAATTAATTTGTTGAAACTTTATAAACAGTAGATTGAATCATACCCGTTAATGTGATTTTTGAATACTAATAACTGTGCCAATTACTCTCTACGAAACTTTTCAATTTTATCGATAACTCTCTATCTGTCGCATCGCAAAATGTGCGTGTGTGTGTCTGTGTTTTAATGCATCAGTTTCCAGTTTAAGCCTGCGTGGGGGAGATTAATTGCCTATATGCCAACTTAATTTCCATTTTATTTTAGTCTTAATGAAACGCCCTGAGGGTGTACAGTGACAGCCTTTTCGATTTCAGATATATTGTGTGTTTTCCAGAGTGTGCATTCTTCTAGAATATAGTACAACAGCACATGCCTACGGATTTAGAATCTAGAGCCTAAGGTAGTAGAGGTAGAATGTTTGTTTACTTTTACCTGTCTCGCGACACGAAGATACGTAACAAGTACAGCAGCTACTCCTTTTTTTCTTATAGCGTCCGCCGCTTTAGTAGAAGTGTAAACAAAAGACCTCGGAATATCTCTGTATACCTACAGAAAAGATCCTGGCGATTAATGACGCCAAGGACCATTCAAATAAAAATGGAAATATGCTGCTATGACAGTAATTGAATATATTTGTATTACGTTATTCGGATAGCGTGATATTGGTGTTACAATATTGAAATAATTATTAAGAGGACTTTGTATGATAATGAAGAATTTTTTTATTCCAAGCGTTGCGATCTAATGCTTCGATGTCTGTGACACATGAGTGATGCTTTCACTAACCAGGAAATGGATAGGCAGCCGAAGCCCAGCGCTTCGATCCCTATTTAGGGCGAGCGAAGCCAGCGCAGAGGTCTGTCTTACATGGATTCAATATGTAGAGTGAAAATATGCAAAGAGAAAGTCGATTAGTCACAACAGTATATAAGCATAGGAAACAGCCGTACGCATTACCATTCCAGGTGTTTAATTAAGAAAGTTGTGTTAATAGTTATAATCACAAACAGAATTATCACTGCTAATTTTTCTATAGTGAATAATAATCATAAATAATAATAATATATAAATAATAACAACTAGTATAGGGAATAATTTTTCTATAGTCGTGTGCAACAGAGATAATTCTGTTTCTGATTGTCATTCCAGGTGTGAGACTTTATCTCTTGACACGCCTTTGATACACGCTGTCTGTGACTGTAGCTGATGTTTTTGATCGCAATTGCCCGGATTCAAATTTTCACCTTGGTCCAATGTACGGGGTTTGTACGAATGGGTCGCAATTGACCGCGATCACAGTTAATAATATACTCCCTTATCTATAGTTATAAATAATATTAGAGGCAGGCATTATTGAGTGTATATTGGAATTGGTACATACTAGCAATACATGTCTAAAAATATCTTATAGCTGAGTACAGATTGTAAGAATGTTAAAATTTGTAATTTATTTAAATTTATTGTTATTTTACTACAATTACTATAATAATTTTATAAATTTGTTATATTTCTTAGAGACCAGATTTATTTAACCAAAATTTGTATTATCTCTTTGAACCTTTTTATTAATTGTGTTACGGTACCACAGGAGTTCACACTTACTGAGTTCGGCAACAATAGAATGTTGAGCTGAATCCTTGTTTACATATCTTCCTCCTCCTCTTCTACTGTGTTACAACCCAGTACTGTACGTGTTTTAGCCTCTTCAATGAGTTCTCTGTATTCAGTCCACTCATTACATAGTCTTCTGCATCTCCTTATCCCTCCTCACACCAACCTCAACATCCTTGATCCATCTCTTCCTTGGCCTTCCTCTTGATTATACTTTACCTACTGATCTCTACTCTAGAATTTTTCTGGGAATTCTGTGTTGTTCCCTACTCATTATGTGTTCCAGCCAGGCTATACTTCTTCTACTTATAAACCTTACTATGTCAGTCAGATTATTCATTTCATCATTCCTTTGTTCTCTTCATGACCCATTATTACTTTACACTGGTCCAAAATTTCCTCAGTATTTTTCATTTGAATATTCATAGATACTGTTTGTCTTTTTGTGTTAATACCCAGGTTTTACATGTACATATTACAACTGGTATAATTATGCATTTGTACATTTTTAATTTTAATGGTTTGTTTAGTGTCATTTTTGAAGTGAGAACTTTATATACGGCACCATGGCGCCTGGGTCACTCCCATACTTCGTGTTCCTAGTGCAGTAAACTGATTCAACTTGTAACAAAATGTGTAATGAAATAGATGCAATGAAAAAGCAGTGTTGTCAGTCAATCAAACCTCTTTTCCCTGCATAGCTACCCAAAATTTCCCCACTGCCACAAACATATGTGCTTGAAGCAAAGCGGAATATTTTAAATAATCTGAACGCATTCTAAATTTGTAAATGCTACTAAAAGAATAATCTTTATATTGATGTAACTCTTCAATATTTCTTGCAGGTTTTCTATATTATGAATAGTTCTTCAAATATTAATTAGTTTGCAAGTAAAATTTATTTTTGTATTTTCATCTGACGTATATTTTATCAAAACAAATGAATTAATTTATAAACCTTGGATGATACTGATACGATCAGTGAAACATATGTCAGGTGAAAATGCAGTAATAGATTTTACTTGTAGAAGTATTTAATATTTGAAAAACTATTCAAAATATAAAAAATTATGTAAGTATTAAAATTTTAATTATGATAATTTTTATTAAAATTTTATAATAATTTTAATTATGATAAAATAAAATGTACATATTAGCATAATATAGTAACACAACTTTTCAATTTTTAATTCATAAAAATAATTTAAAATCAGTTACACCTATTTTTATTATTATATTTATTGTATCGTCAATGAGAATGTTTCAGTCAAAAGAGCATAATTTTGTATCTTTGTTTATATTTTACATTTTATAGTTAATCCAAGAGTTCAAGTCTGGTTTTCATGTTGTATTTTTCTGGAAGTTTTTTATGTCTCAAAATTCGATTTAGTTACTTAGCTGTTTTATAAATTTGTAAAACTATAATTTGTTCCGTAATTTTATTATTATACTGCATATGTTAAGTATAATATAATATAAGTATTATAAATATTAAATATATAGTATTCTATAATATAAAATTATAATATAAATATATAATAATTATCTCATTCTACGTTTTGACTAAACATTGTATAAATCATATTGTTCCATTGGAAAAATTATTTGTCACATATTGCTTGTATATGCATGTATTCTGTAAGTAAAAAGATGTGTGATATGATTATATTTATGTTCATTGTAAATATCGATTCCTTATAATAAAATACAATAAACGCTCTTGTGCCTTCATCTTATTTAATTATCCGTTCACTTACTGGTTAATGGTTAATGACAGGGTCATTACCAAAATGGTCACAAAGGCTAAGGAAATAAATGTGAAAGAGAATCTAAGAGCCTACCAATATATATATATATATATATATATATATATATATATATATGGTAACTCAATCGACAGGAATTTTTGAAGTGGGCTAACCCAGTAGTCACTAAAAATCTTTATTACTGAGCTACAGCAAAAGAAATAAGACACTTTTCTGTGGCCCTATAAGCCACTTAAATATTAAACAAAGTAAGTCATAAGACATTATTGTTACAAGAGAACAATCTATGTGTTTATCGAATGTTCCAGTGGAATTCAGCTGTAATGTGTGTGCGTACGTGATTCTCAATGAGTTAGCTAGACTGCCAGAAGTCGCGCTGCTGAGCGCACTGTGTGCAAGGCCGCAACCAATTACGTTCTTTTTTTGCAGCAGTATTGTTAATGAGTAGTATAGATGTTTCTTGATTTTCAGCGGGTATAAATACAAGTACTCAGCGATGTTCAGTTTAGTTTGAGTTGCGAATTATTGTGGGGCGATTACACAGTGCTTTTAAGTGGCGATTTACACAGTGTGGTTTGAAGTATTGTGGCGAAGTGTTATGTGTTTTGTAATTGTTAAAGTGTGGAATAAAAAAATAGAAGCGTTTACACTGTGTAATAAAGTTTATTAACCTATATTCGAATACACATTAAATACACAGTGCTACGGTGCGTGTGTCACTTACGGCGTCTGACTACAAACTAAAAACTCTCTCAGATACATACTTACACATGCTTACGCGCTCATGCGCATTACATATCCTGTACAATATAAATGTATTACATATATTCAACACGCCTCCTTACATTTACATTGTATTTAAAAATTCAATTTTTCAAATACACATTTCAAGTTCAACTTTTCAAGTTCAGCATAGATCGAAATCTCTCAAACGTTTCTTTACACAATGACTTTGTAAATATATCAGCAATATTATCATCAGAATTTACGTTTACAACATTAATAATATTTTCTTTTATACATTCGTGTACATAATGGTAATGAACTTCAATATGTTTAGAATTTTTCGTAAAACTTCCAAACTTTGCAAAATTTATCGCTCCCGAATTATCTTCAAAAATATTAATCGGTTTTTCTAAAGTTACATTAAACAATTTTAGCAATTCTTTCACTAATTTCAATTCACTCACAGCTTCCGACAACGCTACATACTCTGCATATGTCGAAGCCTTTGATACACACTTTTGTTTTCTCGACTTCCAATAAATTACATTACCCAATAATCGAATTACATGACCAGTTGTGGATTTTCTGTCCAAATGGTCACCAGCCCAATCGGCATCAACATAACAATCTATAATTTCAGAATTATCATTTCTTTTATAAGTCAATTTTAAATCTTTCGTTAAATACAAGTACTTTAATATTCGCAAAGCATATTTAAAGTGTGTTTCATTATAACAATTCTGATATCTACTTAAATAAAATACCCTAAAGCTTATATCAGGCCTTGTAGCTGAGCTTATACATAATAATGCACCAATTAAATTTCTATATTGAATATTCCTTCCACAAATATCAGACTTTTCAACTTTTAAATTTACCTCCATAGGTGTATTATACATCTTACTGTTTTCTAAATTATACTTTCTTCCTAATGACTCAATATATTTTGTTTGACTTAATTTTATTTCACATTTACGGAATTCATATCCTACGGTAATACCAAGATATTCTTTAATTTTACCAAGATCTTTCATTTTGAATTTTTCTGATAAAAGTTTCTTAATATTTTGTATTTTATCTTTGTTACGTCCACAAATTAATAAATCATCCACAAATATTAATAAATAAATAGTATGTTTTCCATTTTCAAAAGTATATAAACAATAATCTAAATTACTTTTCATAACACCCAAACTAATTAAAAATTTATCAAGACATTCATACCAAGCTCTGGGACTTCCTTTAAACCATACAAAGCTTTTATTAACTTACACACTCTATTTGTGCCTTCCTCATAACCTTTTGGTTGATGGACATATACTTCAGAACTTACTTTACCATTTATAAATGCAGTTTCTACATCCGTTTGTTCAATAATTAGGCCCATTTGACAACAGTATGATAATAAAATCTTTAAAGTTTGCATTCTCTCAACAGGAGAATAAACATCATCAATTTTATCGGTTTGCTGAAATCCTCTTACAACTAACCTGGCCTAATAAGCGTTGTCAGACTTTTTTGTATAAACCCATTTTACATCCAGTATTTTTTTACCATTTACATTTTCAACTAATTGCCAAGTCTTATTTTTATTTAACGAATCAATTTCTTTATCCATAGCTTCTGACCAATATTTACTTTCATTGCTTTCAAGCGCCTCCTCAAATGTACTAGGAGTATCTGCTCTACAATAATTTGCAAAAATATTACTATTATATACATAATAATCTTCATATCTTTTTGGTGGGTTTCTTATGCGATCAGATTTTCTTATTAGATTTTTATTTTCATCCCCTAGATTTTTATCTGTACCTTTAAAGCTATCATCAAGAGATTCATTATCTGAAGATTCATATACTTCTTCATCAGATTCACATTCATTCAAGCCAATACATTTTACATTTTCTTCAACAATATCAACATGTCTAGCCACTATTATTTTTCCATTAATTAGCACTCTAGAACCAACTTCACTATAACCGATCAAAATTCCCATATCAGCCATTTTATCCCACTTAGAAACTCTTTTTTGTTCCGGTTTTCTTACAAAAACTTTACTACCATATAAATGTAAATTTGAAACATTCTTTTTCGTCCCAAAAAATATTTCAGAAGGAGTTTTCTTTTCTATAGTATTTGATAACGTACGATTTTTCAAATAAGTAGTAGCACAAACTATTTCAGGCCAATATTTTTTATGGATTTGTGATTCAGCTAATAAACAACGTGACATATCCATTATCGTTCTGTTAAACCGTTCTGCGGTTCCATTTAATTCATGTACGTAAGCAGGACAATTATTAATTATAATACCTTTTTCTTTAGAAAAATTATAAATATTACCATTTAAGTATTCTTTTCCATTATCACATCTCAAAAATTTAATTCTTTTACCCGTTAAGTTTTCACATTCATTTACATATTGAACAAGACAATTGAAAACTTCTACTTTAGACTTCATGGCATAAACTATAACTATCTTACTGTAATCATCAATAAAGGAAATAAAGTATTTTTCCCGTTTAGACCAGCTGTTTTAAAAGGTCCACATACATCAGTATGAACAATTTCTAAAATATCTTTTGCTCTTTTTCTATTATTTTCAAATGGAATATTATGCATTTTATTTTCAACACATATTTTACACTTCATGAATTCTGATTCAAGTTCATTTGGAATACCACTTAACAATTTATGTTTACACAAAATATTCAAATAATTAAAATTTACATGGCCCAGCATACGATGCCACCTTTCTTTTTTACTCATATTATCACCATTTTTATTTGCAACATTTACCAATGACTCTACACTTTTTAATTTACTCTTCATCTTATATAGACCATTTTCTTTCCAAGCTACAGCTGTAGTATTTCCAAAATTATCAATAATTTTTGTCATTTTACCTTTAGAAATAATCGTATTATTTTCCGTTATTTTACCATAACTTATTAAATTTGTATGCAAATCTTTAGCATAAAATACATTTTGCATGTTTACTTCATTTTTCTTACCAAAAAGATCAAAGTAACTTACCACATTACCAATTTTAGTTGCTTTTACAACCCTATTATCTCCCAAATAAACATTAACGGGTTCTTTAAGTATCATACATTTATCAAAATATTTATCATCATTTATTATATGGTCACTACAACCGCTATCTAATAACCAATTAATCTCGCAATTTTAAACTTATCTATCTTACGCCGCGTGATAGTCGACTCTTATAACCCATGCGCTCGTATCTGGATTCTTCTGCTGCGACTGAGTTGCTTGATGTGCTCTTGCGCCTCGCTGACGTCGAAAATTGCCACGCCCTCTGGCGTAGTTACCTTTTTCGGCTTCTTGTCGGCCTCGTGGTGCTCGCCATGTATTGCTGCTGCCTGCCGCCTGGCCACCATATTTGTAGTGTCTCTTGATATGACCAGTCTTGCCACATTGAAAGCATGTTCGCTGTTGTCGACTTTTATCCGCCATGAATGCGTTAGATTTTCGTCCAGAATATTCATCCTTTTGATGCTTCATTTCAGTCATTTGAATTTTACTTTTCACATAATCCACAGTTTGATCTTCTTCTTATAGTGAGTCTATTAAATCGCCTATATAACTGTATGATTCCGGCAACGTATTTAACTTATAATTTAATTTTTCTTTTTCTGACACACTAGCACCCGCGTTTTTAAGCTCGTTCACAGTTTTTTCAAAATCACTGAAGAATGTCGCTGAATCAGTATAATTTTAAGTCTTCATTTTTCCAAATTTATTTCTATATACAATTTGCAATGCCGTAGACTCTTTCAAATACATTTCATCAAACTTTTGAATTATTTCATACGCCGTTGTTTTATCACTAATAAATTCCAATTGCTTATTCGTTATAGTAGACCTACTGTATATATAGTTCATAACCTTTATATCATTATCATCCCACGGGTCTTTATCCTGCTCCGTTTTCGCTCGTGTGATCACTTCATCACATGTTTAAATTTCAAAAACAACATAATACGTTTTTTCCACATACTATAGTCCTCTCCATCAAACACTGGAATTATAATGTCATTGTTCTTCGCCATTTTCTTTGTATCGCAGCATGCGACAGCACTAAAAAAAAAAAAAACGATACTCACTTAAACGGCACTCTTGACCACAAATTTAGTAAACCACGGACCTCTGCTACCATGTTAAAGTGTGGAATAAAGAAATAGAATAGTTTACACTGTGTAATAAAGTTTATTAACCTATATTCGAATACATATTAAATACGCAGTGCTACGGTGCGAGTGTCACTTACGGCGTCTTACTACAAACTAAAAACTCTCTCAGATACATACTTATACATGCTTACGCGCTCATGCGCATTACATATCCTGTACAATATAAATGTATTACATATATTCAACAGTAATCATGCGGGACAATTGTAATACAATTGTGTTTTATATTAGTTGACATTTTATTGCATACTTACTGCATACTGCTTACTGGGTGTCTTGTATTTTGTTTTCCATTGTACCATACGACGATCAGTAGACCATCGTAACATTATACTTTTATGGATAATATTCTTATGCTAAGAGATGTGCAACTTATGTAGCAACAACGTTTACATGGTCGGGCAATGATCTGAAGCTTTCAGTGGCTGGCTGATTACATGTACCCAAGGCTATGGAACCTTCTGGCAACCATGGAAGGGTACCATATTTACTGCAGTATTTTGATAGTGGCCAGCATAGCTGAATATTTGTTGTGGCATATGGTCCAGTGCACATGTTTTACTTCAGTGGTTTGGTGTAAAGTGATAATTGTGAATTATTGTGTACAGGCTTGTATAGCTGGTGACTTTATTATTTATTGTGATAGTGTTGATTAGTGATATTACTTGTTACATCTGTGTGTGTTGGACAATTGTAAACTTCAACAATTATTGAATACAAGTATTTTTCGGTCAGTTATACTGTTAATAAAGTTGTATTTAGCAGTTTCCCTTGCGTTTAATTATTTCATCCCATTGTTTGTATACGATGATCCATGTAAAGTGAGACTCAGTGTATTATTGAAATTACCAGCATGCCACTTTTACATAACCATATGGACAACTGTTTTGTTAAATAAATAAATAAATTTCAGTTTTTGATATATTTGTTATTTAAATATTGGTAATAAAAATAGAGCTAATTCTACTACTACTACTACTAATAATAATAATTTTTCACTAGTAACACAGAATTGCATTTGTAATTTTTATTTATAACTAAGTACACAAGTGTTCCTAAATTTCTTCGTCTTCTTCAGCACTATAGCCCACCATGAGTTCTAGCTGCCAATCTTCTTCAATGGCGGCGGAAATATTTTCAAACAGTTGTATTTATATAGGTACCGGGTCATGGTAACACTTCCACCGGTCTCGGGGCGAACGGCAGACCGGCCCGGCAGGCAGGCGCCTTGTAGCGCCGGTCGTTCCCCGCGAGGCAGGGATCCTCCGTGTCGGTAGCAAACGGTAACAGCGCCAAGCAGTATGCAAACCAACATATTTGGGGAAGGTAACTGACTTAAGAGGAAGGTAACAAGGAAACCAAGATGCTGGGGAACCTAAATTACAGCAAACAGAATTATGGAGGTTCGTCTAAAATCGCTCGAGGGCGTTCGACTCGTATAGGGGGAGGTGGTGCTGACGTGCTAATAGTACGTAGGTAGGGAAAGGGCGAGGTCGCTGCAGAAGCAAAGAGAGTTTCGGCAAGCGACCGGACAAAATCAGCGATGGTAGGAACACGAAGGTCTCCACGAATAACATTATTCCTCACAAACCATGGAGACCCCGACAAGGAACGGAGGGTACAGGACTGCAAGGCTTCCAGCCTACACTTGTTAGTGGTCGACAAAAGCGACCACAGTAGAGGGAAAGTGGGTATTAGAAAACACTTCCGGGTTCCAGTTGAAAACATTAACGGGTTCCAGTTCATGACGTCATAGAAGCACTGGCAGCTGGTGTCCGAGCTGTCCATGTGACGTCACTGTTTTGTGTGTGTGTATGTGTGTGTATTTGTGACTGAAACACTTCCGTGTTCCAGTTCATGACGTCACACTGAGGCCCTAGTCGCTGGCGTCCGCATGGCTAAAACCTGTTTCATGACGTCACGGAGGCCGTGGTTTCTGCATGTCCAAAATTTGGTAGCCGAAAACAATGTGTAGCGGATGGGGATACCCGGAATTCGGTCGTTGCCGAGGGCCTGGACGCACAGAGGCGAAGTTAGTACGACGTGTCATCGGGTACCGTTACGCGAAATTTTGGGGCATCGGATACTGAAATTTGGTTATATGGTCCATCGGGTACCGTTACCCGAAATGTTTAAATCAACGGATGGGGGTACCCGAAAGGTGGGTACGCCCTAACCGGGTTCCAGTTCATGACATCACACAGAGACCCTGGCAGCTGGTGTCCGAAAGTTAAAACACTTCCGCGTTCTGGTTTATTTTGATGTAACAAAATAATCGTTCTCCCTCTGTAGCGTATGGGGGGTACCCGAAATTTTTAATGTCAGAATTTTGGTACCCTAAATGATTAAAACAACGGATGGGGGTACCCGAAATTTGTGGGTACGCCCACATGACGCATGTACAAAACACTGGTTATGACGAAACAGGAGGCTGGGTTCTGTCACAGTGGATATGATAGCTGGTTCGACGACGACGTAGAGGGCGTGATGTCTGAAATTTGACACCCGAAATGTTTAAAACAACGGATGGGGGTACCCGAAATTTTTGGTGTCTGAAATTTAGTACCCGAAATGTTTAAATCAACGGATGGGGTTGCCCGAAATTTTTGGTGTCCGAAATTTAACATCCGAAATGTTTAAATCGACGGATGGGGGTAAACTCTAAAACAAGTCCTGCATGTCTAAACTGTAGTCGGGGGAGGGGGTACCGTTACGCGAAATTGATCGGTTAAAATTTCGGGCAATAGGTACCTGACGGATTCCGAAATTTTGGTGATTAATGACATCCCGACGCGGTTCCTCCGGTACTCAAAACCGGATATTGTCCTATTATAATGTTTATATTGTGTTAATATAAAACAGATGCATCGATTTGAATACTGTTTAGAAAACATATATTCTTATTATGCGTTACTAAAATTGTTTAACTGAATAAATATGTGATGATTCGCCTGTAAGCCAGTCAAACAGCATCTAAGCTGGTACACGGGGTGTGTGTGTGTGTGAAACACTTCCACGTTCCAGTTAATGAATTCAAAGAGGAACTGATAGCTGGCGTCCGTGTTTTATAAAGCTGTGTGTGTGTGTGTGTGTGTGTGTGTGTGTGTGTGTGTGTGTGTGTGTGTGTGTGTGTGTGTGTGTGTGTGTGTGAGAGAGGTAGACGTTGAACTGCCACAGGCAAGCTGTCGTTCAGAATTGTAAGGTGTAGCGCTCTCTTTCTCTACTCTAAAAACCGGTTTCTTCGCTGCTATATTCCATGAGTAGAGAGAGAGAGACATAATCTCACTTCGCTACCGCTTATTCAAGTATGATAGGAATTACTGTTTTGTATAAAGGGTATAATAATATAATAACAAAGGTTACGGTTTATATATAAGTTTTAATAATATCCAAAGCTTTTACAATCGAATCATAAGCTATAATTTTTTTTTCTCTCTCTACATACACACGTTCAATATTCACAAGACAATTATAATTGAGCAAAACCTACGCGCGCTCTCTATATACATAACTAAACAAAACAAACACTTTCTCTCTCTATATATATATATTTACATAATTTACATAATTATACAAAATAATATTTTTTCTCGCTCGCTTTCTCTCTCTCTTTTGCAGCTTTGAAGGTTCTCTCTCTCTCCCTCTCTCTCTCTCTCTCTCTATATATATATATATATATAATCACGTTTATCCATCATTAGCTAAACATGCAAGTTCTGACCAGAGAAGTTCATCTTTTTGAGACCCCGTATATAAAAGTTACGAGTAAGCTTAGACATTTTATTCTTACATATTCGTAATCAGCATAAAAAACCGTAAAAATATATATCCGTTTCAAGATAGTTTGTTGAAAAAAGTTGAATAATAATTATCCTGTTAACTTAATCGTTACAAACGACTCACACGTTTAAAAAAATGCATTACTATTTTATCACGGATATCGGTTTAGCTTTTAGTGATGAAAAATATGCACAGTGTTGCCACAAAATGTATATAAAGTCACGAAGGTCACAACGTTGCCAAGTCTACTGAACGTAAGCAATTCCTGCAATATTAGCAGGTGGTGTGTCTCGGCTGTTTATACAATTACTGCTTCCAGTCGCCTACGTTTAATTCCTGTATACGATCTTAGTTATTTTTAATTTCAGTACCGTAGTAAAAATAATCTTTGAAAGACGTAATCAACTATTTTTCAACGCTGTTATTAAAAAGTGGGTTAATCATTCAATGACAGAAAACATATAAGGTATAAAATGTTGTGATCACTTTATGCACACGTTCTTTTCTTGACACGTAAATAACTATATACTAAATAAAGATATAATAAGTATATCTTCATTGTACATTAGTATAATATGTAGTTAAAAAGTACAGTACAACCTGTCACATCCGGACCTGTGATATCCGGAACCTCCCATATCCGGACGTATCTCCAAACTAATTTTTGCAATTTTGGTTAGCGAATGGTTAGGGATGTAAAGATACTACTCTTGATGTTTTGGCTGATCACCACTTTTTCTTCACTACACTTACGTCATTCTGCGATATGGTTCACTATTTTTTAATATTTAAGTTTTTACAATTAAAATACTTTATTTGGGGCAACTGAGTCTGGGGCAGCGGCGTTAGGTCGACTCACTTTGGCTTCATGGCTTCCAAAAAACGTGTGCATTGTATGAAGCAGCCGAATCACAAACTTTTTCAAAAACTGATGTAGGCGTACTGTAAGTAAAACTTTTTAACCAATTTTACTTTTTGTATTTTAAAGAGTACAGTGTACAAATGCAAATGCTAAACCAATAGAAACGTCTAAAAAAACACGTTCTCCTTCTGTGTATCTTCTGTAATTGTTAATTATATTAATTGAGATTTTGGCTACTTATAGAGATTTAATTACTGAACACAATGCAGTTTTCAGAATTGCTGTATATTTATTGGTTTTGAAGTTATCGCAGGTTGAACTGCAAAAATGAATTGAACAAATTGACTCATCCGTCCGCGAGTTTGACTGACGAAATTAGAGTGAGATAGTTGCTTATTATACCCTTTCTGTCTAGCGTACGGCGCAGCGCACAGTCTCCATTTATGTACATAAATATGTAGGAAAAATAAGGAAAATATGTAGCTAAATATGTAATATTTAAGAAATATGTAGTATTAAAATACTTTCACATCAACAATATAATTTACATTTTACGAGAACATAACAGTGCCCTCTTTGAAAGGTTTTGAAAATAATAGGTGCTTCATTTTAAACTTTTTAAAATCACTTTCAAAACATGCAAATATATTTTGAGCAAAGTCAATGTAATCCATAAAATACTAATCAAGTTCGGGGCAGATAGACTTTTATTACAAATATTTTTTGCTACGGTTTTCTATAAATAGTAACTATTCTCGGTAAAATAAAAATAAAATAAAGTAAAAGATTAAATACAATTATCTAATATTTTCTGAATAAAATATATGTATATTTTAACAAATAATAATTATGTAACTCTGAAAAAATTTAAGACAAATCTTCATTAACTCTTGTAGGGAATTAATTAAATCTTCATTAATCTTTAAAACTCTTGTAGGGAATTCGTTTTACACACTTAGGCCTATATGTATTGAACATAATTATTATAAAACCATTTATTATTAAAAGGGATTGTTTAAATTACATATTTATTCCTACCATTCGCCCACTCCGATTATTTCTTTTGTTAAATAAATCTTCTGACATGTCTTTTATATGTTTTGTACACCTCAGATTTTGTGTACACTGTATATATTTCGTATTTTTAATGTTCTTAGCTAAGTTTTCATTGGCCTAGGACACCGGTCCTTCTCAAAATTTGCATATAATTTTGCCCTGATTAACGAAACAGCTCCTCTCTGTCACGCATAGTAATGTTTATTTGGCTGAGACAAGATAAACGAGAAACGTGACACATTTCTGGCGGGAACGATTATGCATTTTGCAAACTGGCGTCTACGTCACACACGTCCGTATTTTCTACAAACATTGTGCACAGTTTAATCTGAGTTGTGGTATCTCGAACTCAGAAATGGTTAATATACGTCAGCCACTGCTATGTACAGTGATATGTGTTGTGTCTATTCAGCGCTAACACCACAAGATTTCTCATTCCCGTCAACATGAGTACCTACTCAAGGTCAAATAACATTCTTAATGTTGTAATGACAGACGTGTACGTTTACAAAACACTGTTTTGGCTGACACATATATACACATCTACGTCTGAACTCGCAACCTCTTATTTATCAGCTGGCCGGTTTTACGTTTCCACCAAACGTGTTCCAGAAAATCATATTAAAATAACATGAATATTTTATAGTAAAAACATAATAAAAATAATAATAATAATATACAATTTAAAAAGTTAATACACTACCTCTTGCTTATCCTAAGTTTTGTGCGGAGAAATACTTGACCCAGTCAGTTTTCCAAGGATTCATAAAATTGTTATCTCGAATGATACATGGATCTTAGTGTGATAGTGACTTAGGGAGCACAAAAATCCTAATGTGTGCTATACTTGCTTTCCTTCGAAAAGATGTAGAATGTGGCTGGCAGTATATCCATGGTCAAGTTCCAGAGGAAGAGAAACTCGATTAATTCTTTAATTGTTTCGTAGAACAATAGCTAGACAATGATTAGTGCCACAGGAGTTACGGAACTGCTACTTCCGACGTCATACAATGAATAATACCGTACAAGCACGCATCAGAAACTAAACAGCCACGTTGGAAGACCACATCCAAGAATAAAAAACATTATCAAATGTTTATAATCTGAGGCAGAGAAATGTATTCAGAACACGATGTAACGATGGAGTGAAATTTTTAAGCTATGAAAAGGACGAAAAAGTATACTGAATTGGATAAACTAAAAGATATGAAAAAGATTCTGAAGTTGGGATGTTTCTCAAGATCACGTCGTCCGTTCTACAAGTTGACTAATAAAAATAAATAAAAAATAACCTTCCTTTTTAATTTATAGAGAGAGAGAGAGAGAGAGAGAGAGAGAGAGAGAGAGAGAGAGAGAGAGAGAGAGAGAGAGAGAGAGAGAGAGAGAGTGAGGGAGCGGCTATGCAAGTGTGTGTGTGTGAGTTTTATAAAAATTGTAACTTGGTAAACGTAGTTGGTAACAAAAAATACATTTAACGAATTATAAAAACATAAACACAATACAGGGTGGATGTACATACATCGTTGTTTGTGTGTTCGCAAGTGGGAGGTACTCTCACGTATCAAAAATTAATTACGTGTCTTATCTACTTGAGTGTTCGCAAGTGAAACGAGTTGCAAGTGCCACTGTTCGTAAGTGGGAGCACACCATCGTCGGCCGGATACGAAAAGCAGATTAATTTACCTGGTTTCTTCGAGACAAAAGCATCAACATGAATCAAAAAATTTAACTTGCAACCATTATTTTAGTAAAACGTAGATGATTGTGGGTATCATAGCTTAGGCTTTTAGAGCATAGGCTTGTACATTTATCTAGGATTTACATTATGTAGCTGATGATAGAAGTTCAAATGCGAGTTCCTGGTCCCTAAAAACATGGGTATCTCAGCTGGGAGAGTGAACTCCAAGACAAAATACTGATCCTTCAAATGTGTGCGTGTCGGGTAGGTATAGGCCTACTCTGGGCTCCTTAAAAAAGCTACTGCTAAAATAACAGTGATTTGTTCTAATTTTGTTTGCTACATAATAAGGTGACGCCGTATAACATTAAAATATGGGTTTGGCAAAGATTATCAGAATTGGCACATTCAACAATTAAAAGTTTTGTACGAATGAGCAGAAAATAATGGTATTTAAAAGGAACTATAAAGACATATCTTATGGTCATAAACAAACCGTAGAAGAAATTACTATTGTAATCAGTATAGTCATATTTGGACAGGTGTAGAAAAATATGGAGAAGCCTGTACAGGTGTGTCGGTGCTGATGGGAACACACATAAAAACGTTTGTATGAGATTAAACGTATGTATCCAAGATAAATACCGTTTTATCTACAACAGGTGGCTTCGAAATATGAATTTGGGGATTTCCCTTTTATTTAGGGGGAATTTTTATAAGGTAAATACAGAACAACCTGTCACATCCGGACCTGTGATATCCGGAACCTCCCATATCCGGACGTATCTCCAAACTAATTTTTGCAATTTTGGTTAGCGAATGGTTAGGGATGTAAAGATACTACTCTTGATGTTTTGGCTGATCACCACTTTTTCTTCACTACACTTACGTCATTCTGCGATATGGTTCACTATTTTTTAATATTTAAGTTTTTACAATTGAAATACTTAATTTGGGGCAACTGAGTCTGGGGCAGTGGCGTTAGGTCGACTCACTTTGGCTTCATGGCTTCCAAAAAACGTGTGCATTGTATGAAGCAGCCGAATCAAAAACTGATGTAGGCGTACTGTAAGTAAAACTTTTTAACCAATTTTACTTTTTGTATTTTAAAGAGTACAGTGTACAAATGCAAATGCTAAACCAATAGAAACGTCTAAAAAAACACGTTCTCCTTCTGTGTATCTTCTGTAATTGTTAATTATATTAATTGAGATTTTGGCTACTTATAGAGATTTAATTACTGAACACAATGCAGTTTTCAGAATTGCTGTATATTTATTGGTTTTGAAGTTATCGCAGGTTGAACTGCAAAAATGAATTGAATAAAATTTACTCATCCGCCGCGTGTTTCACTGACGAAGTTAGAGCGAGATAGTTGCTATTATACCCTCTCTGTCTAGCGTACGGCGCAGCGCGCAGTCTCCCTTTATGTACATAAATATGTAGGAAAAATAAGGAAAATATGTAGCTAAATATGTAATATTTAAGAAATATGTAGTATTAAAATACTTTCACATCAACAATATAATTTACATTTTACGAGAACATAACAGTGCCCTCTTTGAAAGGTTTTGAAAATAATAGGTGCTTCATTTTAAACTTTTTAAAATCACTTTCAAAACATGCAAATATATTTTGAGCAAAGTCAATGTAATCCATAAAATACTAATCAAGTTCGGGGCTGACACTAATCACCAGTTAGATTACCACTTCTGTTACAGAAAATAAGTTAACCCTCAGAATACACAGTATCTGAAAGTTCAACTCTTTGTTGAAGAGTTTACAATAAGACAGCATGCATAAGAAATGAATTACTTTTCAATTGTTTATTGTACTTTAGAAAATTTATGAAAACATATTTTAGAAAACAGTATTAAAAAAGAAACCTTGATATTATAAAATTAACAACAACAAAGTATTTTACCTATGGATTTCTGTAGTATAGGACACGAGTATAAAGTAAAAAATTGAGAATTATTTACTATTTAACAAAGTATTTTCTAGGAGAGTTGAAATTACTATAAAATTAAAGGTAGATTTTTGACTTGAAAATCTATATTGTATATATATATATATATATATATATATATATAACTCTACTATAACTCTGCATAAGAATAAAGTGTCCATGTAAGTTTTTTTTTCCACTGTTTAGTTGCACAATTAATTATTAAATACTTTTCTATATTGTCTGTTGACATGGACTGTCTTCGGTCTGAGAGTATGTTTTTATATATAGAAAAGGATCTCTCGACATCACATGTCGTCACCGGCGCATGTTTATATAGAGGAATCGTACTTGGAAGAATATTCTCAATCGATTCTACAGTTTCGCCGTTACATATGCGATAAATGGTATGTAAAGTTGAGTAACCAGGGTTTCTATTCAGCACAGGATTTAATTTAGTAGAAACTTTGTCACCGACTTCACCCTGCACAGCATTTAACTTGTTAACTGCTTCTTCAACTATTCCTATGGCCTCTTGGAGAGTCAGACCTGCAGTCTCCAGTTTCTTGATACAACTGAAATGCGTTTTGATGTACGAAACTGAACATATCACCTTAGAGTTGTTGAATGCAGACAAGGATTCGCTCGCTGACACTGCAGAATCGGGAGATAATGTTTCCACCACATACTTCACAGCTTCAAAGTTGTCACTGTAGAAATTTACGGCTTCGATCCACGTTCCCCATCTTGTAATTACGGGTTCTGGAGGCAGAGGTGTGTCAGGTAGCCTTTGTTTGTAGCACTGGATACGGTAAGGAGCTTTCAAGAACACCTTTTTTGTTGCTGATATTAATGTATTTACTTCGGGGAAAAGGTCTCTGACAGTTTCAGCTACTCGATGCAATCCATGAGCCAGGCATGTAACATGTAGTAGGTTGGGGTAAAACACATTTAGAGAATTACCTGCTTTTAACATGTATGCTGCTGTATCTGTATACAACAGCAGTACCTTCTCTTCTTTAACACCATTTGGCCATAACAAACTTGGCAAAATACAGCTTTATCGTCAGTTGTAAAAGCACTGTCAATCTGTACCCATGATTTTAACTTAGATGACAAAGATGATGCGGTCGGTGCCATGATAAAACAAGGATATTTGTATTTAAAACTCTTAAGAACTTGCGTTGAACAATACCGCACAATATATTATTTAAGACGTCTTTTGTCCAACAACGAGAATCCGCCAAGGCAAGAAACAAGCAAGCGCAGAAGTGTAGGCGAAAGACAAAACACTGACTTGACAATAACTTCAACACACCACACTGCACACCAGATTGTTATTTACGTGTAGGCTTACACTCCGAGAGCGTCGATAATACTGGCGTCAAAAATCACATTGTGCCCTACAATAGCATGGAGTTATATAGATATTTGTTTGTTTAGGTAGATGGAATCCGTTGCGAGAATTGCAAGATCTGCGAAGAGTATTTATTTACCGCGGACAGCACGTTCTTTCCCCATCGAGCCTGCTGAACGTGCGAACGAAACGTAAATAAGGAGTGCGGCCGCGCATACCATTCTCATCTAACATCCCGTGCAAAATGCCTTACTTGTCGCTTGAGCTCGTAAAAAATTTTACTTCTTGAAAGTAGAATCTATGTGTGCAATTGCAACAGATGCAATATTTTGCCTTTTCTTGTAATAAATTTAATTGGACCTGATTCTGATTAATTACACATTTGCGCATCTGAGTAATGTTGTTATAGGCCTAACTATTTTTTGCCATTTCAATTTTCAAATTGAAGTAAAGTATAGTAAAATAGCTAAAATATGTAGAAATATGTAAGATGGAGTGAAATATGTAATATGAACAAAATATGTAAAAATATGTAAAATTAAACTCGCGGATAAGACACCTATTGGTATGATTCGCCGATATCTGGCTTTTCCGTGTAAATGTGCACTCAGCATTCAAATATGTAATTACATAAAAATCCGGGCCTTAATCATCACCTACACCTGCATAAATATGAATGTAGGGGCTACTCATTACAGTATTCACTTCCCCTTCCTTTGTATTTTGATTTGACAGCATTACAGGATGTTTACACTACCTTGTAAGCACGTATGTTTCCCCTTCTGTTTTGTCCAATATACAGTAGATTTGATAGAAATTTTAAATGAAGAAGGAAACTGCTACTTGGTAAATTAATATGTATTGTGCTTTTAAAAGGAAAAGAGAGATAGCTACCGTTTTTCTAATTCTATCAGTAGGATAGAAAACAGATATAATATAAAATGTATGAGACCCCATTAATATTAAGTATTTATCTCTAAATCACCAGTCGATTGTCTCAAAATAATGCGAAAAATTGCGAAAGAAGCTACCGTGTAGTTATTTTTATCTCGCAAGGGTGTGTACGATGAACTATAGAAAAGAAACTTGTAGATAAATGTTTTTAAACAATGCCGTTTGGTTGCTAATCCCCGACCTTATAACTTTTTTATATACTTGCTTTTGTATAGAAAAGTCTTATGAAGTGAAAAGAAATTAGTAAAAGAGAATGGAAAATTCCAGGGTGAGGAAGAATATTTAACGTTACGAATTATAAAACGAAGGAGATATTACAGCTGCAATAAAGAGCAGGCAACGAATTATATCAAGGGCTCAAGAGAGAAGTAACGCAACGGAAGGCTGATTGGAATTCCTCAACTTAAATGTGAAGGAGGTATTGTATAATATTAATACTACCTGTAACTACCGCAGACCTTCCTTTGTCATAAACCGTCTCCTCACCATTCCCGATGGACCTCCTCCCAGAAACCCCCGCCAACGGAGAAATAGAAATAATTAAGTCTCTTCGTCATACTTACTACACCTGGCTTCCTTCTTGATAACTTAACATCTTAAATTTTCCTATCTACCTATCCGGTCTTTATCCCTCTCCTTTGTGCCTCCCCGCCTTACCTTGACGCCTCTCTGACACCTCCCTCCAGCTTTGACGTCCTGCGTTACTCGACCTCGTCTTGGCTGTCGTTTGACTTATACTTTTATTATGGCTCTACCATCACCCATTTGGCTCTGCACACTACGTAAACACACAAATACACATCCATACACTACACTCTATCCTGAATGTCTCCACCTACTTCGCCACCGGTCCGCGCTGCGCTGGCGTGCGACTCCTCTAAATCTCCAATCGGCGGAAGGGTGCTTGCCCCAGATCAGCCTGAGTCTTATCCTCTGAGACAAGTCTCAGACAACGCAAAAAAAGGTATAATATTATAGCCTACTGTCTACTATGACTGTGAGACGCGAATATGACAGCAGATATGCAAGAATGTAGGAGGCTACAGAAGAATAAAGGAACGGTCCAACTTCGGATATTATGGCTTAAGTAATATTAGAAAGGATTATTACAATTTATTTTATACACCACACAATATATGTGATAATTTTAATTTTTTATTTATCTATAAATTTTGAAACGAATTAAGACCTGTATTAACATCAACCGTTGTGTATATAATTCTTTTCACTCAGACTTTTCACAAAGTTTAGTGATATATTAAAACCATGTGTAAGATAATCAATTTTTGTGAAACCTATAATATACCCATTAAATAATGTAGACTAGACAAGTATGATAGTAGCTTAATACAGTCTTTTTTCCGGGATGAAAGGGAAATTATAATATTGTGCGCTTAAGAATGAAACTTTTTTTGTTACTAAACCAACGTTTATGAAAATCAATTTGTCTTCATTTCTCAGATTGTAATAAAATTGGAATCAATTATAGCCTATATCAAATTAAAAATTTTTGCCAAAATTATTTGTTACTAACCAAGTTTACTTTATTTTCTTAACCGATGGATTTTTGCATATCAAATTCCGTTTATTAGACATCGATTTTTCAATATAAAATTGGTCTCTAGATTACTGATTTGCGTTAATGCGTCCAAGAAAAATAGTAGTTTGATAAACCTTATTACTAAGTTTTAATGTTTGTTTACATACGGCGTTTTCAAGAAACTGTAACAGTGTTAGAATAAATAGGCCTACTTAAAAATTTGATTACATACCTGCACCTAGTTTCGTATACAGAAGCAGTGTAAAAAGTATTTTGTAAAGCTTTCTTACAAAATTATATCATAACTGAAGCCCAAATGATGTTTAAGATTTTGCACGTTAAGTCATATGAAGTTTACTTAAGAACCTGTTACGTTCAGACTTCCTGAGATACAGTTATTGAGAAGAACAAGAGTAACAGAAAGAAAGAGAGAGAGAGTGAGAGAGAGGTCAAAGTACATGATGTTTACTACAGTTGGCTACTTATAAGGAAATTGAAAATAATTAAACTTATTGTAATGTAGAAAGTTAACGAAACATGAACCAAAAGCGAGGATTATGTGCAGCAGACTCAAGAGTTTTATTAACAGGATCCAAACAGCCTTTGGTGAAACGATTATTACGTTAAATAATTTATTCGCAATTAAGAAGTGGTACATTTTGAAGAAAGGAAAAAACCGAGGATGAGGAACTTATAAGTTGCTATTAAAATATGTAACTTACCTTTTGGATACCTAATTATTTTACAAGCAAGTTACGGAAACTATAAAAAAAAAATTAATTCTTAATATATAAGCCTTCACGTATTATTTCAAAAAAATTAGATTACTGCTCACTGTGATATACGAAAAGCAAAAATATAATTAATGTAACATTACAACTCTTCAACTCTGTAAGATATAAACTCTTCTGCTTCTGCAGGTTGTTATTTATATTATTGGTACTTGTAGAAATTTTTATTAATCAGAATGGTGAATAAATTTCCAACGGATGGGAGTCAACTTGAAACATGTTGCTTCGGTACTACTGTATACCAATAACTGCATAACTATATTCTTACAAATGATATTCGGTATGAATGAGAATAATTAAAAATTCGTAATTCTCTCTCCCCCGTCTCTCTTCCCCCCCTCACTCTTTCTCTGTCAATTTTCCCCATCTACCTCACTAATAGGGACAAACCTCACTACCACCTTTAATTAAACATGACTACCTCACTATTAATTTCCTTTTATTTTCATTAAGTTAGCACGGCAGGTCCTTCTGCGACTGCACCCAAAGCGCGCCTCTTTAAGTGTTTGTTGAAATGTTACACTGCTACAAACAGATTACTCAAGTTTGAATGTGTAGTCTATACGAACACAATGAATGATTAAACAAACAGGCACAAACAAACAGTGAAGGATTGTGTGTAACACTGAAATTGTTGACAAGAAAAAGAAGAAACTGTACGAGTTGGCGCGCGTGCGTGTGCGCGCGCGAGAGAGAGAGTGAGTGAGTGAGTGAGTGAGAGGACTGAAAGAGAGAACATGGGCAGAGGTAAAAAAAATCTGTCGCATTAAATTCACGCCAACAACATTCTTAATGTCGTAATGACACAACAGTCTTTGTTTACAAAAATTACTATCGTTGTCACGACACAAATATACAGATCTAATGTGTGTTGGCAGGCTGACGCGTTCGTACTACTAATTCATTCGAAGGCTGTATTCACTCCTGTCTGTATTAAAATAATACAAATGTTGTTTTATAGTAATAATATAATAATAATAATAATAATAATAATAATAACAACTATCACGATTTGTAGGCTTAAGCATTCATAACATAAACAGTTTTCTAACGTTCCCTCCACTCAAGATTTCTACGAACTTTTTTTAACCTATTGATTTTACTCCATTTTTAATAATTCACCAATCCCTTCAGTTTATAACTTACTGCTTACATGTCGGAGTCATGTGATAGTATGAAACTTTTATTGAGCAGAATTCAGTATGACGGATATTCGTGGCATACCTACGGAGATGTAAAAGTAACGTAGTTTTACTTCGATTGCCGCTTGGATTCACTAAATTCTGTTGCCTTCTGTACGAGCGGGTAAATTCTATGCAGGAATGGGAAAATTATTATGTAAAAAAAAGCAGTGATCATTAAAGACAGAGGCACTGAGTGTAGGAGATCAGACTGTTGTAGGTCAAGTACTAGTAAAACCTGGAAAAGCTTATCGTCCACTACTACATATTAAGTAGGTTTAATGAAAATTATGTAAATGGAACGGATGTAATTTCGAAACTGTTAATTTCCTTCAAGTGTGTACTAAAGTAAAGAATGTTACAATTTATAAGTTGGTAATTACACCAGGTAATGCTAACAACCAGTAGCCTACTGATTGGAATGTGTGTGTGAAGAGGGCTTTTGAGTCGATAATAACGCTATTACCTACTTGACACAGAAATTCCCGTGTCACCTGCATTTTGTATTATGCAAACGTTCGGAGGATGTAAATTTTTCAACAACATTGTTGGAGTGCCAACCTTTAGAATGGACCGTTGTGGCGGAATGCAAGATTGATTTAAAGAATTCAAAAATTCTTGGAGATAGTACACTATATTTTCAATATTAAATACGGTGTTAATAGATTCTTCGGACTTTTTATTATCCCGAGAAAAGTTTTCCAAACTTGTATCATTATTTTCCTTCACAGATTCGATTCTTTGGGAATAACCACTTGTAATTTTTATCAAGTAAACACTTGACGTTTTGCACAGAATTTAGCAATTAATACAGTGTTGTACTATTTACTATGTCCCAGTTTTTCGTCAATTTCTGTGAAGCTATCGTCATTAGGAACACTACCGTCACCGAGGTGCAGTAAGTTTGTAGAAAAATCACCATCTCCTCCTCCTCCTAAATGGGCTCTCATATTGCTTTGCAAATTTAGTCTGAATAGCATTCCAAATCGCCGAGGACTTTAAACACACTGAGACAATATCAGCGCGGGTTCCTCTTGCAGTTACCGGTAATCTCTAGCGAGAATCCTCTGAAATAACAAATGTTACGCTACCCACTAATTTGTTACAATTTCTTAAGTCTTGGAGAGTTTGATTGACCGTTTCTATACAGTCCACAAATCGCCTTCGTTTTACCGTTCATGATTAGTTTCCGTTTTGATCGCTCTTTCTTTTGTCATGTCTCCTCTTCAATACGAATTGCTTTTTTAATAGGAGTCAGTGAGAATACTTGACTTTTTCTTCTTGGCGCATTTTTATTTTATTTTTGCAGTCGCTTTCGGATAAGGGCGAATTTATTCTGGTGTCAATTGTGATAAGGTATTAGCAGATGTCTCGTTTATTTCCGACGTGGGAGGTCCGGCTACTGTGGTCTCTTGACAACCTTTTGTTGGTGTTAATCTTCCTTCATAATTACTTTTGTCTACTATCTCTCTGTCAATTACAGGTGAACACAGAAACTCTTCGATACTGAATATATTTTCATTTAATGGCCAAATTCCAGTTGAACTAAAACCTGCTGTCAGTTAGATGGTGTAGCTGCCTTTGAAAGAGTATCTTTTGCTAGCCCAGGAATGTCATGGTTTTACCTGGGTTTATTGTCATCCAGCTCTCAGCGGCTGCACCGAAACAGGCCATATAAACACTTGTCTAATGGCTGAAGTCAGATTGTAACGGGTATGAGGTATAAACTTTTTCATAAATAGTAAAAAAAGAGAGGCTGTAATTTATCTTGATGGATGTGCTACTCCAATACAACCTGCTGGTCCATAAATAATCAAAGTGATATCTACATAACACTCTGTGGATATAACGATAAGTGGTGATTTCCAGCTGCCATCTATGAAAATACCACTGGTTTCACCCTTTTCCAAAGGGGTAACCCTGCTGACTTGTTTATTTCCCTTCAAACTGACAACTTTGTTAGGACAGTGCACTGTCGTTATGCTGCCTGGTTTCCTTCACATTCCAAATATTGTGACAGTAAAAATGAAGGCGACTTATCACAGAATTCCAATATTGAAGAAAGTTTTATGTTATGTTTATTAAAACTAAATGCTATTGCAAAACTTGTTGCTTCAGCCTCTCTAAAAGACAACCTTGAATGTCGCTGCATGAAGCCAGTAAAACAATCTTTTACCGGCCCAGTTCACCAGAAAATCGACATTATTTGCAAACACGTATTCGGAGGCTAACATACGAATATTCTTAGGGTACAAACCATAATAACTAACAGAATAGTGCAGATCATAACACAGAAATGTGATTTTTCTTTTTGTTCTTTCCTAAATACAAGTTGTGGAAAACGCCGAGTCTTTGTAGGGTTTGTGAGTTACATCGCCCCAGAAAGTTTTTCACTTGTACGTTTGAACCAAATATGAAAAAAAGAAAACAGAACAAAATGTTTTACTTACATTGTACCAACATACCACTTTCCTTCTGGTGAAATTGAAGGTACACCTTTAATTTTAAAATTAGTGGCTGAAGTGTAGTGCTGCTGGCCACACTACCTTTAGTGCGTGTGTCGAACACTCACTTGAGGCAACCTATTCTACCTCCTAAATTTCCTAGGCGGCATAAAAAGGAGCCATTATTACTATTATCATTTTAAAAATTTTAGTTTTTTAGGATTTAATAAACACGTAATCTTCATTATAGGATCACAAGTAACTGACACATAATTAATTCTGAGATCTGTTAGGTTATGAATTAATTTTCTTTTAAAAGTTATAGAGAAACATAACTTGCCCTCATGTTGCCACATTGCTTTTGTATTAGTATGAATCAATTGTACACTTACCATGGATCCAACAAAGTACGTAGCTGTAAACACCCATAGCAAATTAGTGACAAAAAGGTTGCTTTACACGTTCTAAAATACAAAAGGGAACAAAGACTCATTTTACTGTACACTGCTATAATCAGACTGGAGGAGCATGTACTACAAGCTATAACAAAAACGTTATACAGTTGCAGAGGTGCTGCGACTAAGGGACACTTGAAGAAGTACAAAGTATCAACTTATGTCTCTCTGCTCTCCCCTATATGGTAATACTGTCTTATAACGACTGTTAAACAAATCAAATGTATTGTATACCTTTATATGTGTATTTATACACAATATATCATAAACGTTTTTTGTGGCAAAAATACCTTTATATGTGTATTTATACACAATATATCATAAAAGTTTTTTGTGACAAAAATATCTGTCAAATTTTTGTATGTTGTAATGGTACATATAACACTACCAACACCAGCGTACCACAAATAAGTTGAAAGCCACTACAATTAAGAATACCTACAAGGTCAAGCATACGATCATGGATAAGAAAGGAAGTATCATAAGCCAAAACCAATTGAATTAAAATGAAGAAGGAATTACCAGTAAATGTGCAACTAAAGAAGATAAAGCAAGACTAACGACGAGACGACATACATAATTACCCAATAGATCAAACAGTGAGAAGGAAACCCATTACAGACAAAATCAAGAAGAAACCTATTAACCGTGAGAAGGAAACCAGTGAAAACAACGCCATGAAGAAACTTATTAAGAGGGAGGAAGGAATCGGTGAAGAGAAGAAGATATCAAGATCAAACACAAAAAAGGGAGATAACATGAATTATAATGAACTAACATATGGCAATAAAAGAATTATTATAAACGAAGAAAGAATAAATGGAATAAACAACATGATTTAAACCCCTAAGCTGCAAAACAATATGCAGTATGCATAGGCCATAATAAAATGTTATTAACTATTAATGTTATAATAATATTAAGTATCATGTACATGTTGTGTTTATGTTAGTGTCAATACAGGAAAGTACAGAGCAACTCACCGCAGCTAATAATAGAAGAGTCAACGCAACTTCTTCAGAATCGAACTCATGAAATGGAACAAAAAACATTCTAAACTATTTAAACAAAATTAATAAACGATGTCAAAGAGTAAGTAAACCGATTTATTCATATCGGATTCAATAATAGATTGAATTGGGTAGAATAAATCAATAAACCAAAAATTAATAATAAAAACCAAAACGTTAAGAATAATAATAAAACAGACAATCTCGTCGTGCTAAAATGTTCATACACACTTTTTAAGAGAAAATTACTTAAAACTTCGAATCTAACAAGAAAAATATTGTGTCGAGTATTCATAATGCAAACCCTTAGATATCAAATATGAAATGAAAATATAAGAACCAAGTAAAATGTATATTCTATCGCCGGAAGAATAAGGGAAGGACAAATAAAATAGAGGCAGGATATCAAGAGAATGGAAAACATGGGACTACCTAAACAAGTAATAAGATACAGACCTCAGGGAAGACGAGATATAGGTAGGGCAAGGAAAAGAGATGCCTTCAGTGAAGGCAAAACAGGCTGTAATCCTATACCTTGACATGGAGAAGATTCCTAATACTTAATAGCACACTTAAGAACAAAATATTGGTATGGAGAATCATACACGACTTCCATGTTCTAAGATTTATATTTAAAATCATTTTCGAAATGAAATATTTCCATTAAAACTACTTCTTTCTACTTACTGCTTCAGCCACTTACTGTGGGCACTAACGTATACCACCTCACGTTATCGCACTTGATTTTCACTGATGATGGAAGTCGATGGCACTGGCGAAACGTCTGGTTTTGCAGAAAACATTGGTCTACGGCCAAACAGGCCGGGAAGGAATTTTAAAAACAAACTGCTTCTTTGTTGTCAATAACGTAGTACATATATACAAAAAATTATCAGGTAAACTATTACGTTACAACAAAAAAATGTTTCAGGTAAACTACCCTTTCCCCGTAACCGATCTTCACCAATATCAATAGGCCTTGAGTCCTCTATAACTCGGGCACATATGTAAAAAAATATCTGATTCTGTTTGAATTTACGGCAGTTATCGTTCGTCATGAAAAAATTTCTCTTGTTACAACATAAAATATTGCAGGTAAACTACCCCTTTATCTTAACCGATCTTCACAAAAAACAATAGGTCTTGAATACTCTACAATTCAGGGCTGTATGCAAAAAATTATTTGATTCTGTTTGAAATTGCGGCTCTTATCGTTTGCCATAAAAAATCTAGATAGACACACAGACACTTTTCGATAAATTACTTTTTTTCATGTTTTGAGGGTAGTATAATCAGAATCTGCAAAAATCTCTACACGATTTTTTTTGCCATCACCATACTTCCATTTCCTTATGGAACATGAAAGTAAAATCAAAGTAAAATTCTGATGGCAATAAAAATCAAATATTCTATCAAAAATTGGGGATATACATTTTTGGTAGGTATTTGGTAGGCCTACTTGCATTGCACAAGGAATGTGTTATTTTCAATAGGTTATTGATAAAAAATGACTTACAAGTACATTGATTTTTATTACAAAATTTATACAAAACAGTTTCAATTCTAAGGTATCAATAATTAATAAATATTAAGGATAATGAACAAATTATTTCTTCATAGAAGATACATAAAAACATTGCAAAAATAATACATATCAGACAAATATTATTACAACAAAAATACCACACAGACATTTGGGCTTTGTTACTTTATCAGTAACTATAAGATTACATTAATAAAGTACATAGAATATTTATTTACAAGAACATAATTACAAAAAGTTAAAACACCTTTGATGAAATAAACATTTTATTTATTACATCAAACATAACTAAACTCAGATGACAATATAAATGAACTAAATATAGGTTTTTCTGCGAGGGAGTGTAGGATTGATTAGGGGTTCAATTAGTTCAAATAATTAAAAAAAAAATAGCATAAACTATAAATAGAAAAACTAGACTGGTATGTTTACAACAAAATGAAAACTTCAAGTTACATTTAAGAGATATTCCGTGTCAAATCAACAAGTGCTACAACCTGACCCTCTTAGATTTATTTGAAATTAAGTATGCATGTAGTATTCATAAATAGTAACACAAATCAATTTTTTCACATTTTTCTGACGAAAGGTTACTGAGTAATGGGTGCTCAAAAATGAAAAAAAAATAAATAAAATTTTGACTTGCGCAACAATATTGATTTGTTCACAACTTGTGTTCTAATTAAGCTAGAACAATGACATCGAGTTCATTTGAAAGCTCTTCTAAAGGGCTTTCATATGATATAAAACATAATTAGTTGAAAATATATATATTTTTTATAAACACATCATTATTGCATTTACTGAATTTTGAAAAACTGTATTTTTAAAATTCTCAAAAAAATATATGTGAAAGATATTGTTTTCCTCTACATATTCTGAAAGTTTCAACTTGGGATGAGCATGGGATCACTATCAAAAGTAATTTTATGTTTATCACGATTCTGTAAAACGTCATTCAGATCGGTGAATTATTATTATTTTTATTTTCCTACCCGTGACAATTTTTCAGAATCATAGTTGGATTTATTACTTGGCATACAAAATTGTACTTTTCTTTCATACAAATAACTGTGTTTTAAAGCTTAGCACTAGCTAAATTAATAGCTCAAAATTAATAAATTGACCTACATACCTAAAATATATATCTTAATACAGTGATCCAGGTTTTCCGTGTACAAGCAAAAAAATCTCATTTTAAAGACTATATACAAAATGGTTGGTTGGTGTGACTATCTCCCATCTGTTTAGTATTTTGTCATCGGATAATATTCAGTCAGCTGTTGTCAACTGTTGTTGAAAGTGACCTGTACATTTTCTTTTGGTGTGACATAACCTATAAAGTGAAAAAAATGTGATTAATTCTGAAATGTTGTGTTTTGAAATTAGCTTAAAGGTACTTTTGTACAATTCTCACAACAGTGTATAAGTTTATATGCCTACAACCAGTTAATATTGTAACGAGACATATGAGCCCAAATATTTCAGTAACCCAAAATATTAACACATGTCAATAATTGAGTGAAAGAGACAAACCAAGTGTTTCTTCTAAAAGGCCAAGCATGAAACTACATGAGCTACTCATCACCAAGGATAAACTCACAACAATAAGAGTTAATAAAACTAATGGTAACTAACAAGTGAAATAACATTATAAGAAAAAGAAGATGCACCGAACAATGGTTGTACCACAGGAACCAACAACCCAATAGTTTTCGGTCAGTAAGGAACCAATGAAGACAAGGAAGAAACATACTACGAGAAAGACACCTAACAACCATGGCATAAAATATAGATTCCAAGAGCCAGTCAACTATAGAACATCTTACCCGTGTATATGCAATGACTGAACAACTTACAGATTGAAGAGATGGACAAGAACTGACTAACTGAGATGACCAATATTGTAACGCAACAGAAATTCTAGCACTCAAGTTACATAAAAACAAGGTTCACAGAATAATAAACAAGTCAATATTTAACCCCATGATAGAACAAAGATCTAATAATTATATTTATAATCATAGATAAAGGTAAATAAGGATGCAAGGTAATATTAACAAGAATAACCGAACCTGTAAGTTAGACAATAGTTGATGATATATGTTTAATGAAAAACAAACAAAAAATGAAACAATAATTTACTAATAGCAAATAAGAATTTTGAGTTAAGAGGTATTATTTTGTGACAACAAATGTTATGATAAAGTTTATGTTATGTTATACCAAATACGTGTTGAGTTAATGAAAGATAATGAAACAAGATGTATTATTCAATGACTGTTGTAGAATGAAGTGTGAAGCAGCTAATTAACGTTAATAGATTTGAATTTTCTTATATGTGATCCATAGGTCAAGATAAAATTGTTATTAGATATGGAAAAAATAATTGTTTATGTAAATGTTAATAGTTAAGATTTAATTATATGTATGAATTTATGTAAAAGGGGCTATAGATGTGTACCAGTTATAAACACAGGTAGATCTGTTTACAATAAAAGGCCTAACAGCCAAAACCACTATATAACCACTCATAACATAAAGGTTAGGTACATCAATTAATAATAATTAATGAATACGATTTGAAGCGCTAGAAAAAACATTAAATTAATAATGATATATAATAAAATTTATACAAATTATGATAATACCATAATGCCATGATATCGATTAAAACATTTAATATCGAAAGTGGATTAAATATAAAAAAAGGAAAAAACCCGGCTTATATAAAAAAACCAGCAGAATATGTGTAGAAAATAATAAACCAACTATCGGTAAAGTTACATTCCGATAGGATAGCAAATTGATAAGGAATAGACAAAAAATATATGAAATAAACACTATATTCAAAACATGTGGAAGGAAGAAGTCGTGTGTTGCTAGGGACGACAGAAGAAGAGGAAGTTGTTAATTTGACAATAATTGCTTTGATGATCTGAATGTGATGAAATTAAAAAACCCAAGAATTATCTATTTAATCGGAATATTTTAAATCATCAGACACGATTATAAAACACAAAATCCTAATGACAATGTTTATGACTATCACCAGTACAGTTTAATCCAAATAACACTACAGTATGAAATCACAATAGAGAATAAATAACTGGATTATACAAGGAAGAACTTGAACTGTCCCATATCCGAAGGGAATTGATCATATATTAAACCAAATAGAAAGAATTAACAGTATCACAATTAATAATATTCACTACACCAGAAGTTATAACCTTTCAAAAACACGGAACAACACTAATTGCTTCAACCAAGAGAAGAACGTATTTGGATCCTGGCGTTGCAGAAGAAGCATCAATCGGGCTGTAAACCAATCCAAAAAGCTGTAATTCCGAAGTGGACAGGAGAAGAATTCCATTCTATTAAATCGAAGAATGAAAATCGTACGGCATAATTGTCCAGAACAGTAAATTTATCAATCAACCGCCTACACGATTGGCTTCGTTCTAGTCAGGTAAATTATTATTATATTAATCATACTAACTACACAACACTTTAAATTTGTAAATCTTGCATTCTTATCTATGTGTTTTTAATCTTCCCCACAGTTACAAGAACCTTCACACCCTGAATTAAATTAATTACAAATTAAAACACACTATATAACTAAATTTAAATAAAGTATCAGAATAATCAACAATCGATTCATACAATCTATAGCCCAAGCATATGTTAATTAGAACATATATTATTCAATGTTAAAGAAGTAAACAAATAAAGAACCTTTATATATTGGCAAAATCTTGTTATTTGGAGTATGGTTTAATGAGCTAGGAATAAAAAAGTAACTGAATAAGTATAGAATAATTGGTTAACATAAACATTGAAATAACCTATAAGTTTCGTTGAGCCGATACTACAGCGCTTATAGCGGAATTATCTGACACCAAAGAGAGAGCGTAAAAATACAAAATTAGACAGAATTCTCTTCAAGGTATAATAGGGTTGAACGGAATTATAAAATAACTCATTAATTATTTAAGTTACAGGTACACAAACACTGATAGTTTTTAGAGAGCTAAGTTAATAATTAATTACTTACATCAATACATCCCACAACTCCAAATATCTCCGAGATTTACATAATTAAAATAATTCAAAACACATTGGCATAGGTGTATGTACAAATTGACAAACACAACAGTGGGGTTTTAAGGAGAGGAAACCCATTCCTGTACAATATACAACAGATAATATTATAAATGTATAGGGCAAGATATGTTATAAAAGAATGAAAGTAACTAGACTGTTAACTGAATAGAAGCTGTGAATAAAAGCATAGTAACATGTTATGCATAGCACCCATGTAACATAAAGAAGTATTAAAATTGTCTCATAATAATAACAAATATTACTCAAATAGTCAAACAATCATGTAAGATAAGAAAAGGCAATAACTAAAGAGTTATTAGTTATCATTAATAAAACCAAACTTGAGAAAATAAGGTTAAAAGAATGTAAATTTGTATCAACCTAACATACACATTGTTGGTACAAATTTCACCTAAATTCACATCTATCAGTAGGAAAAGCCTACCTAAACCAAAATGTTTTGTGCCTTAAACCAAGAAGAACTGATAAGCTTTCTACAGGTACCAATATAAGATACCCAAAATGGATTTTAAATAAGAATTTAAGTAAATAAAGTGAACCAAAACCGACCAAAAGGGGATTCACTAAGTAAAACGTGAACAAAACCACTTTATAATACCAAATAGAAGTAAAAGGTTAATGTCTATACCACAAGTAAGGTGTAATGCCACTATTGTAATAGTATAAGAATATTATAAGAAAGGACATAATGTATTATAATCGTAATTAAGAACACCTGTCATGTGACACCACATTTAAGTAATGTTAGTCAATGATATACACTAAGGGACAGACCAGTGTACAAAAAACACTAAACCAATTATAAAGAGACTACTATGATTAAACTATTGTAACTAAATAATAGTAGAAAGAGATAAAAGAATACCAAATAAGAATGGAAATAAGTGTACACCTCATAGTGCAAAATAGAGGTCAGAAAGAGATAACTATATAAGAATACAGCAGTTCTATAAGGAGAAATTTACCTCCAAACTTATAAATTTTGCACAATCATCTGGCGATATAAGAGCTTCTACAACAATGGACTCTGTAACAAAGAAAGAATTTTAGCTAACAGAGAAAACTAATTATCATTGCCAGTATCAACAAAAGTGCAAATTACTAAATGAAATAATTGCAATTTTATGGGAAATAATGTTATTAAACTAATTATGTACTTTATTAAGAACTTTTGTTTTCCAGCAGCTTCCAAAACTCTTTATATAAAAAATAATATAAACAAACTTATTTAGAGCTTCTAACAATACTTATCTTAAAATTATCATATGATTATACTTTCCAAAGGAAGCCCCTGATTTGAAAGCATTGACACATAATACTACTAATTAAAAATGATTCCAACTACTATGTTACTAAATTTTCTCATTTAAAATGTAAATGGGACTGTTAATAACTTTATATTGTTGTCATTAACAAGACAAAACAATCATTAATGGCTATTTTATCACAAACTTCAAAATCTCCTATAAAGCTTGCTCAATGAAATAGGACATTCTCGATGCAGAAAATTAACTTTGCCATAACACAAATTAAATAGGCTAACACCCAAACAAAAAAATGCTTTGAAAACAAAACATTAATGAAATATGGTATGAATTAATTGTGCTACATTCAAAGCTGATTTTCTTAATTGATTTAAAGTACCTATACAAGTCTAGTTTGTCAAGTAAAGATAATTTAGGTAAACCTAACACTACATATGAAACAAACATTAAATCAAATATGCTAATGTTACAAAATTCACAAACAGAAAAAAAAAATTTTTAATTATCTATAGGCTAAATTGCTTTGATTATATTACCTTCTCCACTTCATATGTTTTCCACATCAATATCATCTGATGTCGATACTACTGATGGTGCAATAATAGTCATTTTTTCCCAGTCAATTCTAGAAAGTTCAGGAGAAACCTGAAAGATCATTACAAAACTCATACATAATTTTTCACTAAGTTAATAATTATAATAATATTAAGCTAATAATTAAGAGAATAATTTATTTTCTTAACCTAGCACAATATTTGTAGGTTAGCACTATGAATTTACAAAAAGTTAATGGATTTTGTGTAAATTTCTAAAAAAAATTAAATTTACAGCATAATCTAGTAGTTATTTTATAGTAATCTATTTTAATTTAAATGAACTCAAGTCACTATTGCTTGGTTACATCCCTGCACTGAAGATTCCTGAAAAAGATTTCTAATATAATCATACAAACTCGAAAAACAAAAACTGTTCAAATGATTAACATTGAAAATATAATCCTGATTATAACGGTATTATAACTAGCAAATACATTACGGATAATTCATCCATACTCTGTGTCATTTAAATCTACTATTAAGTATAACACACCCCATAAAATATTTTAGAATATTAAGATACTAATTTTTTAAAATTTCATGTGATATTAGTTGAGTATCATTTAGGAGGTTAAACAATATAAATACAATTCTACACATTAAGTTACAGATTATAAATACAGATAATAAGAAATTAAATAAAAATAACACTATAGGCCTACATCAATTATCGGGTTTAAGATCCTGCTGTTGTAAGCAGTGATAATTTTAGTTTAGTGAGCTTTAATCAGACTGGCATGCAATAATAAATTTTACATAAGATAAAAGAACGATGCTTTCTTTAGTCACCAGCAAAACCTTTTCTGTCTGCAAGTTAATATTATACAATTTAAAAACAGCACAATTTTATTAAAAAATTTAATCGAGATTAAAATGCATGTTTAAGTCAAAAATTAAAGAAGTCACAGGTCAAATTCTCTTTTCAATTTTTCTTTTACCTGACAAATGTTAGCCCTTAATTTTTAAAGCAGAGCTGTGTTAAAACAAAATTTTTATGACAAATATATTACAATTTAATGGACTCAATGGTATGAAAGTAACTATGTGTACAAACAATTAAAACAGTTTGCTTCAGTGAGGATACAGTAGCCATAGGCCTATATTATAAATTTTGTTATATTAGGTCTTAAAATTAACCTTAACTTACTAAGTCATATCTTATTAAGTAATTACGTTTCTCTGAAAAATGCTGAATTTGAAAGTATATTTAGAGTAATATAGCTGGACTGAAGAATAAAATAAAATATGTAACTAGTTAAATACGAGCAGAGTTCAAATTAAATATATTATGGTAAGGCCTATCATTTTGTGTTAGGTAGGACGACATTTTACGAATAAAATGACACAAATTGGATACATTACACAAATATAGGTAGGCTAGAGTAGTAATTGTCAGACTTACAGGAGTATCTATATTAAAGAAAAAATTATTTAATTAAATTGCAGTCAGTGCCTTACAGGGACTTTTTTTTTTAAAATGAGTTAATTACCCCTTGGGTAATTATGAAGATTCTCATCAATGCTGATATTGCGCTGATATATTTTTATTATATTCTTCTATGTTATATAAACACGAGAAAAATAATTTTAAACGGCGGTCGAACCTATTTACGGAGACAAAAAATTAAATTTTTACTCCCATAAGAACGCACGGTGTTAGCCTAGGTATATTGTATTAATTAAATTAGAATGCTAATTTGCTCCATTATTAAATTTTGGACAGAACACAGTGATATTATGTATAGTTGGGTCTATAACAACCGGTAGGCCGTGTTACAGACGCAAAGTAATCGAGACATTCATACTTAACCTAACACAGCTAATTTCCTACAAACAACGGACAACATACACTAAATAAATGATCATCTTACCTTTCATTATTATTCCTAGCGCCTCCAACATATTTTTACTTCGACTTGCAATCACAAACACTTCATACGAATAACAAAATTCTGTCCCACACACGTAATAAACGAAACGAATTACCACACAGCGACGACAAAACGAAATAAATATGGCAGGTCGCTATTTCGTTATACCAACTAAACAGAATAAAAACACACTTCCGTCTGTAGTGTCTGTCTTTTTTTCACATGTTACAAATTTTATAGAATAATTATTACGAATGCCAATATGGCCGACTAACTACCCATATTTCATTATATACATTTGTATATATCGAACAGGTTGTCTGGCTTCAGCGTACAGCAAAAATACGATGTATAAAAATTTGTATAAGTTTTTCGTACGCTGACACACCATAACTTGGGCAAAATAACTTCATCACCTAAAAATGTACTTATACAAGTTCCTCAAATTTGTTTTAGATACCCTGGGTAAAAATTGGGGTGTGATAAAGAAATTATGTGGCGCTAAGTCTATATATATATATATATATATATATATATACACACACACACACACACATAATTAACAAAATAATAATTACATTTACTACAACCAAAACAAGCCTTATATATCTAACAATAATAATAATAATAATTAATAACATACAATATTACAATGTTGATGTGTAATATGTTAATAAGAACATACTAAATGTAGACACACATCAAATGATAATTACTGTGGTGTTAACTACATGTGTAAAATGGTACACCAAAACCTTGAATTCAACACTTTTTAGTATTTTAGATAATAACAGAGGTAACAACGCCTACAAAGCGCACATCCAGTGGAATTATGCCTTAACCAATTACATTTTTTCGTCAAAATAATTTTTTAAACCAATTGTTCTTCACAGTGTAAATTGTCTCCACTCACAAGCACTCAGAATGTTACAGTGGTCACCATATGGTGGTGAACGACATACATCTCCCTCGCATTCGCACAGACACATAACATCGAAACAAGGTCTCTGTAACTATGAGAGAAATCTTTTAAAAATTTAATTACACAAAAAATTTTAATTAACACTTTAATGATTGTTTATCTCAACTTTTTATGTTATAAACCACATACGTTTTTTAATTATTAAAAACAGAATATAATTTCCTACAATTAATAATAGTTGATCAAATACAAAAGAATGTATACACATCAAACGATAGTTAGTGTGGTATTAAAAAAAAACATGTATTCTGAATTAAAGTCATTTTGATATCTTAGATAACAACAGACGCGACACGGTTACGAAGCGGACATCCGCTAGAGTCATGCCTTGACCACTCATATTTTTTTACCAGCGAGGTATACGCTGTACCAGTAAAATTATACATCATATAGCACATCTGATTAACCAGCTTTGTTTTAGCAATTAGCAAATCTTTTATTTGAAGATATTCAATATTATGCTTGTTACAATAACTAATTGATGTTTTGAAGAGTTTGAAAAACTCATTACGAATAAATACTTTCATTTTGTAAATATTCTTTTCGTTTCGTATTGATATCCATCTACTCAGTGTCTTACGGTTATTTCTAAAATTATAATTGAATTTAATCATGTCGCATTGACAATATAATCTATTATTACCATTTATTTCTCTGTTTAAAAGTTTTCTACAATATTAGATCCAAGCAACACCTTGTTCTTTCTCTGAAAATGAACAGTTAACATTAAAAAACGACAAAAACAATAGAGAAGTCTACTTCAACATTTAAAAACCCTTTACTATTAATGTTATTATTACTATTATTATTATAATAAATCAATACTGTTCTCGTTTATTTGGTCTGGGAAAAAAAGAGAAAAAATTAATACATAACCACTTCTGTATAAGTAATTATTAGTGGTACTGAAATATCATACTCACATAATCAATATCCAACTGCACGCTCACTTTCTCGTTCGCCAGTGGAGTGCGTGAGGTTACGCATAGTGATAGGACACAAGGCTTCACAGCTTTCAATTGCTCCTCTGTAAATACGTCACACCATCTTTTAGGTACGTATACATAGAACAGTTTATCCTCCGGCTGAGGACAGGCTCCGGTATCTTCCAAAACTACCACAACTGACTACCCGAATTTCGTTTTCACAAATTTCATGTGAATTATATGATACTTTACTCCTAAAGAAAGACTTGACAAGTCTCTTTTTGGTAAAAAATTTTCAACTGTCTTCGCGTTCGCAACGATTCCTTCCATGGTGAGTACTGATGACTGTACAGGGAAACACTGTCGTATTTATTCTGTTTCCCCCGACCACGTTCCTTCCTTCCAAAGCGTCATCTCCTTCGGTCACGACCGGACGACGACACCCTACCCCGCAACCTGCACCTCCACCGCAACGGTAACGGCTACAATTTTGTTTCCTACCCCACCCCGCATCTTCTCTGGCCACCATCTGCTTTCGGTCACGACCGGACGACGACACGGACGTCGGCTGCAACCTAGCTTCCTACCCCGCACCCAGAGCTTCACCACCACCCTGCACCTCGCCTACACATTTTGTTCAATTACTTTGTCTGTCGCTCCGCAACGACCGCGTTTACCCCACCCCGCACCACACCTACGGCAATCAAGTCCGTCGGCGACAACCTAGCTTCCTACCCCGCACCCCACCCCGCGTCGTCACGAGCCACCATCTGCTTTCGGTCACGACCGGACGATGACATCCTACCCCGCAACTCACCCCCGCACCACAACCCCACACCACCACTCCGCACCGCAACGGTCATGGCTACAACATTGCTTCCTTCCCCGCACGTCCACCCAGCGTCGCCTCAGGCCACAACCTCGCACATCTGCTTGGTGTTCGACGTTTCGTGCTTTCGGTCACGACCGGTCGTACAACCCAGCCCTGAGTACCCCGCACCCTACATCCCGCGGGAGACGACTCAACGAGCGCGCTTCGGTCAAGGTCGCCGGCATCCTGTACCCCGCACCTCGCCTACCTCTCGGTCACGGACACCGGCTGCAACCTAGCTCCCTACCCCTCACCATCATCCCACACCTTTACCACGCACCCCCACCCAACACCCGCAACGCATCGGTCACGGACGTCGGCTTACTACACCGCACCCCCACACCACCCAGCCCTCCGCAACGCGCGTCATCGGTCACGACCGGACGATGACATCCTATCCCGCACCCCCCACTCAACACCTCAACCCCGCACCTACAGCACACACCGCATCGGTCACGACAACCCCGCACCTCGCCTACCCCGCACCCCACCACGCGCAGCTGCTGTCATATCCACTGTGACAGAACCCAGCCTCCTGTTTCGTCATAACTAGTGTTTATACATGCGTCATCTGGGCGTACCCACAAATTTCGGGTACCCCCATCCGTTGTTTTAATCATTTAGGGTACCAAAATTCTGACATTAAAAATTTCGGGTACCCCCATACGTTACAGAGAGAGAACGATTATTTTGTTACATCAAAATAAACCAGACCGCGGAAGTGTTTTAACATTCGGACACCAGCTGCCAGGGCCTCTGTGTGATGTCATGAACTGGAACCCGGTTAGGGCGTACCCACCTTTCGGGTACCCCCATCCGTTGATTTAAACATTTCGGGTAACGGTACCCGATGGACCATATCCCCAATTTCGGTACACGATGCCCCAAAATTTCGCGTAACGGTACCCGATGACACGTCGTACTAACATCGCCTCTGTGCGTCCAGGCCCTCGGCAACGACCGAACTCCGGGTACCCCCATCCGCTACACATTGTTTTCGGCTACCAAATTTTGGACATGCAGAAACCACGGCCTCCGTGACGTCATGAAACAGGTTTTAGCCATGCCGACGCCAGCGACTAGGGCCTCTGTGTGACGCCATGAACTGGAACACGGAAGTGTTTCAGTCACACACACACACACACACACACACACAGAAAACAGTGACGTCACATGGACAGCTCGGAAACCAGCTGCCATGGCCTCTATGACGTCATGAACTGGAACCCGGTAGTGTTTTCATCTGAAACCCGGAAGTGTTTTCTAATACCCACTTTCCCTCTACTGACCACCATGCGGGAGCAGCATAGGGTCAATACTGACCGGAGAAACAAGAGATAGATGGTGACTTTAGTGCGCAAAGCCAGGCGGTTGCAACACGAGAGTTTGGGAAATATTTTTGCTTGGACGCCTCGAGCTTTATTGAGGGTATCAGTCACGTGGCCGTTGAAGCTAAAGCACCGGTCAAGCCGAACGCCCAAATACTTCACCGACTTATGCCAGCTGATAGGCCTCCCTTCTAGGGAGAGGGACAGGCACCGGGAAGTGGACTTACGGGTGAAGCAGATCGCCTCGGATTTCTCCACGTTGATCGTCACCCGCCACTTCCGTAACCAGCCTGGAAGCTGATTCAACTGACGCTGCAGCTTTGTACTCGCAAAATGCGGGGACAGGGAGCTGCAGTAATACATTGCATCGTCAGCGAATAAAGATAACGTGACTCCAGGAATAACAGGCAGGTCGTTCGTGTACATTAGGTACACAACGGGGCCAAGGACAGATCCTTGCGGAACGCCAGCGGCGACGGGTCAAACTTAAGAACAGGACCCTTCGACGCTAACACTGAAGGTGCGATCACTGCGGTTGGATCGCAAGGAATGCACATTGGACGATGGGAGGGGGGAGCGAGCGGGTTTATAGAGAAGGCCTTCGTGCCAGACTTTGTCGAAGGCCTTACTCACGTCCAACAAGACAGCGCCCGTAGACTCTTTCTTGTTGGCGGCGTCGGACAATGCTGTGACAACTCGGACGAAACGTAACTGTGCTCTCTACGGAACCCGAACTGTTCGCTCCGAATAAAAAGTATCCAACAGCGGCCAGATTCGGGCTAGTAGGAGATCCTCAAACACCTTTGAGGTTACTGGCAACAACGATATGGGACGATAGCTGTCTGCAAGCATTCTAGGCTTGCCGGGCTTGGGAATCATGCAGATGTTGGCATTTTTCCACAGGCGGGGGAAGTAGTGCAGGTGGAGACTAGAGTTGAACAGATCCAGGACCAATTCAACGCCCGAGGCCGGGAGATATTGCAAAGCTGCGGCCCCGATCCGATCAGGACCAGGGGCGCGACGGCGGTTCAGACGACAGATAGACGAAACTAGTTTGTCCCTTTCGAAGAGAGCGGGAGGGTCAGGTGGAGGGCGGAAAAAATATCCAGATAGGAAGTCCTGAACCACTACCGAGTGGGCAGGGTCCGAGACGCCTCTATGAACGGTGAATTGAGTCTCCATGCAGTCGGCGAAGACCTCAGCCTTGCCTTCAAATGAAGAAAAAATGCCGTACGGGGTATTCAACAGGTTGCGAGTACGCTTCTCGCGAGTAAGGCGACTTGTTGCTCTCCAGACGGAGGCGTGGTCGACTTCAAGGGATTCAAGATATGAGTCCCACTGATCAGAGTTTACGTCCCGCAGATTCTGCTGGACGTAAAGAGACTGGGCCTGAAACCGTCGTTTGACGGCGGGATCTCGGGTGCATTGCCACCTGCGGCGGAGCTTGCGCCGAAGCCAGATGGCGTGGATAGCTTCCGGATGAAGGGTCGATTTGCGATTGTTCACCTCACCGTTGTATGTGTGTCGATCCATGACACCTTGGACCAAGTCATGAAGATGAGTGGCACGGAGATCCAGATCGTTACGAGCGCCAGCTGACCGTCCTAGCAGGACCAGCTGGAGGTCGCGGTGAAGCCGACACATCTCGAACAGTTATTAGCAGGGGATTGTCATCCGATGAGAGGTCTGACACAGAAGAGAACTGGATGTTATGGGCCACGTTCCTGACTACAACTACATTAAGAACGTCCGGTTGGTGACCAGCATTGGGGTAGTGGGTAGGATCATCAGGGCCGATGACGTACGTATCCGGGTCGTCTAAGACGAACCGGCGGAGCGAGTTGCCGTAGGCGTTGGTAGCCCTACTCCAAGAAGGATGTTTGGCGTTGAAGTCGCCGGCTGCAATCGTCGAGATTGGATGGTCGAGGAGAGCGTTCCACTCCTCAGGCGGGGGCGGCGGGCTCAGGCGAGGCCGGAGATACGCGGAAACAATGCGCACCTCCGAGTCGCCGGCGTCCACCGCCACCACACAACCTTCGATGAGTCAAGTAGTGAGGGGGTAGTGGCCTATGGGATATCGGCGCGGCTGTAGGGGACGGTCCTGACGATAACAAGTGTGGGCAGGTAGTGAGAATCGATGGTAGGGGGCAAGATGGGTTTCGGAGAGAAGCACGACATCAGCGTCGTACTCCACGACGAAAGCCGCCAGCTCAGATCGACGAGAGAAAACGCCATCGGCGTTCCAAGCGACGAACCGCAGGGATCTAGTCATTAAGCGGGACGAGAGGGAAGAGAGCAGAGAGGGACTGGAAAACTAACATTAGCACAGTCGAGGTATCAGAAGCAGACGTGATGCTTTCTACTAGTGTAGTGGCCAAAGCCGTCAGGGGGTCCGCTGGAGCCCGAGAAAGTTCCCGGGACCCGCGCTGACGTTCCTGAGTAACTTCGGCCAGGACTACAGATGGCGCTGGGCTAACGGACTGAACTGTGGTCTGGTCACGCGGGGGTTGGGCGATGACAGGGGTGGAAGAGTCCCGCTGAATTTGGGCAGGTCGAGCCTGCTGATGACGTCAGCCGGCAGTCCGGCGACGAGAAATGTTTTTGGAACCCTTGCGGGCGGAAGTGGTTGATGATGACGTCTTAGCAGCGTCTTGGAATGCGCCGGTAGTGGAGCCGTCACAGACGCCGCCGGAGCTACAGGAGTCGCTGCCGGGGCCTTGACAGATGAATCGGAGAGAGGGGGAAAGCCTCTCGCCGATTAGGGGTAGGGCCAGCCACATGACGCTGGGCGCCAGGGCGCGCAGATCGCTGCTGTCTCTCAGCCTCGATATATTTTATACAACCACGGTAACTAGCCGGATAGGTGCCCTTGCAGTTACAGCAATATGGGATATATCCCGGCACACAAGGCGTATCACAGCCACGCTGAGGATCCCCACACCGCACGCAACGTGGGGGCGCGTTGCTATAATTTTCTACCGGTCCGGGTTTTATGCACTAACCGTGATCGCTGATTGACTCGCTCCGAGCACGTACTTGGTCACGTCTCGGCTGCTGATACCTGACTGGCTCGCTGTGTCCGCAGCTCGTAACGGAGAGCAGACGTTCGCATACCGCTGCCGTCACAACTCCCTCGGGTCTTGAATGCTCTCCGGTAGCCAGCCTACTGCTCTTCTCCGGATGTTGTCGAGGTGTTTGCTGGGTGCCATGTTGTTTTGTGTGCCGGTTGGTAGCTCGCTGGCGTGGCTGGATCTTGCATCCGCAAGATGATCGGGGCTCCATGTTGGGCGCCACTTGTCACCGGCTTACCGTATGACAAATGTCGCCAATCGTACACTCTAGTGTTTTTGGTGGCCCTAAAAATGACATGGTGGCGAGAAAGCTAATGTTGGTCGTGCCGCGCTGAGATGTTCGGCGGTTGCGCCCGCCATCGGACGCACTTCATTTCCTCTCCTCTCTTGGACGACATCGAGGCGGAGTCAGCCGGAAGGAACAGCCGAAGAATAGAACCGCCGCCGTTCGCGCGTCTTCGCACTCCCGTTCCGCGCCAGCGATGGACGTCGCTGGGCCGGTAGCCGACTCTACAACCGATGCCGAAAGAAGAAGACTGCAGTACGCCACGATCAGCATGCGCAGCCGCCGGACATCTCAGCGCGGCAAGACCAACATCAGCTTTCTCGCCACCAGGTCCTTTTTAGGGCCACCAAAAACACTAGAGTGTACGATTGGCGCCATTTGTCATGCGGCAAGCCTTTTGTACGGTGACAAGATAAAGGAAAGAAATTGGTTGGGCGATCCACAACTTGTGAGCTAACTATGGAGCAGATGATATATTTTAGCCATTTATTTATATTGCTTAATTTTTTATTTTAAGTTTTTAGAATATTATTTTATTTGTTTGTTTTATGTAAATTTATTAAATTTTTATTTTATTTATATACTTCAATGAAAATACATTTCCTTATATAAACATAAGGACGAAATACACAAACATAGGGACGAAATTACAAAAATTAAAATAGTTATGGAAATGAGATAACGATTATAAACAAGAATTAAGATATAAGGGTTAATATAAATATAATTATTTCACTACCGACTCGGAACACTAATTTTTATGGGTAAAAACGTAAATGTTCTGAGTCGGTAGTGAAATAATTATATTTAGTTAAGTAACGGAAACCTCATGGATAACGAAATCCAAGGGTTAATATATTACTACAAATACATTTTAAAATTAAGCTTTTTAGGCTTACATTTCTGGCAAAGAATGTCATGCATTGTTCACCAGGTTCTGGCATGTCTGATGGTACCAGCTCTTGCAGTGATGGTACTGAATCCAGCTCTCTCCATGATAGTCATCTTTGAACAGACCACCATATTCAGAGCACATATTTTCATCTGTTATTTCTCTAGTGGCATCAGTCTCAGATCCAAAACTTTCATCATCTTGCACTTTTCTCTTTCTTGATTTCTTTTTTCTTTCCGTGATTTTTCCTCCATCTCTTTTAAATATTCATCAGATGTTACACATCGTGTTGTTTTGATACGCCTTGAGTGCTTTGTTGTTTCTACCTCTGATTGAAGTAACTCTCTAATAACCCGAATTACTGAAGATAGACTTGGCTGAGGATCTTCTTTGGAACTGCTGCTGATTTCATCCAAAGTGACACTGGAAGAGGATCTAGAAGTATTTTCTTCACTACGCTCAATCCTCTTTAATTTTGTATATTCTTCTGAGAAAGGGTTTTTCAGAGGGCCAAATACCCCAACATCTAAGGGCTGGCACAAAAGTGTTGTGTAAGGAAAAAACATCAGAATGGGACTACCACTGCCATCTAATGTTATCTGAACTAACTAAAATAGAATGCAGCAAGATTCATTACTTTTGCCCGATCCAAAATTAGTTCCCTTACCCTAAGAACTTTTGTCCTCACTGAGCTGTTGTATTATAATGTCGCAATTTTGTAACAATTTTGTTGTCAGACACAGGAGCAGCTTTAGATCCTGACAAACTGGGCTGGCTGCCCTGGACCCTGCACTTGGTTTTGGGATGGTGGTCTGCGTTCTCAAATCTGAAAAAATGAGAAATTTAGATTTTTGGGTTTTGGTTTTTGTAATTTTTTACCACTACATCTTCAGACAATTTTTAAATTAATTAATCCATATTATTTACAATCTAGTTTTACGGTCACTGGTGTCCCAAATTTTTGACATTTCCAGAACTAAAAACTACATTCACATGTTAAAATTATCTTTATTTTGATAACCCCCATGAATTTTTGGAATTTTATAAATATTTTCACCCACATGCACAACAATTCTGGTGTCCCAAAACTTTTGAAATTTTCAAAAATGGACACTATACTCAGATTTGGTTTAAATTCTCTTTAACTCGACACTCTACATGGACTTCCGCGATTTTCTCACAATTTTCCCCGCCCATATTTTTGCTTCAGAACCCCTATTTTTGAAGGGATCGATCTAAAAAAACACAGTGTCAAAAGTATGGGCACGCATTCTAATTTTTATAGAAATCGGTTGATGTGTTCAAACGTTATTGTGAAACATACCTCAAACAAAAGACAAATATACGAATAGGTAGACAGATAGACAGACAAATGCCAGACTCACATCTCTCGTCCAGTTACTTCAAATTCCGAACATTATTTGTTATACTTCATTCTCCTTGGCTTATAATAGTTTAGGCCTATGTTCGAAAATCTGAAAACATTGGTAGAGATTCTCCTGGACTATGCCTGATACAAATTTTAGATTACCGATAGCATACTTTATACCACTTGTGAAAATCACTTGTGAAAGTTATTAAATATTGTTAACAATGACTGAAACGTGATTTTGTGTTAAGTAAAAAGTAAAAATAATACTAAAGAAACAAAATTTTCTATCAAACAAAATTCAGGTGACAATAAAGAACACAGGAATACTTGAGTACTGTCCTTCCTTCAAGCAGACTACGGGTCCCCCTACCGTTGCGAGGACCCAGCCCACTTACCTGAACTAGCTCTCAACAACACTACACACGAAGGAACGCAACACACACACTAATACACGACATGACAAAATTACCGACCAACGAACAACAACAAATTCTCATAAATATTTGCAATAAGTTCGGCTCCCGTATCTCGGAGGAGACCGACTGCCGATCGGGCCATACCGCATAACTAAAAACGCCTTCCCTATTATTGGCAAGGTAATACGCGAAAACCATTTCTCCACCTCGGCCCAGATCTGCGATATTTCGAGCTTCCAAGGAATTGCCCCCCTAAAATTTCACACCCCGTGGCGACCTCCAGTTCAATAATACCAACAGGCGGGCAACGATACACACATATAATTAACAAAACCTTAAACATAACAAGACATAGGTACTTATAGATATAGGGACTTCTAGTAATTACTCCAAGTCCGATTCGAACCCCAAAATGTTTCCTAAGTTTGCAAGCCCCGTCACACCCAAAGGACCCAAGGGTTGACACTAATCTCAACCACGCTCTGCTACCAAATGTAACCCCTCTAAGTATTTCATTGACTTATAATTTTTTTTTTTTTTTTTTTTTTAAGAGGGGCTACAAGATAATTAAAACTAGGCCAAAAGCCTAGAAAAGCCAAAAATGCGCTGGATCCAGTGAGACGGGACTTGCAATTAAAACTCACAAAATTAACAACCAATAAATTTTTATTACATCCTTCTCTTTTCTTTTTTTATAACAAAACGTTAAATATTTATCTCCCAACAAAATCAGTGCATTCTCCTTAAAATAATTTTTGTTAATTTTTTTACTTTAAAAATAAATATAAAATTTAAATGAAATTAATATAATGATTAATTGATTTTCTTTTCCAATTGGGGTTACTTTTCCCCACTTAGCCCTATACCTAACCCCCAGAAATAACACATGAATATACAATACATATAAATGGACATATAAATATATATGTCTACAACTACAACACCTACACACGTTCCACATCACAGGACAATTACAACTTTCAACAGTAATACCTTGCCACACCTCTTTCACCCCATAAGGTACATAATTCACAATTCATAAATATTCTTGAACGCAACACCTATTGAAAGATCTTAATACATAATAATCCATATATATATATATATGTGTGTGTAACTCCAGTGCCCCCAGGGCATACTAAAATTCAGGGGTTGGCATAATGCCTGATACTACTATAAAGTGCTCCCACACTGAGCACTTAGACTGGAGGAAATATAATCATAATTCAGTCAAAATACAAGTGACCATAATAAATTAAAAAGAATTTAAGCGTGATAAATTTTTTGTGAAATATTAATAACAGTAATATTTTCGTGAAAGAAATTTAATAACAGTAATGTGCCATGATGCTTTATAAACCTTTAAGAATTAATTTGGCCCAAAGGCCGACATGATCCTAGGCAAGATCGTGCCTAACTAAACCTGTCCCAGGAGCATGTTCAAGTCTGCATGAAAAATCCGCCTATACAGGATTAAACTGGGGACCCGACTGAAACTAACAAAAGATCCATCTATCCATTATAGGACCCAAACTGAATATAAATATGTGAAATTAATGAATCAATTGAAAACTAAATTTAATCTGTGAAATTACATGATGAATGATAGAATTACTAGCACTAAGGTAACCCTTTTACTGAAAACTAGAAAGAAATTTACATGCCTGAATGGTAATCAGCCACGGATACATGCCAACCTCTGGGCTCACACTTAATATAAATAGTATTACAAAATGTACAAAAGATTCCCCCCCAAGTCCGCGCACTATTCTGTCCCGTTAACCGGGGACCCAATTGAAATGTGTAAAGCTTAAAGTTATTTTAGGGTGTGTCGCTATATGCCCACGAGTTCTAGTAGGTTACATTCACTTGTGTTAAAAAGTAATATTGGGTTGGTGTCACCTGATTTATTCCCTGGTGTGGAGTTTGAAGTCCTGGTCTAGAGCATTTTTGTGTTGGTGTGGCCTGTTCCTCGCTGTTCTCCTCCGGCAGATGAAGCTGAGAGCCTTTGATGTTCGGTTGTTCAGGTCATGATTTGGAGCTGGTCCTCGACTTGAAGCGGGAGACCCTAAGCATACAAATATTATCAGCGAGATGCTCCAACACTTATTCCCCCAGGTTACTCTCACACGCACTAAAATCCATTTATAATTTTAAACACTGCTTTAGGCCTACTTGAAATGAAAGTTTGACACACTCTACAACAGGTTATACGGGCATGTGGCCCTATCTTTGAAAACATTAAGTTTGGCTAAAGTACATATTATTTTGCGTTGACATTAGTCAATTACGGGGCCTTAGTTAAGACTTCAATTACTGTTATACAGTTAACTCATTTTGCATACTCTAATTCGTCACGCGGCGTGCTTGTAACAGGTTAACAATTTTCATTCATTCTTGTACGTATATTAAACAAAACCCCTTTTACGTTACTTTAAATTTAATATATATAAGTATACTGCACTCACTTACCGCAGATCTGTTTTAATTTAGCCTGCCATAGGTGGAAGATGGAACAATTAATAAAAAACGTCTCTGTCGGAGAGCGGCGAGGCGGTTAGTTGGAGTAGCGAAATCAGACAAGCTCCGAACCGTTTATTCTACGCATTTTTCAACTCGCGCTTCAAGGCGTCAGCAAGGGAGCAGCACCAATCAAGCGCTGCTTCGTTACCTCATGTAGATTCTGCGCTAACCGTTAAACACAGTACGGCAGAACGCCCACCGCTAAATACAGAAACCTATTTTTCTTTATATTCGTTAAATGCAGTACAAGATTTTTATTATACGCTATTTACTTTTGGGTATTAGCGCCGATTTTATTCAATCGGCACAAAACGAGCTCTTTTTATAATTGATTACGTCTTAATATAAATATGCAGGGCTACTAAAATTTCTCTCCTGATACATACATGTGAGTACGCGAATAGCTTTCAAAAAAAAATTTTCAATTTTCAGTTCAGCATACATTACATTTTTAGGTCATATAGTTGACATGTGCTGTACACGACAGATACGTGTTTGTGGAAAACTCAAGCAGTCAACGGGTGAAAAGTATTATTCCAGTAACACTTAAACAGCAGTCGCTCAGTAGCTGGAATTTAGATTACTTTTATTCAAAATTTTAATAAAACAGAATGGCCAAAAAGCTAATAAAAGCATTTATTTAGCATAGCATTTATTAATAAAAGCATTTTATTAATATAAAATATACAATTGTATATTGTATATAATATTTTTGAAAATTTCAAGGTGTTTGAGCACAAGCATATTTCATTGGTATGATTGAGTAAATACCATGTCCTTCTACTGAATAGTAAACTAAACTGGAGTTTGGAATAGATTCGTTACAGATATGTTTCAAATGTATACAAAACAAATCAGAGTGAATCAAATTTTTTGTGTTTATTGTACGATTGTGTGTTCTACAAAAGTTAAATTGGTAAAGAAATAGTAGAGATTTTGGAATTTCCTATAATTAAAGAATTATCTAATATCAAAATTTATGTAGTAGGTAATAAAAGTATGTCTTTCAAAATAGTGAGAGAGTTCTGCAGCTCAGGGAGCATACTAGTTTTAGGCTACAGCAAAAGCAGTTATACGTAGCCTGTTTGTCATGTAATTGTTGAAAATTGGTGTCAACCGCATATTTGGTTGCTTTTATGTTGATCTGTTTTTGTCTACTCTGCACAGTGCATTCTGCTGCCTGCAGTTTTGTAGTCCTCCTCTCCATCATACAGCATCAACGCACTGACAATTCGAAGTATAAATGCAGCCCAGTATGGGCATATGAGGAGAATACCATTTATCCTAAGAATTATATAATGGGTTTGTATGGTCACTGGCTACCCCCGGTGTCTTTCCCAGCAGCGATAAATATAAAATTAACTGGCAGGTGGTTTTACCAACTACTGTGTCTTTTTATGAAGGGGTAATAAGTTTGATTACTGAAGATACTAAGCTATACCTTCAACAACGTCCCTACAAAGCTGTATTCAAACTGGTTTCCACAGATATTATATAAGTATTCTTGGGCATTTTTATGTTGCAGAGCTTTATAAAGTAACATAACAATAAATATTAAAGTTTATGAATATAAGAATGGATGGAGGGAATATATTCTTCACGTGAAAAAGGACTGTATACCAAAGGCCGGATATTGTTGTGCTCCACAGGGTAGTCACAATGTAGCTTGGCCTCACTGGCCAAGGAATCAATTTTTAATTAAACCTAAAATTATAAAGTTGCTAAACTGCTACAATTTTTTGTTCAGACAAAGCTTTTCGTCATCTCTGACATCATCAGGACTTGAACCTTTTATAAAGTTGCTAAAGTCCTGATGATGTCAGAGATGACGAAAAGCTTTGTCTAAACAAAAAATTGTAGCAGTTTAGCAACTTTATAAAAGAAATAGTAAGGATGGCTGCTAATTCAAATAATACGAAGAATAAACCTAAAATATTTGTAAATTAACTATTGCAACTATTTGAAATTCAAAGCGTATATAAGCCTTTTGAAACCACAGCAGGTGTCTACACCTACTTCAGCATGGAAGAAGATGAAGAAGAAGGCCATTGTAAACAAAACTGATGCTCAAAAGTAAAACAAAAAAGAACTGAATAAACACCCTTCTTCCTTCAGTCATTCCTGTGCCGTCGTTTGATTCGAATAAGACAGTACTTTCACTTTTCAGTCGATAAAAATTATACTGTGACTCAACGTAATCTATAAATTCATGCAATTTATCAATTCCTAGCCACAAAATTTTGCTGCCTTCTTACTCCTGATGGTCATGTTACAATATTGTTGAAGGAATTTTTGTTTATAATTCGTGCTTGGGCTGGATACAATACCTATAATATCCATTTCTTTTAAAAGAGCTTGCTTTGGAATACAAATTTGCGTGTTATGTGAGCCTAAGAGTTGGTATGATTGGATCATGATCCGTTACGCAGATAGGGGAACACTTCTCAGTGAAAGTAATACAGATCTTCTGGTCTCAGTACAAGCTGTCATGAACAGTGGCATAGCAAAAGAGGGTTCTTGGGGATTACAACACCCCCCCAAATTGAGTCACCAATTGAGTCTTATAGGTAAAAGTTGCAGGTAGGCAGTACCAGTACACTAGTGGCCTACAGTAGGTTGTATCTTCTACTACCATTAACACATCTCCCCTCCTTATCATCAATTTATACACTTTCTCTGCTTATCAACCCAGACGTTGGTGGGCTTGTAATGTCTTCCCTTCCGTAGGCAGTCCCTTAATCACCATGTATTTTCTTCCCACTATTATCTCATCCATGTACTCCTGCCTGGACCTTCCCCTATACATCTAGATCATTCCATCTATTACAGTGATGAACCAGTTTGAATGGCACAGCAGCAACCAAGAATACTGCTTCTCCTATCTGCAATAGCTCCAATCAGCTCCCTTCTTTCAGCCAGTGTCTTCAAAACCTCATCATTAGGTAGTCTTTCTGTCCATGATATTCTTAAAGCCTTCCTATACCAACAAACACCCATCTTAGAAGCTTCAAGGTGGCTCCTTCTCAATTTCCTCAAAGTTCAGATTTCCGAGCCATATATGCATATGCTCCAAATGAAACTCTTTTCAAATTTCTTCCTAGTTTTCAGGGAAACATTTATAGACACCACAAGAGATTTTTTTTGTTAATGCTCCTTTGTTTGTGTAATTACCTGCTACCATGATAAAATTCTAGTTACAGCCCCTCATAGGCAATAACCCCCCATAAAACCTGAGTTACGCTATAAACTGGGTTACGCAACTGGTCACAAACCTGATGAGTTCTCTGCTTGGAAAAAGGGTACTGCTTGGCATTGGAAAGTATTACATAATTCTCCATAATTACCTGATATTCTGGTCACAAAAAAACAACAACATACATATATGGAACAATAAAGCCAACATGGACAACATAGGACCACTAAATTTTTGAAAATTCAAAAAAAAAGGAAAGACAGTAAGCTATCTGTAAGAGAAATTAACTGCTATGAAGTGGAAAGCCTGGTTTTACCCTTTTATCTACTCATTTGGTTGGACAGCGTTTAACTGAATATAAGCCAGCCACTAAAAAGGAACTAAGGAACTAAACTAAACTCAACGGTATGTAATGTGCACCAGAGTTCAGGATGCCAACTACTAGAAAGTACACCAAGTTACAATTCACCCTGGCTACATTGCAGAAGACATCGCAAGAAACAGAAATGTAAACATAAAATGTTAACGAGTCTGGAATTTTGAATATTCCACACTTTGATTTGAATATAGTAAATCCTCCTCCCCTCCTCACCACCACCTCCTCCTATGGCGTTGAGCCTTGGCCTCCTCTATCCTGACCCTCTCTCTATCACTCCATGCTTGCACTCCCAACAACTCTCTTGCATCAACAGTGACAGCATCTTCTCATCTTTTCCTTGGATGGCCTTTTGGTCTTTTGTCATCCATACTCCCCATAAGGACTCTTTGGTCATTCATTTGTCATCCGTTCTTACAACATGGCCAGCCCATTGCAGCCTCCTCAGTTTTACGTACACTTCTACCATTGGTTCATTGAAGTGACCATATATCTCATCATTATGACCTATCCTCCATTCCCCATTTCTATATATAGGACCCAGGCTCTGTCTCAGGAGCTTCCTTTCAAATATCTTCAGGCGTTCAATGTTCAGGTTGAATGCTATCTGTTTAATGTCCAGGTTTCACTGCCATAGGACAGGATGTATGACAATTTTGTATATGTGTATTTTTATCTGCCTATGAATAACTATTGACTTAAAACGTGATGATAAGCATAAAGTAGGCCTTGTTGGCTAGAATTATCCTTCTCTTTATTCTGCCTCTTCATTTCTATTTTCAGATATCGTTGCTCCGGGTATGTGAACCCTCTGACTGCTTGTATACAACAGTCTTCTTCCATAACCATTTTTTGCCTGGGTCGGGTAGACCTTGTCTGACTTACCATTTTGGTTTTATCCACATTTATTGATAGTCCTACCTTTTGTGTACTTATTTTTAGGTTTAAGTATGTCTCCCTTGCAGCCGCATTTGACCGGGTTATGATGGCTATATCATCAGCATATGCTGCTATTTGTACTGACTTATAATAAAGTACTCCTGAGGGATCTACACTCATTTTTCTTATAGCATATTCTAGATACAGGTTAAAGAGGAGAGGGGTCAGTCCATCGCCAAGTTTTAGACACTAGGTGAGTTGAAATGGTTTGGTGAGTTCATTTTGTATTGTTTCTGTCACAGTAATTTTTGTTAGACTGAGCAGTTTTGCTGGCATTCCAAATGCTAGCATTATATCATATAATTTGTCTAATTTGTCTCTTATAATATAGTCAATTACTTTGTTTGAAGTGACTGAAATCTAATATTAATTAATTTTACTTTTTGCATTTCATAACACTGATATATTGGTGGTAATATTTACTTGGTTGTATACCAGAGAACCCCCAACCAATTGGGTGCTCCGATTGTAACAAATTATCTTTCTTTGAAGTGAGTAACTACTCTTTTTTACTGTTCTGTTATTTGTAGTCGATATATTTTATGCAGTTTGTTTGCATTTTATTGAGTAAGAGTATAAGTTTTAATCAAAATGAAACATCATGAAGCATTCTGGGTTAGCAAATTTAGAACTAAAGGCTCAACGAATAAAGTCTCTAGATTACCTAGAATGGATAGATGATTAGTGTATGCCAAAGACAGTTCTGAGCGCATAGGCATGAAAAGCAGAAAGAGGGGTAGATCTGCTGGGTTGAGGGGTTGGATGATGTGCTGGAAGATTTCAGAAGAGTGGATGTGAGTGGTTATGATGAGACAGCAATGGATAGGAGACATTGGAGAAGACTGGTGTTGGCAGTCACGGCTCATGTCGGGCTATAGTGCTGAGAAGAAGAAGAAACTTAGAAACACTTAAGTTCTTACTTATAAATAAGAAAAGCACAAATGCATTTCTGTGTTGCTAGTGCAAAATGTGGTAAGTCATAAAGCTCTGTTTTTGAGTAAACACAATTTGAAGTAAGTTGTAAATCCAGTTCATGATTTTTTACTTCTGTGATGTGTGATCAGTATTTTCTGTTCTTTCCTTTATTTGGCTGATGCAACAAAAACATGTTAAATTTTAATTTCTATTAAAATTAGTATATAATTATTATATAAAAATTTTAGTGTAATCTTAACATAAATAAAAATCATAAGAGTACAGTTAAGTGTATTATTTATTAACACGGAATATAATTAAATCTTGACCGACTCGGAACACAAAGTTTTTTACAGGTAAAATCATACCTGACGCAGCGTATAATAAGCGGAAACTGGTTCAGGCTATAAAGTACAACTTTTACGTCTTTACCCGTACAAAACTTTGTGTCCCGAGTCGGTAGTGATTTAATTATATTTAGATAGTCAATGGACATTCCATGGACAATGAAATCTAAAAATATTAACACGACTCACTTTTATAGGGCAAGTTCACCAAGATGAAAATATATATTTTAAAGATCCAAATATATTTATTGTAATCCGAATAGTTGGAATATTCAAAGTAAAATTAACTTTACTAGTAAAATCAACTGCATTTATCAATTATTAATAAGTTATAATTTTAGTTTTAAAAAATATGATTTTTTTGGCTCAGTGAAAATAGATAAAGTAAATATATAAATAGGAGAACTGGCTAACTTGGTACTTTGAAAGGACTACCAATACATAGTTGCGGGGGGAAACTTAAAGGAACGGTAGATATCAGAGTTGAGAAATCATAAACATAATATCAGTAAAATAGATATAGTTAGTTTAGAGGAATATAATGGAAAGTGTCTCTGGTAACTGCAGTAGGATTCCTTCTTCCTTAGCATGTCCTGCCAACGACACCTGCATAGTATGAAGTAATACCTCTTGATTGTGCCCAGTTTTGCATTTGCCGATGAGCAATATTTGTCAATAAGAAACATTACTTTTAGTTGACAATTCATTCAGATAGCTTTATCTCAACCTTAAATAATGGCAAATTAAAGACTAAAAATACATTGTTTAGGCAGGTTTCAGTACAATTTCATGAAGGAATTGTGTTCACTATCAGTGACTGGAACAGTATATAGGCTACAATAATTATTTTTAAGGTAAAGTTAATTAGGTTTAAGGTAAAGGTAAGTAATCAATAACAGAAAGACAAAGATATAATATACCGTATTTTACAAGTATCACACAGGATAATAAGATATTTTATTTGAACACAAGATAATAAAATAGGTAACTAAAGTAGGAATTTCATATTATATTAACGACAAGTTTAAAATTATGTAATTCCGTAACACAATGCTATATGCTAGAAATTTACTTTAAACCATTCTTTTGTATTCCAGCTGACACTAGAAAAATTCTAGATGTCTGTTGTATTTTTTAAAACTAGGAGATTTCTATAAATTGACAAAAAATTATATTATCTCTTTGAACCTTTTTATTAATTGTGTTACCCCAGGACTTCACATTTATTCAGTTTGGCAACAATAGCATGTTGAGCTGAATCTTTCCTTACATACCTTCCTCCTCTTCTTCTACTGTGTTCCAGCCGAGTATGTGTTTTACGTTCTTCAAATATTTTTCTCCATTCAGCCCATTCATTACATAGTCTTCTACATCTTCTTATCCCCATATTCCTCAGATCCTCCTCAACACCCTTGATCAATTTCTCTCTTGGCTATCCTATAGATTTCCTACCTACTGGTCTCTAAACTAGAATTTTTCTGCGAATTCTGTGTTGTTCCATCCTCATTATACGTCCCAGAATATTTCTGTTACGAATATTATGTGTCCAGAATACATCCTCATTACTGTATATCAGATTATTTCATCGTTCATTTGTACTCTCCATGAGTCATCGTTAGTTGCACTGATCTAAAAAATTTTCTCAGTAATTTTTGTTCCGAATTTTCCGAAGATACTGTTCGTCTTTTGTGTTATTATCCAGGTTTCACATGTTCATATTCCAACTGGTCTAATTATGCCTTCGTATGTTTTCAATTTTAGTGGTTTGTTGAGTGTCATTTTTGAAGTGAGAACTTCATATATGGCACCATGGTGACTGGTTAACTCCCATACAGCTCGTGATCTTAGTCCAGTAAACTGATTCAACTTGTAACAAAATGTGTTGTGAAATAGATGCAATGAAAAAGCTGTGTTGTCAGCTCAATCAACCCTCTTTTCCCTGCATAGCTACCCAAAATTTCCACACGGCCACAAATATGTGTGCTATAAGCAAAGTGGTATATTTTAAATAATCTGAACGCATTCTAAATCTTTATATACTATTAAAAGAATACTCTTCATTTTGTACGTAATTTTGCAATATTTCTCGCAGGTTTCCTATATTATAAATAATTCTTCAAATATTAAATACTTCTGCAAGTAAAATTTATTATTGTATTTTCACCTGACATACGTCCTTTTGATCAAAACAAATCAATTAATTTGCAAACCTCTAATTATACTGATGCATTCAGTGAAACGTAAGTCAGGTGAAAATACAGAAATAAATTTTACTTGTAGAAGTATTTAATATATGAAGAACTATTCATAATATAAAAGATTAATGTAAGTATTAAAAATAATTTTATTTTATGATAACAGAAAATATACATATTAGCGTAATATATTTACGCAATTTTCCATTTGTTTAATTCATAAAAACAATTTGAAATCAGTGACACCTATTTTATTATAATAATTACTGTTTCACCTGCTTATGTTACAACTGGTAAATGACATTATATGCTTTTTTATAAATTATGCTTTCGTATATTTTGAATTTTAATGATTTGTTCACTGTATTTGACTTTATTCATTTTTGAAGTGGGAACTTCATATATTGCACCATGGCAGGGGCGTATTTATGCAGGGGTGTACGAACGGCACCTGACCCCCCCTAGAGGGTCAAAAGTAGATGACAAATTTTGTTAATCACTTAATTTAAGCTATATACGCTAATACTGTAGTAACCATTTTTAAATATAGGTCTGCATACACGTTTATTACACAGCACTTGTGTGTAAGTTTTAAAATACAAAATATAGGATAATCAATAATTAAGGACCCCCCCCCCCCCAATGATCAAATTCCAGATAGGCTACTGCACCTGGTGCCTGGTTCACTCTCATACAGCTCGTGCTCCTAAGTAGTAAACTGATTCAATGTGTAATGAAATATATGAAAAGAAAAAGCAATGTTGGCAGGTGAATCAAGCGAGATTTTCCCCACATAGCTACCCAAAATTTCCCCACTACCACAAATGTAGGTGCTTTAACCAAGCATAATATTTTAATTAATGTGAACACATACTAAATGTTTAAATATTATTAAAAGAATATTGTAAATATTAAAGTAATTTTAGTTATGATAAAAGAAAATTATTTACATGCTGAGAGATCAAACTAATTACTTTTGACATTTTTCTTATACATAGGTTTGGTACATAGTTAGTTGTACATAGTTTTCTTCTTGTATGTTAGCCTAATATATTTACACAACTTTCCAATCGTTTATTTTATACAAACGATTTACAATAAGTGACACCTTTTATTTATTATAGTAATAATTATAATATCATCAATGAGAATGTTTGAAATTTCAGTTGAAAAACTTTAATTTTGTATCTTTGTTTACATCGTACGTTTTGTAATTAATCTCTGTGAATAATTTCTGCGACTTATGGTCCAGTGCAAGAGTTTTACTAGAATGGTCTGGTGTAAAGTGATAATTGTGAATTATTGAGTACAGCTTTTATAGTTAGTAACTTTATTATTTATTGTGATAATGTTAATTAGTGGCATTGTTGCTGGAAGGGACAATTATTGTATACAAGATTTTTTTCTTCATTTATGCTGTTATTACAGTTATAAGTAACAGTTTCCCTTGTGTTTAATTATTTCTGCCCATTGTTCATGCAAACTGAGACTTACTGCATTCATGAAATCCCAAGCCTGGCACTGGTTTATTTTTCCTTTTACATAACCATATGGACAACTGTTTTGTAAAATAAACAAATTTCAGTTTTTAAAATCTTTCATTTAAATACTTGAAATAACAACAACAATAGTAGTAGTAGTAGTAGTAGTAGTAGTAGTAGTAGTAGTAGTAGTAGTAGTAGTAGTAGTAGTAGTAGTAGTAGTAGTAGTGGTGGTGGTGGTGGTGGTAATAAAATTTAATAAGGCTGAGGATGGGAACAATAAGTTTCCTGAAACATGTCCCAAGTACCAAGGGAAAAATACATCTTGAGGTAAAGTTATTATAAATATTAAATATAATATATATGCATCAAGAAATGGACTGTAGCAAAAAGTGTTTGAACACACACACACACACACACACACACACACACACACATTTTAACATCCTCACAATCTGTATTCAGCTATAACATATTTTTAGACATTTATTGCTACATGTACCATTTCCAATACATTCGATGATTACTGCATCTATAATTATTTAAATAAATATAATTAATTCACTACCGACTCGGAACACAAAGTTTTTTACGGGTAAAAACATAAAAGCTTTACCTTATAGCCTTGTGCGTATTTTGGTGTGATTGATTTGTTGAGGCATGTTTTGTTAAAAGTTATGTGCGTAGCGATCTTTCTAACCTTTAGTACTGTTGTTTTGTAGGTTTGGACTATAGCTCATCTTGCTGTGTTAAATTCTTGGATTTCATTGTCCATGACGTGTCCGTTACTTAACTAAATATAATTATAAGGTAAAACATTTACGTTTTTGCCCATAAAAAACTTTGTGTCCCAAGTCGGTAGTGAATTAATTATATTTAGTTAAGTAACGGACACGTCATGGACAACGAAATACAAGAATATAATTATTTATAAACATAAATAAGGGATTATTATATTATCAGTATTTTAAATTGTAATGTTGTATTACTTATGTTTTGAGAATATAATAATTATGTCTACCTATGTAAGTAAAACAATACTGGTATATAGGGAATGTAATTTATTATTTTGTTGGTGTAGAACAAATTGTCTCACCTCCCTCCCCTCCACAAACATTCACTCAATTAACTGATCTAGTTATGTGTTTGAAGTTTCTCTATTGTCCATACACAGGTCTTGATAATGACAATAAATATTGTTGAAACATGAATATAAATAATGTACAATTTGTGGTATACTTATTGACTGATCCTCACCAAACCTTCCAGCTTTATTGCTTGACGGTCGCTACTAATTTAACGATATTATTTAATTTATATATACTGCATTTCTCTATTTTCAGTTAATTTTTTCACTAACTAGCCTTAAAGATTTAATATCTGTCTCCTTACCCTGATACATTTACTGTCTATTGTATACTTCCAGAATTATATATGATGTTTAGTATATCTTAAAATATTCTTTGCAAATATAAGTATTCAAAATACTGTTAAGCGGAAATAAATATTACCTAGTATTATAAGTTTTCAAGTTTGTTACAGTTGCTTTAAGTTAAATAATTTGTTTGAAATATTTTATTATTATTTACTTTCCCCTATCAAAGAATTTGAATATGAGAAATTTCAGGTTTTAATCCACAGCAGATATTTTATTGGCACTGATGTTAGAGGTCCTGATACTTTACATTTCATCACTGCTACAAACAGTAAAAGTTGTTTCTTTGAGAATTAAGCACTTCTTGCAAGTCCCTGGACTCCTTATAAACTTAATTATAATTTCTTCAAAGCCATATACAAACTGAGTATGTATTCTTAGTATACAGTAATGTATAGTGTCAAAAAGAATCATAGTATGAGAATATAGCATAACAATATTTGCCAAATCTAAAAACTAATAAAAAACTATACATTTTTTAACCAGAAGATTTTCATTTATATGATGGAAAGATTTTTCTCATTGCAGTAATTTAAAATAGATCACGATTATTATGATGATCTGCAGAAACATTTTCTGTGCTTTCCTTTTGAGATTTCATGTTGGCATATATGCGTAAAGTAACATAGTAGATGATCTCAATGAAGCTCATGATACTGATTCCACTGAACAGACCCAACAGACCACCACAAATTGCTGGAACACAGGACACAAAAAGCTTATATTTTGTAGAGTTGTGAACACACACACACACACACACACACACACACACACACACACACACACAGACGCATGCATGCGTACACACATTACATGGAGAATGGCGGAGTGGATAGGTGTTAGGAGGGGGGAGGACACACTTCCGAAAAATTAACACATATTTCTGAAACATCAAATTTTCCTGTAGAACTGAAAACATGAATAATTTGTTCATTTCTAGTTCATAACAAAGTATTTTATCATTAAATTGATACAAAGTAACAAAATATAATTTTTATAAAATAAATATATTAACTGTCACATGAATCGCTAAATGCAGAAAGGCCACATGCCCATAAAATTTTTCAGGAAACAAAAAACTGCATACAATAATTTTTAAGTGACATAGAAGTCTCAAAAAATTATTACTAGAATTTTAGTCAAGTTTCATTCATTGTTTTTCTCAACAGCACTCAATAAATTGTTCTGATGTAACATACTGACAAAAACTTAGCAAAATTCTTGGATTTCGTTGTCAATGACGTGTCCGTTATTTAACTAAATATAATTAATTCACTACCGACTCGGAACACAAAGATTTTTATAGGTAAAAACGTAAAAGTTTTACCTTATAACCTGAACCGGTTTCGCTTTTAAAAAGCCTCTTCAGAGGATGCCATTGGGAGCACTGTCCGTCTTGTTTTTGGAGAATGTATCGACTTTCAAAAGATCGATGTTGTGTGTGTGGGGTCTGATATGTTCAAATAATGTGTGTGATTTGAATTGTGTCTGTTCGTTTAGGATGTTGTTTTTATGTGTTTTCATGTGTTTGTATATTTCCAATTGTTCTAGAGTGTCTAGTTTTCGGCCTTTTGTGTGTAAATGTAGAAAAACATCGACAACAACCTGGACATTCTACACGTACACGCAAAAGACTGAAACCCTGAAAACTAGACATTCTAGAACAATTGTAAATATACAAACACATGAAAACACATAAAAATGACATCCTAAACGAACAGACACAATTCAAATGATACACATTATTCGAACATATCACACCCCACACACACAACATCGGTCTTTTGAAAGTCGATACCGTCGCCAACAAGACGGACAGTGGTCCCAACGGCATCCTCTGAAGAAGTTTTTGAAAGCGAAAACCGGTTCAGGCTATAAGGTAGAACATTTACGTTTTTACCTATAAAAACCTTTGTGTTCCGAGTCGGTAGCGAATTAATTATATTTAGTTAGCAAAATTGTGATCAACATTATCATCCACATCACAAGTGATATCGCTATGATCCCAATTTAATGTACAGTAGAGTCCTGTTATCTGGCATGAACTTATCCGACATTCCATTTTAACTGATATAGTTCGGAAACATCAGAAAATAAGTGTAAGGAAAATGAGAGTTCTGAAACAACAGAACCTTGTGGTTGCTGTATTCTTCCATTACTAAAGCAAATCTCTGGATATGGGGGAGCTACAATGGAAGATAATGAATGGGTGAATAAAGATCAGCAAACTGAAGTGACCAATAACAAATAGTTCAGCTTGTTAACTGTGACAAAAACGAAGTTGATGATGAACAACCAACTGAGGACTACAATAATGAATGTGTTAAAATTACTCACGCAGACGGCTTGAATGCCATTGAAGCAGCCTTAAAATATATTTTGCAGTGAGAGGAAGTGTCCAACACAGATGTTAGGGATATAGCAGTTAGAAAATGACGAGCAGCGGAAAAACAGTTACCAATTACAAATTTTTTCCTAAGAACATAACTGCTTTGTCTTAAGATAGGCCTACTGTTAATATATAGGTTTACAAATAAAAACACATGTATAATAAATGCATTGTATTCATTTTTTAATTTTAGTTTTGTTCAATTGTACAATACTTTATTTTAATAAAGTACTGAATAACTTTATGCATTATACTGAATAACTGGTTAAAACATAACTCATTTTGTCTTTAAGTGGGTCTATTGTAAATTTATATGTTTACAAATAAAAATAAATTTGATAACTGCATTGAATTTCGCTAAAAATATGTTTACGGCTCCTATTATTCGACGTTTTTACTTATCTGACGTTGATGTGGCCCGTTTATGACGGATAACAGAGTCTCTACTGTATATTCAAATTACTATATTGCTTTATAATTACTTCTAAAAGATAAATAATTTTAAATGTATGGTTACTCTCTGTAAAGTTTTTAAATATTTGAAGAAAAATTAACAGTTGTTATATTGAATAACATGAATTACAGTTTATTGATGTGCTCACACACACACGTGGACACCCACATGCTATTTATAGATATCATATTATTTTTTGGAACACAAGCCCTCTACTAAAAATCTGTGATGACAAATTGTAAATAAGCGTTATCTTCATTCCCAGTAATGTATTAAAATTGGTAAAATTAGTATTCACAAATTTCATATTTTTCTTAATGAAAAAAGATGATTAATATTATTTACTCAAATTTTTTATTCGTCTTTTTAAGACTTTTCAATATGGCTGTCTTTATTACTGTCTTGATGACCATTTTTATATGTATAATATGGACATGATATAGAGAGGTATCACACTTATCTTACCAAGGAAATCAGCAACACTATACTGCTCAATCCTTCTCCTTGAGATAAACTCAGTATCCTTAAAGTATATAGCAAGTCTGGACAGTTGTGTCCTGAAAACATATAGGTTGTTATTCAATATACCTTTGAGATGATACGATTTCATAGTAAAAATTATATAACCTTAGTTTTACTTTACATATATACCTATTTATTCAATTTTAACAAGACCTCCTTTGCTAGTTGAAAGCATATTGTTACGACAGTCTCGCTGATTGTCACATGGCACAGTGGAAACAAATACAGACACCAATGAAGTCACTAATCGACAGCTTTAATTAATCACAAACAACAAATTGCAATTATTAAGTTATTCAACAAGAATATACTCGTACAATAATTCAAGTTAAATTTGTCCACACGCAATAATAATGTCAAGTAATAGGTTCCACACTAATTATTGCACACTTTTCACTAAGCCTCAACAATGACTCAGTCCGCATTAAGGAAATCGCTGAACGTAAACTGACATAAAAAGCCAGACGCTATTGCTTGTATATGTAGTGCAGGGGTTCAAGAAAAATTTTCCATCCTTACTGCGGCAAGCCAGCTTCATGCATACTTCAAGTGTTCTTGAACATACTGGAAGGTACTTTAGTGGTACGTGAGTGGACGGAATTTGATCCAGACGAAGTACACTGAGCTAGTCGAGAAACATGTGGAACGACACTCTCACCTTTCTAAGAGCGTTCCGTAACAGTAATTACAATATACTTACTACAGTAGAACTCCATTTATCCGAACTCCAGTTATCCGAATCGCCGATTATCCGTATCGATATCAGGAAATGGGATGAAATAAAACTAATGGAATTTCGACAAAACAATCAAATCCAGGAAAAAAGAAGAGTCAATGAACAAGAACGAAGAGTAAAAAAGAGCAAAAGAAAGTGTCGAAGAAAATGTAGCTGTATCAACTGAAGACATCCAGAAAACCATTGTAGAAATTCCTGGCTCTTCCGAGTGTGACGTGGACGACATAAACGAGTGGTTGCAGTGCGACCCTGGATATCAAATTTTAGACGATGATGAAATTATCCAAAGTGTAACGATAAATCTCAGCAGGTGGATGAAAACGATGACAACGTTGCTTTAGTTGAACCAGAAAAGGAACGTACGGCGTGTGAGGAATTCATATTTTGTTTTGACACTGCCTTAAAGTGGATGGATCGGCAGCCTGAATGCGACCATGTGTAGCCTCTTTCCGTCAAGCGATTGCGGGACCTGCACGCAAATGAAATTCTACGTCAGAACAATTAACTTTGTTTGACATGTTCAACTGAAAAATCATAATTATGTGTGATTATTATATTAAATTTTTTGTAGTTAAATTGAACTTTTTGCAAAACACGTGTGACCTAGTTTTTATTAAGATACTGTACTCACGTAATAAATACAAAAAAAGTGATTTTTCAACAATTTTCGCGTTTTCTTTCATAACATAACCTTTTTCTTATGTTTGTTCCAATTATCCGAACTTCTGCATATCCGAATTATGTCTGGGAATCATTAGTTCGGATAAATGGAGTTCTACTGTATATACAGGTTCTTTCTTCAGCTTCACATTCAGTTAACACTTTTGGATCAAATAATTTCCTAACTGCCGATATTGCTATAGATTGTAAGACTACTGCATTCTATATACCAATGTTGTATACTTTGATTAATCATTTTAATATTGTCAGATCAAGTGAAATTTTTATAAAGAAATTTCTACTTGAAATTACAAAGTCACGTATTTTATCTAGTTAATATTAAAATGTGTACCATGGGAACTTTGGGGCAGATTAGACTTTGGGGAAGGAGCGTTGAGTCCTTCCAAAATTTCTCATCCGGCTAAAAACTGTAATATTGGGCCCTTTTAAGATACAGTCTAAATGTTATTAATAATTAATGCTTTGTATCTACAGAAATATTGTAAGGAGATATTCTACTACTGACCATACAATTTACCCCCTCTAACTTTGTTGCTGCCCCTCACAAATGAATTCTGCATGTGCCCAATACATGTACAAATATTAGTTAAATTTAAGTTTAAGCATTGACATATTTAAAGGTCTCATGTAGTTTTGTACTGAAACATTGTCTTGGGTTAACAATATGGTTGTCCAAGAAAATGATAGCAATTGTTGCCATGTGTTCCAACAAAATAACTGATTTCTGCTGATCCATAGGAATGTGCAATTTAAAGGATTCTAGGATTCTCAATGAAACTGTTTTTTGTTTTGTTTTTGTTTTATCCTCCTATTCATGTTGATGTATTTATCTATTTAGGTAACTTCATGTTTCCTATATCTGTTGGTGTCAATAATTTGACACATAATTTGTGTCTTGTACTGGTACAATGTATCCTTTCCTTTGTTTAAGTTCATCATAATTTTATGTTAATCAAAGTTTTATTTGAAAGCCAAATTTGTAGGCCTACGCGTAGTAATTTGCAAACTTTTAAAGCAGCCAAGTGTTAACACGTTTCATTGTGATATAAATGAATTTTAACAGACAAGTTGTCCAATAAAAAGTGCAACTCTGGTGTTATCTATAAAAATTCTATAACATCTATTATTTGTAATATATAGGTCCTATCGTAATTAAATAGGAAACATTAATATATTTTTTTAAAATAAGTATTACTTGAAAAAATAAATGGCACAATAAAAATACGACTAATCAATAATTGGATTTTGCTAGCAAGAGCCCATACCCTACTTGTATTGCCACTCATGTTTCATCTATTTTCTGATTGCACCTACGAATAAAAAAATCACAGTTTAATGATTTGATAAATATTTGTGAACTGATTATAGGTAATATTGACATAGTGATACCTTTTTTTCAATAAAATCCCAGATTCAAGCAAAAATCCCCCTTCTGCCAGACATTCCTCTCACACACAATTTAGATGACACACCTGGAAAATCTAGATAGATGGGAATCTTAGGAATGCATCATTTGACAATTTGACTTATAAGCTATTTCCAGTGTAATGCAGGACTTAGTTTTTAAAGCGTGTTAGTGGACTCCAGAACAACCTGGCAGGCACATTTTACTTGCAGTCATGGGTGTCTATATTAGCTTACACACACACACACACACACACACACACACACACACACACACACACACACACACACACACACACATGCAGATTGGTCACATTCTAATAAGCTGTAATATACAAATTTTAAAGACAGGTAGTTGACTAAATGCCTCATATCTGGTTTACTGGTACTTACCCTTCAAACCGGTCGTATGCAGATGCATTTTCTAAATACATATTTATCTTTTTCCGCCAGTTAGAATCTACCTGTGAAACTTCAGCATCATACTGCAGGGAAGTACATGCAGGCAGACAGTCACACGTGTTCTCCAAACTTTCAGACTTCTTCATGCTAAACATGATCTTTTCCGTATTTAGTTCTTCTGAAATAAATCACATACTTTGCTTTTTATTGGTGTTTTTCTTCACTATTACCTTTTGTACAAGATCCAGAAAAATTCTTAATCATTTTGAAACCTGCGGCTGTTGTAACTGACTGTAAATAACATGTTAACATGATATCAGGATGTAGACAAACTTATAATGTTGACAACATGTATTGTAGCCACAAAAATTGAAGTTTTCTTGCAACAAACAATGCTGAATTAATACGATTTTTAACTCCTGTAAAATCTGAACAAAGTGGCAAAACAAATCTTAAACTAGCAAATTCTTATTTTCTCTCAATTTTTGGTGGCTTAATAATTAGGCCATAGACTGTATTACCTTAGTTTTTCTTTTTCCATTAGCATAAATGTGAATTCAAATCCTTCTATGAATAGAATCCATAAGACTGTCTCAATAGTTCAGCAGAAGTTCTTAAAAAGAACCTTGCGTTAATTGAACATACTGCTGCAGCCTCAAAGTTTTATCACGTGACTGGTAATAATCAAAATGGTTATCATTGATGTGTCTAATTTTACTTAAATGCTGACTTGTTTTATGACCAGTAGTCACTTAGATTTAAAATCGAAAATCTACATAAGAAGGCTTCATTATGACTGAAATGTATTGACATTTAACATATTACTTTCTCAAAGAAATGTTGCGTTTCCTACCATTTATAAAGAATTATTCCAAAGGTAGAATGGAAGCTTGACTAATTCTCATACAACAGTAGTTTTAAAAGGTGCCTGTAATATGAATTTTTTAACTAGACAAATTCATGTTGAGAATGGGCACACTGAGAATATGAATTAAATTATTTAACCTTTAAGCGTTTTCACAGCGTAACCAATTGTAAACAAAATTATTTTACTCTACCTTATCATATCTCTTTTCCAAATAACGTATAAAATGAACTCTTCTTTTATAAGTAACACTTTTTTCCAACATAAAACTTCTAAGGGTAAATGTTTGGTGTCACTTATCATAAATTAATGAAGGACATTTGTCATAATTTTGTCAAATGAATATTTGTCAAACAAATATTCAAACAACTTAACAAAAATTCCAAACAAATTAAAGATATTACATTGTTGAAAATAAATATTAATTTTTGTTAGGTGAAGCCAAACGTTTGAAGAATTATAATAATGTATAGATTATTTAATCAATTTTATGGACTTCCGGGTACAAAAAATAATACTTTGCATTTCTAATAATTAATCATAATTGAATACTTATAAAATCATAACTTATAAATTATAATAGAATCATGAATTGTCATTTGTTGTGAGGAAAGCTGGGGGGTCCAAACTTCTAGCTACTCTGCTCTCCCCCCCCCCCAAAGGTGCAAGTACTAGTTACATCACTGATCTGAAGATACTGTGTTGAAGTAATTAAAATATAACCTGAATTATGGAAACATTTATGTGGTAACCTCAAACTTACAAATTCAAATAGAGTTTTGAATAATTTCAGAATTCCGAGGTGTGGTGTAATGAATGACTTGTATACAGACAATGTTCCATTCAGTGGTAGCACACCATTGCCTTAAAGTGTAGTCTGTGTACAAGTACAATCCTAGAATGACAAGTACAGCCAATATAGCTTGCTTTATTCTACAAGAATCCATAATATAAATAAAAAGGGAAGGATATATGGGGGGCAATAGAAAGAAGAGAAATCAATTATAAAGATGCAGATGAAAAGATAATAATGATAAAGATGAACAGGTTCAATTGATAAATATTACAGGATAAATACAAATTGTAATTGTTTGAGAATAAACAGTGATAAATCTGGAGAATGTATTGTCAAAATGGGGGTCAAAACAAGGGTGTGTAATGAGTCCTTCACCATTTATATAATTGTTACAGGTGATTCACCAAAGGAGACAAAGAGAAAATGTACCAAATGAATTTAAGCTGTGGGAAAATTCAAGAGATACAAACATTGAGTTTCTGTGCGTGGGTGACATGGTAATAATGGCACGAGAGGATAAGGATCTAAAATTTAGTCGCAGTGTAGGCTACTGGATCCATCTTTAATTAGTGAAAACGAGAAGTTAAATGCTGGTAAAACAAAAGCCAAGATTGTAAATATTAACAATCCACATTGTTAACATTAACATCCACAATTTCAAATTGTAATAATTGGTACTATTAAGTTAAATAGATATATAAAGGAACAAGTGAAACGTTGTTAAATATCTGAGAATTGTTGTTGAAGAAAAAGGTAAACTAGACAAGGAACTGGATAACATGTTGTGTAAAGCAAGCAGACTGTTTAATATATTGTGAAGTACTTTCCTGGACAAAATGGAAATCCCAAAAGAAGCTGAAGTAGAGGTGTTCGGGAAGCTTGTAGGACCAACGATACTGTGTGTGTAGGCAAAGTTTAGACATGAGTAGGAAAAAATGCAATGGAGGTGGGATTTCTATGAAACACTAAAAGAAACAAAAGGGGGAATGAATCATTTGGTGCCAGCTTGAGACAGAACCTGGACAGTAATGTGGGATTTCTATAATCGAAAGGTTGGCTAATCTGTACATGGTCCGGCCTCGCTCGCGTCGACGAACATGTCGACACAGTGCTACGCGCGTCCGAATGCAGCAGACGTAATCCGCGCTTGTTGCTTCGGCTGTCATTTTTTCATTTCTTCATTGTCGCGACAAATTATGTAGGCCTTAGGCCCTACAACATTTCATTATGTAGATTCTAGTGTTGCGTAATTGCGCCTCACCTTTACAATGTAACATTTAACCGACCGTGATCATTCAAATTTTATAATGCGTGTAAGGCTTAGCTAACCTTGTGAATCCAAATTTAAATTGTAACATTTGACCTAATAAATGTATTAAACTACAGTCCACTCGCTCACCATTATTTTCTTCATCCTGGCAAAATTAATTCTAATGAAATATCAATTCAAAACATTAACTCTTAACAGAACCAATAAGCAATAAAGTGTTTGAACAATTCTGGAAACCGTTGAGACACATCCATAGGATGATAGAAAATGGAATTATAAAGATATCATATAAAACTTAGGTTCCAGAAAAATAGAAGTCAGAAGCAAGATGAACTTGTATTCAGCAGATAAAAGAGGAAACAGAGAAGAGAGATAACATGTGATACAAGATAGAGAAATTTGGAGAAGACAGGTAACAGAAAAAGAAATATATTATATTTCATATATATATATATATATATATATATATCAAACACATTTTGCTACAGTCAATTTGATGCATATATAACTTATTTTATATTTATAATGGTTTTACCTCAAGATATGTTTTTTCTTGAGGTAAAACAATTACAAATATTAAAGAAATTGTATATATGGAATGTACATTTATATAGACTAATTCCATATAGTTTATATAAATTTATAGACTATATGGATATAAAAGAGGACATACTAGAAGTGCAATTTGCTTTATATGATTCTATTCCATACCCATAATTTACGGAGTTTAGTATTCTTGAGCTTGGTTTTGTATTTTATTGCAAATTGTGTTTTTTATCTAATAATTATTTGTCAGATTGACATTATACATTGCATCTCATGGAAGAAGGGTATATATGTTAGGCCTACTGTAAAAGTGCGAAGGAAGGTAAATCTTAAGATTTACCAGTATATCCTAAGATTTACTGTTTTATGATGGTAAATGTCCGAAGATCCTTTTCAAATGTTTGGATTTTGGACTTTTACCAACAGTTATCGCTGCATTGTGGTAAAAGAGTATTATTTTAAATTTTAAATAAATTTATAGTTAATAATTTAAAAAAAATATAATGGTTTTCTTAAAAACGCATGAAGAAAGGCTAATAAAATTTTCTGTACACAGCGTGATCGGGTTTCTTGTGTATAAAGATGTAGGTTTGCCAATTGTGGTACCAAGTTGATCAAATTAATCATTTTCAATATTCAGTACGACAGCTATGATTGATTTTGGGTCAATCTTTGCCCTTTCTACATCTGGTACTTTGACTATCACATTCTGTTCAACCAAAGGTTTAGATACTTTTTTACAAGAGACAACTGTCATTTTTTTGCTTATTTTTAAAGTCCTTCGGCGGCTCTCTTTCGAAAGTGCTTCACATGTATCGATCCTGCTTGTTGTAGCGGTTACATCACTCATGTCAGGTTGTGGATCTATTTCCAGTTTATCTTTTCTTAAAGATTCAGCTTGAATTTCCATTCTGCTTGAACTATCGTGCAGAAAAGTATCTCCGTGCACTTTTTTAACATATTTCTACATGTCAACTAAACTTGTTAAACTTGGTTACAGAACTCTCGCCCATTATCGGAATGAAGAATATTAGGCGCGCCAAAAGTAGTAAAAATATCCAACAGATGATAAGCCACTTCCTCAGCTCTTTTCGATTGAAGTGCTTGTAAAAGAACGAATTTAGTTAAATGGTCCTGATACACTAGTATAAATTTCAACTGATTATCTGGGTTGGCTTGCATGTCGATTAAATCGATTTGACAATGAGAATATAAGTTTCACCACAACTCCTTTTTTAACGTTTTTTGTTTATTTTGACACTTCTCGCATAACTTTACATAAGTACCAATTGACTCTACAGTAACTTTTTTTATTTCTAATTCAGTCCCACTATCATTCGCCTTCTCCCTCCGTGACCAATAGCAATATGATTCTCGTGTATTGAATTAAATAGCTCATCAAAAGAAATGTAGTAAAGGATCTCTTTTTGTCTTGCAGAAACAGGTGCTATGAGTTTATATTCACCACTTATGTTAAAAATATCATAAAGTTTCAAACACCTGCAGTGAACAGATTGCTTATAAGACACAGTTTTTGCTGTTTTTACTTCAGCTAACAAAGTATTACATTTTTCTTTCGATAAATAAAAGTTGTTATCCTGTTTATAATACACCGATTTCCCTAAAAGTTTTTATAAACTTTTACTCATTACATCACTCACTTTTCTGGGCCAAAAACCTAACAAATACCAAATATAATATTAATAAACAAAAGATACAAATCATTGTATCTCCAATTGTAGCTTTTAACACAATGCAGTGGTAAATCTTGACATTTATCACTAACTGGTGGTAAAAGTCCAAAACGCAAACATTTTAAAAGGATCTTCAGACATGTACCATCATAAAACGGTAAATCTTAGGATATACCGGTAAATCGTAAGATTTAACTTACGTCACACTTTTACAGTAACGTATACATTAAACAATCAAATAATAAAAAAATTTTTTCCAGAAATAAATGTTATACAAAATAAAAATAATAAATACTTTTTAAAAAGAATAAAATTAATTTTAATCAGATTAATTGGCACTAAAGTTATAATACAACAATAACAATTAAGATGTGTTAATAGATTTTTAGATATACCATCTTTTATTGTGTTAATGAATACGTTTGCACCCTTTGGTGCCAAATTTTAAGAAAATACGGTTAAAAAGTACCAGTAATAATTTAAAAAACTGTTATTTTAAAGTCTCTCACAAGTTTCTATGGTATGGAAGCAATTCTTTAGAATCTAAAACATCATGTAGGTATTGTGATGTATTCTGTGATATTGTAGTGTATTAGAAGTAACTAATTAATTAGGTAAAGATGAGATTAAAAATGTTTTCAGGATTAAAATGTTTCTTATCCAACATAGAAATTGTTACCACCTAACGCGCACGCACGCACGCACACGCACACACACACACACAAAGATTAACTATAATATACATACCAATGGCATCGATCACACATGATTTACTTCCTGCTCCACAAAGCTGTGTTGATTCAAGTCCTGGAAACACATTCATTGGTTAACTGGTATTTACAAAAAATCATAAATAAAGTCTATCAAACAGCTGGAAAATTAATCTATCTTGTAAAACATTCTTAAAAAGTAGTTCATATAATGGCAGATACATCTCCATTAATTTTTCTCGTGTGCGTGTGTGTGTGTGTGTGTGTGTGTGTGTGTGTGTGTGTGTGTGTGTGTTGTGGTGTGTATGTTTGTGATTTATGTGTTTCTCATTATGCATGTGAAAAGATTGAATGTTTGATGTTTCACAGATTTGTCTATTCTTCATCATATGATGTACAAGGTAGATTCAAAATATTCTCAGAATTGCTTTATTTTACAAAAGCCGTGTTCATTAAAACATTCTACACTGTATATTCTTTAGAGTACTTGCTTTTCCTTTGGCAAGAACACATAACCCATTTTTAGAAACCTCCTTCAGCTGGTTTGTCACTTCAGTAGTTATATCATTAGCATCATTTTTTTTTAGATATGATTTCAAGCAACTAAAGAAGTAAAACTTGGAGTCTTCATATAATGAAACAATAATTTCCCTGTCAATATAGATATTGTAAACTAAAGGTGCCAATTCTGGCAGCTTTTTGGATCACCCTCATGGCATATTCTAGAGTAACTAATATTATATCAATTTTTTCTGGTGAGAAATAATTGGTTAATTTTAGAAGTCAGTAAGTAAAATGTTCAAGAATGTTCAATGATGAAGATGTTCACTGTATACTTACAAACTTACAAATATATGTAAATATAAATAATTCACTACCGACTCGGAACACAAAGTTTTTCATGGGTAAAAACGTAAATGTTTTACCTTATAGCCCGAACCAGTTTTTGCTTTCAAAAAGCTTCTTCAGAGGCTTCAGTTTAAAAAAAAAAATCTTGTTCAGGCTATAAGGTAAAACTTTTACGTTTTTACCCATAAAAAACTTTGTGTTCCGAGTCGGTAGTGAATTAATTATATTTAATTAAGTAACGGACAGGTCATGGACAACAAAATCCCCCCAAAATATATGTATATAATACCTTCCTAAACTAGACACTTACTAGGCATATAGACAGCAGCACACTGACACTTTTTAAGTGTGTAGTTGGTGAGACACTCAAGTTCGCAGTTACGTTGTGTGTACACCTTAAAGTAAGCAAGATGGCGTTCCGATTGAAAGTAACATCGTCTAGATCTGGGTGAGTATCCAAGTAAACCTTCACTAGTTAGTATCATGGTTGGCTTTACTGAGATAACCATGTCTTGTGCCATTTGGAGTCTAATATAACGTTCCTTCAGATTTGGAATCTCTTCTGGATTATGCAACAGAATCTATATGCAGATAAATAACAGTAGTCATTGTAGATGTTTTCGATGATTAAATGTTATACTGTGAAAAACTGCTAATTCTGGTCTCTGACACACTTTGCTAGGTTTTCAATTAGAGGGCTAGTAGTGACCCACAATTAAAAAGTCATATAGATCAAGCCATTAAAAAGAAATTATTACGGACACTTCAAAAGCTCCAACACTGTATTGTCTTCATTGATTGTAGTAGTGTGCTAGCCTGGTCTGGGACAATCCAACTAAATTTGAAGTATATACTAAAATTAAAAGTCTTCTCACTAAATTTTTAGAGTAACTAATGCACTGTTTGTTATTTTGTCAAATATTGTAAATTCCAGTTTTATGCTTAATTATAATTTATAATCTCATCTCTGTAATGACTTTCCACGTTACTTTTCAATGTTTACCATAATTATTAATGTTATTCTGCATGTTAAGATAAGTCACACATGACAAGGCTAGAACTGCCATTACTGTGTTGTTATTAATAATGCTAACATAATTTTATCAAATTGATACCTATAATAAATGTTGCTCTAAGTTTTTATGTTAAGTGTAATTGAAATCTTTCACAACAACAGCCAATAGAATAATATGCATTTGTAACTGCTCAGTTCATTTTAAGTGATTTTGAAATCTCTTGCACAAAGGGCATATATTTTGTAGCCAACACGTTTTGTTTCCCATGATGTTTTTGAGGATCAAGTGATTTGTACTATTAATGTGGCAAATTAAATTTTTGAATGTGCATAACTTCTTTATTAGGCCTATGTTGCTGTACCTTAAACCCTTGGACAGTTCCAGAACATACGACATTCTGGTCTTGTTCATTGGCTTCTAAGAAAAGACTTATTCCAGTTAGGACTCCAGCTCCAAACGTCCTAAGCGGTTCTGTCTCTAATCGGGCAGAAGGGTCATAACCTTTCTCCAGGCTCCACTGTAATTCCGTCCTTAACTTGCTGCTGTTGTATTCACTTTGTACACTGAAACACAAGAAAAAATTTGATCTTAGGAAGTATGAACTATTTCACATCTAGTGGACATATACATGTGGACTTAGCATGTAACAAGACATGCTAAGCTGAAATACAAATAAGTGTAGTTAATGAACCCTCTGAAGTAGCAAGAACATATAAATGTCTAGGTAGTACGACCATACTTTATGTAGATAAAGTAAAGCAGAAGTGAAATTAGAATTAACCAAAAAAAGTTCCTTCAACAAAAAGAAGTTTATAACCTCTAAAAGCAATAATTTTAAAAGATTTAAAGGTTTCTTAAAGTGTTGGCCAGGACTGTATCGCTGTAAAACTTGGCACTGGAAACTTAACAAGAAAAGAGTTTCAATTTATTTGAAATATAGTGCTACCTACACAAGATGAAAATCGGGTGGCCTGATGACACAAATAATAGGAATGTTCTTGAAAGGCTGGGAGAAAAGAGAGATACTGGATATACTTTGTAAACAGAAGAGTACAACTTCCCAGGCAATTGAATATGTCAATGGGAAAGAGGCAGGGGAAGACCACAAGTGCCATAAACGGTACAGGTTATGGAATATATAGGATGCAGGAATTACGAAGAGGTGAAGAGGAAAGCAGAGAGGTGTGGGGAATGGCAAACATATCACACATCATCCCACATATCATACATCAACAATGGAGGCGGTTCCAGACTATACCAGACGGTGCAGTTTGTTCAGGTCATCCAGAAAGTGACAGATTATTCAGGAATATCTACGGGGTCTAAATATAAGCATATAAGCAGTCAGCTGAGTTGAATAAAGTGAACTTGATAAACTATAATAAGGTGACATTTATTGTTGGCCAAATTGAACTAGAATTATTGTGTAAGAGTACTTTCTTGGTGACTAATTAAAGTTTGTAAATACTGACTTCATTGGTGTCAGTTATCCTGTCTCCACTGCCTCCACAGTAATCCAGTATGACTGTTGTAACAGTATATCAATATTAAAAATCTTAAGTCTTTATCAATTTTGAATACAGACTGATAATTTAAAACTTCACTGGCTATTCCATAATATACAATAGATTGCAAGTGATAAAGTGATATACTCGATATGATATACTCGATACCAGTGAACACTGTCTAGTTCACTAGCATCTTCATTAAAAAAATTTTTTTTAGTAAATGAAATAAGAAGTTTTTAATAATGACTTTATCATTGCTAACATATTTTACCAATACCAAAGATATTAAATTAATCAATTTATAACACAAATTGCCTGTTGATATTTATATATAGGCTAAACACTATTAAACTTGCTAACCTGCAGAACTCTCTTTTTTATCAATTATTTACTCTCTGTTCTTTTCTTTTTCTCCAATATTCTTTCATCTTTTCACTGTGTCTCTTCTTCCTGTCTTCAGTCCACTTAGAATCTGCATTATTCTCTCTCCTACCCAGGACTCCTTCCATTTTTAACACTTTTGCCCGAAAAACGTCTCTTTCAATTGCATCTTCTGTGTGTATATTACTTTTTCTAAATATTTTAAACTTCCTTAAGCCAACTTGATGTTCACTTCTTCCCCCACAGATATTTTAAGATTTGCTTTGTCAACCTATTGTCGTCCATTCTATATAAGTGGCCAAAAAACTAATAGTAAACATGAATGTTAAAATAATAGTCTTCTTTTTCTCATTGACAACTCTCATTTATTATTAGAGAAAGTCAAATTAAAAATGTTTAATGTTTTAAACTTTTAAGTGAAGTTTTTTAAATTTATGGTTCTTATCATTTGCAGAGAAACATGTAGAGAAGGTGACCATATGTCACAGGAATAGTCAAATTCATATTTCAGATTCCAGCCTAAGATCTGTTTTCTTATAAATATGACTGTATTACTAAAGATAACTATTAAAATTACTAAAGTAATTACTAAAAAAATACAGGTTTTTATAAATACATTTCTATAAAGAATATTACATTGTTTCTGACCTGACCAGATTACCAACATTGAACTCTGTCCAAGAAAACCAGAAACCAGTTGAAAAAGAGATTCAAAGAAGAAAACTGAGTTGGCCTAGCCAAGCCCTCAAAAAATCAGTGGATGAAACCTCATGACAAGTCGCTAAATAGAAACCATAAATTATTGTAGACGAGGAAAACTGAAGAACGCATGGAGAAGTACAATGCTAATGCTTGGATTTTATTGTTCATGTTGTGTCCAATTTTTATCAGTAACAAAATATTGTTACGACGGTCTACTTGCATGTCGTAGGTACAGTGGAAAACAAATTACAAGGCACCAATTAAGTCACTAATCACCAGCTTTAATTTTCACAGTTAAAACAGTTTCTAACTAACTCATACAATATTTCCAGTTAGATTTGTCCACATGCAATAACAATGTCTATTAATTAATATTACACAGTGGCTATTAATGTCACACAATTATTAACACAATACTACTTCACTTCGACACACTCAATCCGCATTAGCGAAAATCGCTCACTTCACTGAACTGACAATCCGCCTGCTATGGCTTATATAGGCCCCGGAGAGGTGCACTACAGCTTTGCGTCCTTACTGCACGCCAGCGGATTAATGCTTATCACAAGTGTTCTTGGAACTCACTAGAATCACGTAGTTGTCTGACGCAACAGCTGCCACACTTGACGGGGGGGGAGTGGAGAATGTTCTGGGTTGTTCGGTAGGCTTCTCGTAACGCTGCTCCCTCCTTAATCCTGTTCGTCCCGAACTGGCAAACCGTCTCTGAAGTAATACTTGGCCAGGCGATCTAGGTAGACGTCCTTGCTTGTTCTCCGGTTCTTCGAATTCAGTCTCGTGTGATCCAAACGTCAAGTTCCCAGGAATACGAGTCTTCCGCTCAACTGCTAGTTTTGCTGGAATCCCTCCCACTGCCTCTGGTACTGATGACCTGAACACCACGGGCTGATCCAAGTCTGTTTGGTTCTCGTCAACAACCTCTTGCCTAACTTCGTCTTCAGCAACTTTTCCCCCGGGCGCTTCTATTAACTCACGAACAAGCAAGGGGTTTTCCTTGACATCCATAGTTTGCTTTCCAGTCACTTCTTTTGCCGCTTCATATATTTGTACTTCTTCTGCTAGTTCTTCTCCCATTACCGCCTGGAATAGGAAAGGATCCTCTTGACCAGACCTACTGACTTCTTCTTCGGCCAATGCCACTTGCTTGTTTGAATGGTTGGCAGACCCTGACATTTTAGCCATGCAAAGCTTTGTTTTCTCTTCTTCTGTATTTTCTTCTTCCAGCAGTTTTTTTGTAGATGACCACGTTTCCCACAGTTCTAACTCTTCGGTCTTCTGTCTTTATCATTTGGTTCGAAAGATCGTTGTGGCGCTGCTGACTTCTTAAGCTGTTGATCTTGAATCGTCCTTATATTCCGTCCGCTATGACGATACTGTGGTACTAGATCCGTTTGGCTACAACGTGATGACATACTTTGATTAATGTAGATCACCGACTTGGCAGCTTCAAAACGGAGAGCATGAACAAGAGCGTCTGATTTATTATCATGCCGTGCCATTCTTAACACTTGTTGTTACTGACTATCTCTGATACCGTCAATAAACATAATGAGAGAAATCCACTTCCGGAAGTCCTCCGATTGTTCAGGATAAGCCAATCTCGTCAGTCGGTCGACATTTGCTTTAAACTCCTGGAGGGTTCCCCGGAACGCTGTCGCCTCGCTTTAAGTTGTTCACGGTACACTTCGCAGAAATGCTGGTCACCGTACCGTAATTCCAGAGCTTTTGTTAATTCGGCACAGACGTTCTGACTGTCAGATGGCACTTTCTGTATTAGTTCTGCGGCAGGCCCTTTTAAAGCAAGAATTAGTGAAAGTCCTTTCTCTTCTTCCGTCCATTTATTTAAGCGAGCGGCAACTTCAAATTGGCGAATATAAGTTGCCCAATCAGTGCTTTCATTATTAAATATTTCTTTTACTAAATGTTCGACTTCCTTTTTAATTTGTTTTATTAAATTTGTAATAGAATCTTCTAAAGTTGAAATATTTGTTTTCACAGATTTTTCTATTTCAGATAATCTGTAAACTTGTTTGTTCAGCTCACCTCGTAACAGGACGAATTTTACAGTGATATTATCTTGTACGAACGCCTAAACTTCGTCTGATTGACGACTAAATCCTTCTTCTTGTCTCTTTGGTGTTTCATTTTCACGCTTATTTTTTTCTTTTAGTCGTTCTTCCATTAATCCTTTCTGTCGTTCATCTGCCGCTTCTATTCCCTCTCTGCGGTTCTCATCATGTCGTTTTTGTACTTCTGCCGCCTCTTGTCGGCGTCTTTCTTCTACCTTTTCTGCCTCCTGGCGGTGTCGTTCCTCGATCTGCAGTAGCATTGCTTTGAATGATTCTATCATCTGACTGATATCCATTTTTCTTTTTTTCAACTTCCATTAACACCACTCTTCTACGAAATGTCCTCTGTTTCCACTGTTAACCGTTCTATCCCAGTTCTGACACCACTGTTACGACGGTCTACTTGCTCATCGTAGGTACAGTGGAAAACAAATTACAAGACAGCAATTAAGTCACTAATCACCAGCTTTAATTTTCACAATTAAAACAGTTCGTAACTAACTCGTACAATATTTCCAGTTAGATTTGTCCACACACAATAACAATGTCTATTAATATTACACAATGTCTATTAATGTCACACAATTATTAACACAATACTACTTCACTTTGACACACTCAATCCGCACTAGCGAAAATCGTTCACTTCACTGAACTGACAATCCGCGCCCTTGTATGGCTTTATATAGGCCCCGGAGAGGTGCAGTACAGCTTTGTCTCCTTACTGCACGCCAACGGACTAATGCTTATCTCAAGTGTTCTTTGAACTCACTAGAATCATGTAGTTGACTGACGCAACAGCTGCCACACAGGACGGGGGGAGTGGAGAATGTTCTGGGTTGTTCGGTAGGCTTCTCGTAACAATATACTATTACAACATGAAACACAATTATTTTAGATAAGAATAAAAAAAAATTATCTTACTGCTTGAACCAGTTTTTGCTGATTGCGAGTTTAATCAGAGGCCCCCACATCTTTGTTGTGTGTGTGTGTGTGTGTTGTGTAATGTGTACAAATAGTATGTGTGATTTAAATTGTATTTGTTCATTTATAATATTGTTTCCATGTGTTTTTTTGTGTTTGTATATTTCTGGTAATTCGAATGTTTCTAGTTTATGGCCATAGTGTATCAAAGGTGTGTACATTTAGAATTTCCGTGTTACTTATGTTTGTGTGTGTGTGTGGTCTGCATCAATGAGATGGTTTGCAAATGTGGATTCAGTGATGGAGTATAAAGCTTTTATGTGTTCAATGTACCTCTGTTTGAAGTGGTGTCCTGTCTGGTACAACAAAACTTTCAGGTTCTGTCTGGAAATTGACAAGAAAATGTTAAGTAAGTTACGATAAATTGTGCTGTAAAGAAAAGTGGTTTGTAAGTAGGCACTTGAGTTTAAATGTGGTCCATTGAAGTGGATACCCAAAACGTTTAACAGCCCTAAATGCAGCCCACCTTACATACAGTTTTTTTCACTCCAAGTTCTTTAGTTAAAATAACACACGCGCACACACACGCACACACAAATTCTAGTGTGAAATGCTTATAGTCTCAGGTATTTTATTCACTCTTAATCTCCTGTCTTCCAATACCGTGTATGAAATTTTTAAGTTGTATTTGTAGTTGTGCACTTTTTGGGCATTCACTACAGGCATCATCTTCAATGCTGAATCACATTTAAACTTTAGTGTCCAGCTAAAAATGATTGTCTTTGAAGGTTTATCATCTCCTAACACATTTACCATTTTATTGTGAATTTCCACTGGTGCTAGATGTTTTTTAACAAAAAATCACAGCATGATGTTTGATTTTGTCCATTTTTCAAAACAAGCATGACACAGTTAAATTTCAAACAGCTGGATAACACTGAACAAATTGACAAATACGTAGATTTGGGAATTAACAGGAGGCTTAGCAGTATACGACATATGAGTCTTACAACATTGTAAAAAGTTTAGTTCTACCCTAAACTATAGGTGTTGGTCCACGTAATTTTCAACTGACCATTGTAACAGTTGTTTTAACTGTTGGAATGTACTCTAATCTTTCTCTTTTGCCAGAAGTCAGTTAAAGATTTGATGGCTAATATAATAAATTTGCTAAATATTTTCATCTGTTGTATAGTACAAATTTTGTAATAACAATGCCAAAATTTTCAGAAATTATTGCAGTAGATATATAGGAAAACATTTTTATATCATGAAATCTTGTTTACGTTCTGCCTAATTTGTATTTTATGTTTTGCTCAGTCATTAGTCTTTTAGTTTCCAGTTTTTTCCACGTTATTTATGTGTTAGTCAGAGCAGTAGTCTTTAGAAAGGTAATTATGTTAAATATAATTATTTCACTACGACTCGGAACACAAAACTTTTTATGGGTAAAAACGTAAACGTTTTACCTTATAACCTGAACCGGTTTCCACTTTTAAAAAGCTTCTTCAGAACTTCTCCAAAATCTACAATACTGCACTTTATTGTACATGGATTTCCAACCACTCCCCTCTGTACTTATATGTTCTGAACTTGATTGAGTAGGCAGAGACTGCCACTGCGGAAGATGGTAGATTAGAGAATTACACATTACTCTCTATCTCGTGTAGCTGAAACATTTATATTATCTATACCTAATCTTATAAATTTTAAAGCAGGGAACACAGACATACAGACATACGTATGCACTAAATACCTTGCAAATAATTTCCAAGTGGTCACTTCAACTTAAAGGTCTCATTGACTTAAAGAAAAATTAAATAGTTACATTTTTGTTCAGTTTAAGTTTAGAAAGCAGGGCAGTGGCTTACACTTCTTCTCTGTATCTTTCCATAGAGTTCAAGATGTTGAATGAGAAACACATGCCTTCTTCAGTTAACTGTGGTGTAAACAGCTTGGAACAGTTGGCTAAATGCGAATCCCATCTGCATATTCCTATTATATCAGCAAGCTGTGGAGCCATCTGTAATGCGAAATATACACAACAGATTGTAACAGATTTTAACATGGCTATGTAGAAAATTTTTGAGTATATATGTATTTATTTGAAAGTACCAAATATTACGTTACCGCATATTTAATATTTTATATCATTCATATTTTTAGCATAATTTTACTATAAACTAGCTGTTACCTGCGGCTTCGCACACGAATATTTGACTTTTAATAAGTATTTTAATATAATTGTTATTGCCTATGTCTATATGGTATTCTGACAGCTCGTAAAACAATTTTGTACTCATTAGTCAACTTCTCTCCAAAGCTGTTTTCAACACTTGTACTATTTTAACTTGTACTAAATTATTATGTTGGTGCAATAGCCTTGGGAGATTTAAAAGTACCCGTTTATAAAGCCTTTGGATATATTTATAAAGTACCTGTTAAATCAAAAACGCCAAAGTCTTTATTTTAAATGTTACTGTGTTAGAAGCATTGTATAACACATTAAACGTTATGTTTTCCTCAACCATGGCTTTTATTTATTTCAGCAGTAAACTAAAAACCAAAAACCGTTGTCACTTAACGTCAAAAATGGAAACAACACGTATTTTCGCTTTGCATTAAGTAATAGGACAATTTAAAATTAGTTCACTTCGTCTTTTCCACATTGTAATAATCGATACAATCGCATATTAAAAACATCGAAAATGTACTGCAGGAATGGATAAATGTACAGCTCCGATTCTGCTAAATAGCTTTTGTTTATTTACTTGTTACTATGGTAATTAATTTTGGTCTCCATGGTGTTGTTGACATCTTTATACGTGTCAACGAGAAGGCACAATTAAAAGGGCCTAAATCATGCTAGCGGGGAAAAATATCAAATTCCAAGTTAGACAGTATTTTTCGCCTTGTGTTAAAGGTTACCTGTGCAAAATTTGGTGGCAATCGGTGTAACAGTGTGGATTTGTATTCAGTACCGTACACATAAATCCTGAGACATTGAGTTTTATATATATAGCCTATGTATATATATATATATATATATATATTACAACGTTAATTATTTGTAAAGCCCCCAACTTCTTGTGAGCCATTTATTTTGCAACATTACTTACGCTATTAAATTATGACAGGTGTAATCACAATAATAATAACACAACGTGAAATGGTTTAGAATCATTTAAAAATGTATTAATTAAAAATTGTCTATTCTGTTGCGATTTAAAAATATCATTATTATTCGCATTGTGTGTAGCCGTAGCACACATCTAGTTATTAACATATAAGTAATAATCTCATATTACACATTGAACATAATATACACTCTTGTACGAAAATAAACATTTGTTATTTCAATCACTTTCTTGATGTATATAATATAACTTGTTACAGACAATATAATTTGTTATTATATAATATTGCTGTCGACTTGCTCATTACTATGATAACTATTAGATTATCTAATCTCTTTTTCATCATCTATTTTCTTTTTATTATATTGGATATGCATTGCTTTGTTTTCTAATAAAAATTTACTATTTACTTTCATATTAATTTAAATATCATTGACTAAATTATTTATTCAAGATTATAAAATTTACTCTTCACTTTCCTATTACTTTGAATATCATTGATTAAATTATTTCTCCAAATTATACTTTCATGTGTTTAAACTACTCTAAAACTACTATACAAATAAACATTTATATTTCCAAAAATTATTAATTCATCCTTGAATTATATTGTCTTTCTTTTTACATCGTTAATTGTCTTTACGTGAGTCTTTTTGTTTTTACAAATACATGGTTTTGTTTCATTTGATTTGTCGTGGTATTACTCAACGTATCCTCTTCGATCCTAGGTCCTCGATCCTGGATGCTCCTCTGTAGTCCTCTTTAGTCCTGGAGTCCTTGATCCTCGTCCTTCAGATCCTCTCCGCAGTCCGTTGCCTCGTTCCGTACGGTGGTCCATGTACTTGGCTGATATCCCGTCATGGCCTCAGGTTGCAGGTGCTCTCACGAAAGTGATGAGTAGTCGTAAAGAAGCTCCGGCTACTGCTGTGGTTGATAGAAATAGAGTTGTTATCGTTGGGCAGAGCCACCGGCTGCCACGGTAGTTGTATGAGAAAGAAAAAAATGTTAGCGCGTCTCGAGTATTTATACCCTATGGCGCAAAAGTCATGTTTCGAAAATATTCTGCAGGTCTCATTCTGTCGTTGGCGTCCCTTTCTAAACACGATTATTTTCACATTTATTTCGCTTGTCTTCGCAACATGCGAAGTCTTTTGCACATTACCCGGTATTCATCTTGTCGGTAATTTTTATGTGTTCACTGTGATTTACCGTTTTTCCCTATCTTAATTAATATAAGTTTTATTTATATTTATTTTCACTATAATCGCACTTTTTATTACTTTCGCATTATTTTTTGTACATATGTGCGTCTTTATTTTATACACACTGTGGCGTATTTGGTTTTGTGATATTATGCACACACTCTTTACGATTTACATAATTTATATAATTAATAGCGATTACTTATGGGTGACGCTTTACAGGAACCAACTGGTCTCACACACACATGTATGACAAAAAAGGAAAGCGGCAGGATTCAGAGTGCTGAAATGCAGTTTCTTCTAAATACTTTTTAAGTTATATATTTGCAAGATAAAGTAAGGAATGAAGATATCCAAGCAGAACTCAAAGTAAAGGACATAAATGAAATTATTGCAGTTTACAGAAGATAATGGTGGGATAATCTGCAAAGGATGACAGAGGATTAATACCGAAAGCTAGAGTGAATTATATATAGCCATTGGTAGAAGAGATGTAGGTCATCCAAGGATAAGACGGGTGCCGGAACAGGTTTATGTAACCTAATTCTTGAAGAGAAGAAGAAGAAGAACTTCTTTATTGAGGAAAGGAATTCCTCATGTTAGTCAAGAATGCAATCCTCTGACTCTCCTTACTTCCCTACCTTACTAGTTTCTGTTGTAGTATTGATTTGTAATATAAATTAATTTCATTCAATTTTTTCTCTATAACTTCTTTTCACAGTCTCTTATTTAACAAAGAAGACTGAGAATCCCTAAGATTACGTGAAACAAATTCAAGTGTGATATACCAAAGACGATTGGATATCAACTTTTCTATAACTCTTATCCCCTGTTCCTCTATAGGGATCTCTTCTGTCCTAGTTAATGGATCAGAAGAGTGGAAGGGAGTGTGGGTGCAAATTTTACGATTTAAATTGTAAATAAAAAAAATTAATAATAAATATATAAAACGGGAAGTTAGTGAAAAACATTAAATCGCACTATTAAACCAAATACTGTACCCCTGAACTAACTCATAGTAGTAATGAGAATTAATTAAGAAAATCTAACTAAAATAATTAATTAAAACTGTGAAAGTAAAAGTTAAAAATAATACTGTTAACCCTTTATTAAATTTATCATGCTATGACCTGTGTATTCCGGATCCAACTTGCATACCGACCCGGCATTAAATACGAAATACCTGTAAACCATAATGTAAATAATTAATAATTTGAAGTCACAAGTAGTAGTCGTAATAATTCCTGTAGACAAGATAAGTCTCGATAGTTTATTTTGTCAAACTGTAAGACTGTATTACTAATGAAGAGTTGGAACTATATTATGGCGGAGTATTCACTCCGCGTCTTTGCAACTTTCCTGTTGTAACAATGCAGGACTTATGATGCGGCTTTCAAACTGTAAACAGCTCCAAGCGAGGGCTCTTCAAAAAATGTTTATTTTTTATTTTTAATTGAGTGTTAGCTTCCACTAAAAGCGTGGAGAGCTAGTTATAAATAACTAAGATGTAGTGAGTAATTTTGTTAAACAAAGATGTGAAAAAGGAAAACTAGTGTATAAGGTGACATCTCCTGTTAATTAAAACTAACGATCAAATATGGTTCAAGTAAAATAATTCCAACATAATGTGAAAAGAAGATGTAAACTCCAATGCTACGGTACCATTAAATATGTGATGTGCATAACTGTGAATAGTGACGACTAAGACCTAAACAACGTTTACCATTACCGCCGAGGATCAGGACGACTTCACGCTACATAACACCCATCTCCTCATTAATTCACTCCGAGGACATCCACTGGAAACACTACACCGATGACAACCCTCGACTAAGAGAGTACAGAAGATTCACGCCCCAGGACATGTACAGATAACACTTATCTAAGAGGTGACGCGGAAGCTCGTCTTCCGTGAATTATGTATATTTAAAATATAAGTATTTATAAATGCCAAAGACTTTTAAAAGACAATCTCTAAGCATTAAGTTTTAGAATGATATAACCAGTAATTTCTGAAATCATACGTTGTAACATTACTCTTGAGATATAACTATGAATCGCTTAACTTAATAAAACAATTCTTCAAATGGTATTTAAGTAACAATGTAACAGTCTAAACAAGTAAAGTAAATTTGAAGTTTCATAACTAGATAAATAGAGACTCGGATCCGAGGTAAATTACATGATCTCTGTGATCATTTGTTTTGACAGAAAATCCCTTTACAATTTCTGTATGAGTAAATTTTTATATGTAATGTGTTACATATCATATGTTAATAAAGAGATGTAATCTTGTTACATACTAAAGTGAGTGCATAAATCAGCTAAACTCCCTCCCCTTGTTTCCTGTAATTAGAGTAATTATAATTATTCTTAGTGTTGTGTTTGATTTTTCAGTTTGTTAAAAGGTAGGCAGCCTGTATAATTGGCTAGAGTCAATTATCACGGGTTCCCTGGATTATAATGTAGCCGACACGTTATAAAATGCGCCACTCTGCTTTGTAAAAAAAAAAAAAAAAAAAATGTTAATCGTGTAATCGTGTACAGAGTGTCACATATAAAATGCGCCACTCTGTTTTTCGTATAAAATGTTAGTGTACGTAGTGTCTCATATAAGATGCGGCACTCGGCAGATCTATGCACTCAGTTAATGTATTGTATGTAAAACAAAAGGCTAAGTAGCACAAAGGAATAGTGACAATATTAATTTACCATTGTAAATTTTGTGTGAGATTACGCACAAACTCGTATATCTCATTTACTTAATATACGTGAAAATAATTGCTTGAATTATTATTGTATGATAATTGTATTACACCAATTCAAGTACCTACATGAATTTTAGTTCTTGTCAAAATGTTCAGTCTCTAACACGTCTATTTCGCGACAATTCAAGACCTGTAGTTTTCCTGCATATGCCTGCTAAAAAATGTAAATTGTATTTCTGTTGCCACGGTGAGTTATATAAACGATTGACAAAAGTAAACAAGTTCAATTACGTGTAAATAAATTGTAAGTGAAATTCTACTCCTCTCTAGTAGCAGAATTAGGTAAATTAAAATTAGTACGTAAAACTAAATAATAACTAAATCTCAGCTTAATTACGGGCTGTAACTTGTTTAAAACGTATATCATTGCGCATCGCACACGCCACCCTCGTTGAAGCCAGCTGATACAAGTCTGTAAAGGAAGCAGTCAGCTGTTGTTGAATAGAACAATAACATTCTCTCACCCCAAGTGTGATTCTCCCCTTCTTACGCATACAACTATGCCATTGTTTAAAAGAAAACTAGTTTGACCCACATTCCAGCGTAACAGCTGATCGTTGAAAGTAAAGTTGACGTCTGTGTGAATTTTTTCTCTTTCTCTGAGATTGATAAGTAATTCTCTTACAACCAATGCAAATGTTTTAACCATGAATTAAATTGTGTATGCAATAATTGTACAGTGTAGTAAAATAAGTTTTAGTGTGTTAGATATAAGGTAAACATGGCCCTATTTAATCCAGATTTACTATTAAAGGACGAACTGTCTTATGAAGCTCTTTTACGTGGTTTACCCCATGCGAATGTAACAGTCGCGGAATTGCGCAAGTCTATACGCGAAAGTGGATTTGATACACCCGCGGAGTTAAGTAACCTACGCGGACTCGATTATGAGAGCGAGAGAGAAACTTGTTATGCCAAGTATAGTGAGTTGACTTTATTGTCCCAAACCCTTCAAGACGAGAAATCTCCTGCGGTAATATTGCGGACAACTCAAAGGATAGAACATTTAACCCGGCGAATGAAAAATTTGTTAAACTGGCCTAACCTCACGGAAATCCCTCCCGAAGTCCAAAGTTTTGCGGATGAGGCTTTACAGAAATTACCCGCGATAATAAGGGAATTACGAAGAAAGTCCGACTCGTTCAAAATGGATGAAATTGAAAAATCCTTGAAGAAACTATACATCTCCCCAATTCAATCCCCTACGTTAGAACAACCCCCCCCCAACACGGATCGGGACTCACCCGCCGTATCGCAAATACAACCGACTCGAGAGCGAAACCCAAATAGAGATTTAAATAACCAGACTATATCTGAAGCCCCACCTCCCAGTGGTTCGCAAAATCGCTCCGGAATGTACGAATTGACAACCCCTAATGCATCATCTGGTCCTCCTAAAGCTATGCCACACGTAAATTATAATGCTGACCTCTACGGAAAAATCACTCACCCCGTAGAAAAACTCTTAGCTGAAATTCCATACACGGATGGTTTGAATGTTACTAAACTACTAAATTTCATCAAATATCTCCTGCAGATTAAGGATTTACAGCAGCTAAATGACTGGCAAATTTTGCAAGTCCTCCTACCTAAATGTAAACCACCGTTAAAGAATCGTGTGCTAGAATCATTAAGCTCTACCCTTCCAGTAGAAGAACTGCATACTACAATCATAAAATATTTTATTCCCACCGGAATTTATGAGGAACTTAAAAGAAAGACCGTACTGCGTGTACAAGGAAATCATGAGAGACTGGCCCATTACATCTCAGACATCAGGGAGTCTTCTCGACTACTGCAAGTAGATTGGAATGAGAGACAGATGATCGACACCATTTTAGTAGGATTGTCTCCAGAAGGAAGATCTCGTTTAGCGTTAATAAATAGACCCAACACATTTGCGGATCTCGAACAATGCAGTATTCACTCTTCGAATGTATGGTACTCATATCAGAACAGACATGCTGTGAAATCAACCGAGCCGAGTAGAAATGAAATGCAAGCCCTAGTGCCCGATGTGCAAACCCAGCGTGAAAGGCGATTATTTAATAGACCGAACAATTTGCACAGCCCTGGTAAATCTAATGACACGCAACCCAAAACGGAAGCAAGCAAAACTCCTCGTAATAAAAATGTGTGTTATAACTGCGGTAAGTATGGACACATAAGTAGAAACTCTAATAGGAAGCAGTACGAACGCAAACACCCTAATCCAAAAAATATGTGAGGCAGGGAGACCCGAAATCCTGTGTCTTCCGCAGCATCTTGAGAACCGGTAAACCCAAAGAAATCTACGAGAATAAAAAAAGAAAAAGAAAAGAACACTAGAAAAATAGATCCCTATGTTAGAAGGTTTATTGAGAAATGTAATGCGATAACTAAAAGTGATTGGACTAAAGGTCTATTGCCTTTAATACAAGTTGACCTAGGTGTTACATCCACCCTCGGATTAATCGATTCTGGATCGACTAGAACCTTAATCAGTCAGAGGTTAGCAGATAAATTATTCGAACACCACCTAGTGAAACGCAGTCAAGCTGTAAATATAAAGTGTGCTACTGCCAATAAACAAAATATAGTGATAAAACTCAGCATCACCGTTAAGGTAAGAATTAAGAATCTAACGTGGTTTTCTTCAATGTTAGTATGTAATGATTTAGGACCCGACTTAGTATTGGGAGCGGACTTCATAAGTAAAACGGGAATTATTCTTGACATCCACGAGAAGAAATATTATTTTAGATTCGACCGTACACGGAAGTATAATTTTGATTATGAAACTGAAGAACAAGAAAGTACTGGATCATCTACTGCACATATAGTACACTATGAGTCTGAATTATCTCATCTAGGAAGTAGAGATAGGCTGAGAATGCAGAAACTAATAAAAGAGTTTTCAACTGTTCTTACCCCTAAGCTAGGACTAACTAACCTAATAGAATACAAGATCAATCTGAACGATCACAAAGTAATACGCCTACCCCCATACAAGTTATGGCCGCCCAAAATGGAAGTAATGAGGAACCATATCAACAAGTTGTTAGAACAAGGAGTCATCGAACCCTCTACGTCTCCGTATTCAACACCCTCCTTTTTAGTACCAAAAGGTCACGACAAACATAGACTAGTTGTGGACTACCGCAATTAAATAAACGAATAGAATTTCAATCTATCCCGCTTCCCGACATCCACAGTGCTTTTCATTATTTCACCAAAGCGAAAGTCTTTACTATAATGGATCTAAATCAAGCATTTCACCAAATACCCCTTTCGGAAGAATCCAAACATCTAACCGCTTTTGCTGTTCCTTTCAACCTGTACCAATTTACGAGAGTACCCTTTGGAATATCACAAGGAAGTTCCGTATGTAGTAGACTATTAGAAAGATTATTTCATGATATTAAATTTTGACATGTGTATCACTACCTGGATGACATTGTAATCTACAGCGAATCGATGGAACAACATCTTAAACATCTACGTGAAGTGTTATCTCGATTACAAAAGGCCGGATTAACAGTAAATCCCAAAAAGGTAAATTTTGCTGTCCCACAATTTTCATTTTTAGGTCACATCGTGAAGGCCAACGGAAAGGTAAGCATAGACCCCGAACGAACCCGTGCAATCAGAGAATTTTTACCCCCGCGGGATGCAAAAGGAAGAGCCCGATTTTTGGGAATGGTAAATTATTTCCACAAGTATATTCCCCATCTAGCCGAAATAGCAGCACCTCTGAATGCCTTAAGAAAGAAGGGAGCGAAATTTGAATGGACTCCACAACACCAAGCTGCGTTCGAAAAACTAAAAGAAAGCATCGTATCACCCCCAGTATTACAACTAGCAGACTTTACGAAACCTTTCGTAGTTCAGATCGACAGTTCAAGTGTAGCCTTAGGTGCAGTAATCTATCAGGAAATAGAAAACTGTAGACTACCGATTAGTTATGCTTCACGCACTTTGACTGACCGAGAAAAGAAATATTCCGCATATGAATTAGAATGTTTAGCTATTGTATTTGCTTTTGAGAAGTTTAAACCCTTTTTACAACATAAAGAGTTCCTTTTGGAAACTGATAATCAAGCATTATCTTGGTTACTGGATCACCCTAAACAGTTAGGACGTATTGGAAGATGGGTATTGAGGTTAAACTGTTACAACTTCAAAGTCAACATATTAAAGGTACACAAAATGTAGTCGCGGATACCCTGTCCCGTATGTTCCAGTCGCCCACTAATACTCCCGAAAGCAAGGAGAGTCTGGAAACACCCATTGCACCGTAATTGCTGAACTCCCCCTTGCGTTTACCAACATCGCTCAATATCAACAACAAGACCCTCTTCTGAAGCCAATTATAGAACTACTCGAGGAAGGAATTAAATCAGATAAATACGTATTGAGTAAAAGAATACTATGCCACAGAATAGGAAATGGAAAGGAATTAAGGATTGGAAAGGAGGGGCGATTGCCCCTGATGTAATTAAGCCCATGCTGATGGAATACTTCCATTCATCCACCATTGGAGCCCATATGGGAATAAATAAAACAATACATCGCATTCGTAAGGAATATCATTGGAACAATATGAACAGCGAAATAGCTAGCTTCGTAAAAAAGTGTAAGTTATGCGCGCTCAGCAAACCGGCAAGAAACAGTCAAGTAAGCCAATTAATTTCAGAAATCCCTACTACCCCATTCTCTAAACTTTATTTAGACTTTTCAGGTCCCTACCCACGATCTAAATCAGGTAATACGATGCTACTCATATGTGTAGATTCGTTCACCAAATTTGTTTGGATGTATCCCATGCGGCGAGCGTTAGCGTCGACCACTGTAAAGATATTACAGGAGAGATTATTTAAAGATTATAGTACACCTGTACATCTAGTGTCAGATAACGGACCACAATTTAAGGTGAAGGAATTTAAGAATATGTGTTTCAAGTTAGGAATAGACCATATTACCACGACGGAGTATCGTCCGCAAGGCAATATTGCTGAAAGGTATCTGCGAAACCTCAAATCTGCTTTAATAGCCTACCATGCGAACGACCATCCGTCTTGGGACCAGAACCTATCCTGGATACAATACGCCTTTAATTCAGCTTATCACGAAGGACATAAGTCTACCCCGTTTGAGTTACTGTATAAATACAAACCAAACCACCCCTTGTCCACAAAATGGAAAATACATGACTTGCTACCTCAGCAAATTAAGGATAAGCATATTAAACAAATCTGGAATAAAGCTCGCGCAAATTTAAGAGCGAACTTAGAGAAATCCCGAAAATACCACGAGAGAAATAATAATAATAATAACAATTTAGTTAGGTACCAAGTCGGTGACTTAGTAATGTACAAGACACACCCGACTAGTAGTGCAATTGATAAGACCACCTCTAAACTATCATACCGATGGTGTGGTCCTTACCAAATCCAGAAGTACTTAACCCCAGTTACCGTAGCCCTGTACGAACCTGCGCCTCGAGAATATGTACGAAGAACACATATTTCGCAGATAAAATTGTATAATAATAAAAAAAAAGTAAATACCAAAGCCAAAAATAGAAAAAGGTAATACTAGGTAGACAAGTTATCTTGTACCTGAGTAACCATGCTAAGTGCTAATCGTAGAATTAGGAATGAGGCCTGATCAACCTTAGATCCTGTTCAGCGAAAGATGAGCAAAATGAGTAGTCAGCTGACCACTACCTGACCACTACCTGACCACTAAATAAGAAATTATTTAGAGAGTAACTCTCTGAAGAGAGTAACCAAAACCCCCAAAAAAAAGAAAAAACCGGTAGTAGATTTAAGTAATAGAAATAAGAAGAAGTTTATGTGTTTTAAAATGTAGTCATTAAGTCTGAATTTTACGTAAATTAAGAACTAGTTTGTAAGGATATATATATATATATATATGTATATTGTTTAATACTCAGAAAAAATAAGTGTGTATAACTCATGCAAATAACTAAGTGAAAGAAAAAGGGAGAAGAAGGAGAGAAATTTCACACAGTAACACAAGCATACCCCCAGTACTTACTTTCGAATTCTCCTTATTAAAATTCCCCCATGTCTATTTTAAGCGGCGCAGTATGTGACGATTTAAATTTTAAATAAAAAAAAAATTAATAATAAAAATATAAAACGGGAAGTTAGTGAAAAACATTAAATCGCACTATTAAACCAAATACTGTACCCCTGAACTAACTCATAGTAGTAATAAGAATTAATTAAGAAAATCTAACTAAAATAATTAATTAAAACTGTGAAAGTAAAAGTTAAAAATAATACTGTTAACCCTTTATTAAATTTATCATGCTATGACCTGTGTATTCCGGATCCAACTTGCATACCGACCCGGCATTAAATAAGAAATACCTGTAAACCATAATGTAAATAATTAATAATTTGAAGTCACAAGTAGTAGTCGTAATAATTCCTGTAGACAAGATAAGTCTCGATAGTTTATTTTGTCAAACTGTAAGACTGTATTACTAATGAAGAGTTGGAATTATATTATGGCGGAGTATTCACTCCGCGTCGTTGCAACTTTCCTGTTGTAACAATGCAGGACTTATGATGCGGCTTTCAAACTGTAAACAGCTCCAAGCGAGGGCTCTTCACAAAATGTTTACTTTTTTTTTAATTGAGTGTTAGCTTCCACTAAAAGCGTGGAGAGCTAGTTATAAATAACTAAGATGTAGTGAGTAATTTTGTTAAACAAAGATGTGAAAAAGGAAAACTAGTGTATAAGGTGACATCTCCTGTTAATTAAAACTAACGATCAAATATGGTTCAAGTAAAATAATTCCAACATAATGTGAAAAGAAGATGTAAACTCCAATACTACGGTACCATTAAATATGTGATGTGCATAACTGTGAATAGTGACGACTAAGACCTAAACAACGTTTACCATTACCGCCGAGGATCAGGACGACTTCACGCTACATAACATCCATCTCCTCATTAATTCACTCCGAGGACATCCACTGGAAACACTACACCGATGACAAACCTCGACTAAGAGAGTACAGAAGATTCACGCCCCAGGACATGTACAAATAACACTTATCTAAGAGGTGACGCGGAAGCTCGTCTTCCGTGAATTATGTATATTTAAAATATAAGTATTTATAAATGCCAAAGACTTTTAAAAGACAATCTCTAAGCATTAAGTTTTAGAATGATGTAACCAGTAATTTCTGAAATCATACGTTGTAACATTACTCTTGAGATATAACTTTGAATCGCTTAACTGAATAAAACCATTCTTCAAATGGTATTTAAGTAACAATGTAACAGTCTAAACAAGTAAAGTAAATTTGAAGTTTCATAACTAGATAAAAAGAGACTCGGATCCGAGGTAAAATACATGATCTGTGTGATCATTTGTTTTGACAGAAAATCCCTTTACAATTTCTGTATGAGTAAATTTTTATATGTAATGTGCTACATATCATATGTTAATAAAGAGATGTAATCTTGTTACATACTAAAGTGAGTGCATAAATCAGCTAAACTCCCTCCCCTTGTTTCCTGTAATTAGAGTAATTACAATTATTCTTAGTGTTGTGTTTGATTTTTCAGTTTGTTACAACATAGGCAGCCTGTATAATTGGCTAGAGTCAATTATCACGGGTTCCCTGGATTATAACGTAGCCGACACGTTATACAATGGAAATAAAATGGAAACAAACAAAATCAATTTTTATTATTATTGGCATCATATGCTATAATAAAGTAAATATTTGTATTAGGAACATTAGGCCCACGAAAAACTTCAGAAGGTTGGAAATTAAGAAGTAATGATGAAATATATCAAAATATAGAAAATATAACAGACACAATGAGAAAAAGAAGAATATTATTTTTTAGACATTTATATAGGACGGACGACAATAGGTTAACAAAGCAGATCTTCAAATATCTGTGGGGGAAGAAATCAACGTCAATTTGGATTAACGAAGTCCAAACTGATTTAGAAACAAATAATATATGCAGAAGAATCAACTGAAAGAGAAGTTTTTCGGGTAAAAGTGTTAAAAATGAAGGAGTCCAGGGTAGGAGAGAGAAAAATGCAGGTTCAAAGTAGACTGAAGACAGGAAGAAGAGATACAGTGAAAATATGAAAGTATATTGGAGAAAAAGAAAAGAATAAAGAATTAAAATTGTCATGTGGTCCTTAGATGGCCGATACAAAAGAAAGTAAATATTTGTGTTTGTACATTTAATTAGACTGGTGCATTTCCATTCATATCACTTACCGCTGCAATGACATATATTGTAGACTCATCTGTAAAATTGGGTCCACTTGTGATCACTTGGTATTCACACATCAGGGAAATGTCACCCCTTATCTTCTCCCTAAAAATTTACAAATACTCCTTTATACTAGTAGTTAGCAATTTAGTACATTATCATCAATTTTTTTATTCACAACTATTCACATTGTTTCTGGTCTATTCTGATACATTTCCTGATCATTAATATGGATAATCAAGAAGTGACTGCATGTCAATAAATATAATAAACATTTAGAATGCAGGAAGACTATTTTATTTTTAAAAATTATTTGTATAAATCTAAGTAGTCATTCATTTTGAAGTTTTGTGTAACTGATGATGGTGCTTTAAAATAATTGAAATACAATTAATTTCTTTCCAAAATAAAATTTCCTTGCTACGTACTAAGTGTTATCCTTGCTTCCTTCACTAAAATACAATCATAATGGTGCAATAAAAAGCAAACCACACACACACAGTGGGCTAGAAGCAAAACACACATGAAATAGAAGCACAACACACATGAAACACAACACCAACATTTTTTTTTTTTTTTTTTTTTTACTTTATAGAAATCAGCAATCAGAACTATTACATACACAAGAATGTATACATATAAAGTTCTATTAGCCAATTTGATGACTAATGGACATGAGGTGGAGCTGCATCCATCGATGTAGCCCGTACTATCTTCTCAGGTCAGTGGGCCATTTTCTTTTAAGTCGTCTTGTGATCTCTGTAGTGGTCAGGTCGGATGCTAGTCTGTTGGTGTGTCTCTGCAATCTGTCATAATGGTTTTGTGCTCTGGCTCTGTATTCTTCTTCTACCAGGGGTATGTAGAAGTCCGTATGAAATGTATGATTTGATATGCAATAAAAAGCAAACCACTACAAACACACACACACACACACAGTGGGCTATAAGCACAACACACATGAAACACAACACCAACATGAAAAGGTATAAAAGGGTCAAGGGTCGAATAGAACTTGTTCCGTACTCGCAAGTGGCTTCAAACATGCATCGCGCATTTGCTGCGCACACTTGGAACAGGAGTGTGGCAAACCATCAACTATCGGTTTTTGCAGCAGAACAAGGAGATTTGCTGTGCACAGTGTATACATGTTCACAGCGTGCACAAGGCAAACAAGGAGTTGTCGGATAATAAATGTCGATTCTCGTAGAGGTGTACAAATTACTACTGGTATTAAATGCTCTTGGAGATGAAATATTATAGAAACCCATGTTACAATATCAGTTAGAGTGTAATAAATTTCAATTTTATTATTTAGGAAGAAAGATACTGTTGATTGACATTAGTAGAAGTAATGACCAAACACTTAAACAAGAGAATGTAAGCTCTCATGTATGATGTCAACACAATTAAAACCCATAGTCCAAGTGGGATACCAGATGCTTACACCAGTTCACTACCTGCCCAAATTTTGAACAGCTGCGTCTGCCACTATTGTCAAAATTGATGATTTTGTTTTTGTTTTATAAATGATAAGATATATAATTACCATAGCAGTATGCACAACATACAAACAGTTTTGTTTTACCTTAGTCTTACATGTTATACGTGGCCAATTAAGAATATTGTTACTACGGTATAACTGATCGTCGTATGGTACAGTGGAAAACAAAATACAAGACACCAATTACGTCACTAATCACCAGCTTTAATTATGAGAATTAAACAGTTTGTAATTAACAAGACAGTCTCTACAACAAATCAAATAAAAATTTGAAAAATCAAATAAAAACTACACAAACACATCATAAACAAAAACAACAAAATACTAAATACCAACAACACACAACAAACTAAATACATCACACTCACATACCAAAACTCCAACACACACAAAATCGCCATCACATTCAGGAAACACAAGTAGAAAATAGCATACAGAACAAACAATACCATCAAAAAACACATCAATGATACAAACACGGACTAGAAAATTACAACAAAACAAGTGTTTACAAATTAAACTGCAATGATTGCAATAGTTTATATATAGGCCAGACCGGAAGATTTTTTCATCTCGTTACTCTGAACACCTAATAGCTTTATCCAACAACAATATACATTCCGGGTTTGCCACACACATACACACAAAATACCACAGCTACACCAACATAGATACTAATCTTGAGATATTACACTACTTACCCAAAAGTCCAAAACTTAACACAGTAGAACAATATGAAATATACAAACACTACACAACACAACCAAACAGCATACTTAACGACCAATTACACTATAAATCACACACACCTTTTGACACAATTATACATAAAACAAACAATAATTCGCATCCCCGCTTCAATCCCCTTCCACCACACACCACCCCCACTCAACCTAACATATAAAACCGTTACGAGTTACTGGCAGTCTGTCTCACTCCGCTGATGAAGGCGCACATCACGCCGAAACGCGTACGGGAGAAAACAAGTAAGTTTCACAAGTGAAAGTTTAATATTCTATATTAAAAAGTAAAAATTGTTCACATGCAATAAAAATGTTAACTGATATAAAACACAATTGTATTACAATTGTCTCGCACAATTATAAAACCCGTTATACTTCGCCATAATACTTCAAACGGCACTGTGTATATTGTCACTTAAATGCACTGTGTAATCGTCAGATAATAACTCGAACCGCACTGTAATATATCGCAACTCAAACTGAAACTGAACGTCGCCGAGTACTTGTATGTATACCCCGCCGAGGTTCCAGAATATTCGTTAATAGTCATCTATTAGAAAAAACTACGCGTCTGCTCTACACTGGGACACAATTGATTGCGACCTTGACACAATGCGCGGGGCTGGCGACGTCCAGAAAAGTCCCGCGAGCGCATGTTGAAATCACGTACGCCACAACATTATAGCCGGATTCCACTGCATCGTTCGAGTAACACGTAGATTGTTCTGTAATGTCGTAACAATATGGAATCAAATGGAGATGCTTGTCACTTGGAGACAATTCGTAGTAGGAGCAGCACGTGTTGCACGTGTTGCAAATGCTTACACAGCATTTGTAGCTCCATGTGGTATCAATAACATGTGTTAGATGTTACATTACAGCTGCAGCATGTCAGTGTATACGTAATTTAACTACAGATATCCTTACCGTGCAGCTTGTCGTTGGGCTTGGCTAAATGTGGACTAGTTTCTCTGTGGTATGATCTGTACCATGGCTAGATGGCTAGAGTACGCAACAGTGCAACACACCATGGACTTAATGTATGACAAAAAATTATGTTTTATTTTTTACTTCTTTACTTAATTAAATATGTGTGTGCGCGCGCGCTCGCGCGCGTGTGTGTGTGTGTGCATACCCAGTACTTACTCAGCTTCACTCAGATTGGAACTGAACCAGGCTTTGGTAAAGTTGAAGACTCTCTCACGTGACTTGGTCTCACTGCATATAGTCACTGTGGGGAATGGAATCTGCCAGACTGGAGTCGTCGTCTCAGCAAATGACATAATAATGGGTGAATCATGCCACTGGCGCCACACCTTATTAATAAAATATGCGCTGCCTACCATGCAAATTATAAAGACAATAAGCCACCATAACCTGAATATAACAGGAAAAGATAAGAAAGATGAGTTAGAGGAATTCACATGAAAGGCAAAATTTTCACAATAGTTACTGTCTCATAGTAGCTGAAGACATAGAAACTAGTGTGTGAATTTCTGTAACAATGAATTCACGTGAGTTGTTATGTGTAGTTGATATGGAGAAGCAGTTTCACTGAGACCTTGCTGTCACAACTTTCACAGTACAGTGGACAGCTGGAGTGTAGTGATGTCAGGGAGTAATGACAGTATTTCTTGTACTCTTGGTTGCCAAACAAAATTATATAAAAGAATGTACTTGTACTGGACGATAAGGTGAATAATGAGTGACAATTATTATAGTGCATGTAGTAATTTGGTAAGAAAACCTGTGACAGGCAATCCGTAACATTTCCCTAAAACATTTATTTATAATTTTTATGTACAAGTATTTTTTAATGTTCACAAAATGCAAACATTTTGGTCGAATTCAAGAATTAAACTTGTATACTCAAATAATCTATTAAATACCTAATAAACACAACTCTCCAAGAGCCTCACAAACTCTCAGCATAGTTTGATTGATGCGAATTACTTGTGTCAGCTATCAGAGGGCACAAAATTCTTAGGTTTAAAGTAACCTTCACAAACTCTAAGAAGCTGCTATCAAATCTAAGCAGTGAATAAAACAGTCCAGGATGAAAACTGTCTAATGATGTTGAATGTGCCAAACATTTTAAGCAGTTGCTAAAGAGTTAGTTAAAGCTTGGCTTGTACAACTACACAACTTGTACTAGTTGTTAAAACCAAGTTGTACAACTGATAATTATTGTATAACTGAAAATTCTATCAAATATGATTTTGCATACAAAACTGAAATTTGTATTGCCTTTCTAATCATTTAATGAGACCTCCATTTTAAGACCATTAGTGGAGCAATGCTTTGATTGTGCATTTACCTAGGGTTCAAACAATTTTATGAGAAACAGTTAAAAATTTCAGTATTTGTGTCAAATATTGAGGCTCCCAAAACATGTAATTTAAAAGACACTGTTTTCATGCCTGCAGAGACTTGGGATTAAAAAGAGACATTACACAGCATAAAGATCCTAAAAGCTATTAACACATTGAAGCCCCTAATAAAGACATATGCAATTAAAATATTCATAGTCCTACTGACCATCAATCACACCTCTCAGAGTTGTCAGAGTTAAGTAAGTTGCCAGGAATGGCATAGCCAGGATTTTTATTTGGTTTAAAGTTGTTGATGACAAGTGCGGGTAGGGGTCTTGGATATATGTAGAATTCCATTTCAGGCGGAGGTTAACAAAAGTAGAGGGTATAAACATTACAGTCTCCTAACAACATTTTTATAGATACACAGAATTAATTATTATAAATAATACTTAAATCTATCATAAAATGACAATCAACACGCACAATATTGCAGTTTTCTTAGATGAGTGGAAATTTGGAGGTGTTTCATTCTCCAAAACCCCCTTTGTCTGTGTATGGCCATTGTATAGATATTTATAGTATCAAGTATAAAGGCTCTAGGGTAAGTCCAGTAGGGGTCTATATTATAGAGTACAGTACAATATAAATTAGTGTCTAGCTAATTGAATGCTCTGTGACAAATCTTCAATTATTTATGAATTCACAATCCCAATAAAATAAGGAATTAAAATTGAAACAGTCTTATAAATTATTTCAGAAAAGAATGAAGCAACCATACCCATTGCAATTAAAAAGTTTAGAGTTTTTAATGAAACTATATAACTTTGTAAAGATGATTTCAAAATCAAGGATTTTAAATGATTCATTGTGGTATCAAGATGCTTACAGAAACAGATGACCAAGCTTTTCCCTCAAAACAAAACATTTGTTTGACTTATCACTTGACATTACAAGAAATTTTTAAACAGTGTGAAAACCTTAAAGCACTGACTTGAGTGAAAACATCTCTTTGAAATGGCACCAAAATCAAATTCATTAATTTTTACACAGTAAAGCTAACAGACTGATATTTCTTGCAACAGAACTGGGAGAATACTTTTTATTAAATGAAAACATCATAAAAGTATGTCATACCCTTTGCAACTACTTTGTTCTCTACCATTTACTATTTAGTTATAATTTAATTATATAATTATAATTTGGCGCTGTTGTAGCATTTATTAAAGGTCTAATTGGTTTGTTAATTTTGTGTAATTTTAGGAGGGAATTTAATTTTGGCCCAAATGGATTATCCATATTACATTGAAAAGTCTCTCAACATTTAGGTACTATTTTTCAGTATATTTGTGATTTGTGTTTATATTTATTTGTAAGATATTTATTTAATGTTATGCAATTATTATTGTTTGTAAATATTCTGTTTTATTATCTAACCCTTTTTTAGAAATTATTACTGTGGAATTACTTTTATCAGCTTTGGTTAAAGTAAGGTTATTTGCTGTTAGTTTATGTTTATGTTATTCATAGTGTTATCTTGTTTTACTTAATATAATTATATTTGTTATCAAATTTTTTGATAAATTATGTTAATTCCTTTGAAAGTTCTGTTCTTATTATATCTTTTTTTGTTCTATATTATTAATTGCATTATCTGAGTCGACTATGCTATTTTCTATTACATTTATTTTTATTTTTGTGACTAGTTTTGTTTGAGGATTCTAGAGTTGCTAATTTGACTTCAGTGACTTTAACGGAAGATAAATTTATGAATTTACGGTAAAAAGTGTGGTTATTGTTTAATGTGTGCAAGTGTTAGTTATATTCTTTGGGCTTATACTGCTTAATAGTAAATTATTAAGGTTCTATTGATTGTATTAAATTTGTTTGTTTTGTGTTTATTTAGGATTGTTATTTGATAATATAAGAACCTGCTCCAGAATCCTATCCCGCGAGTTACTTATAAAGGAATATTATATATTTATATTCAAATACTGTATATTTATTAAATTTTTAAAATTAAAATCATTCTTGGATTTTGTTGTCCATAACGTGTCTGTTGATTAACAAATATAAGTATATCACTACCAACTCGGAACACAAAGTTTTTTATTGGTAAAAACGTACAAGTTTTACCTTATAGCCTGAACCAGTTTTCGCTTATTATAAGCTTCGTCAGAAGCTGCCACTGGGAGTGCTGTCCATCTTGTTCTTGGCGACGGCGTTATCTTTTGAAGATCTATGTTGCGTATTCCAATAATTTACACATATTATTCGAACATATCACACCCCACACCCAACACACACACACACACACACACACATACACAACATCGATCCTTCAAAAGTTAGTGCCGTCGCCAAGAACAAGGCGGACAGCGCTCCCAGTGGCAGCCTCTGACGAAGCTTATAATAAGTGAAAACTGGTTCAGGTTATAAGGTAAAACTTTTACGTTTTTACCAATAAAAAACTTTTGTGTTCTGAGTCAGTAGTGATATAATTATATTTAATTAAAATCATTTTTTACTTGAGTTACAACCAAAGAGTATTTATTACTTTCACTCATAGTCCAGTTACTGTATATGTTGACAGTATATTCTCGAGTTGTTGGTTGCAAATGTTTCAGCAGTACCTTCGACGGCCATCTTCAGTGCATAAAGTTTGAACAAAGGCTGTAATACTGACCAAGATATCGCAGTCAGTATCTGTTGGGTTACTAATGGGTCCCTTGGTTACTGACATGCGATAACTTGGTCAGTGTTACAGCCTTTGTTCAAACTTTATGCGTTGAAGATGGTCGTCAAAGGTACTGCTGAAACATTTGCAGCCAACAACTCTATAATACGGCCTTACAACCCAGCAAGCCAACCGTGCAATAACATTGACATATTTTATTCGAAACATTTTGTTTTTTAAAATGTGGAATACTATTTGTTAGGTATTTCAAACCAAGTTTATGTTCATTTTGTTATTTATTTTTTCTACTTAATATTAATAATTTATTTTGTTTATTCTGCATTGAAAACTTTTATATTTACACAACTTTAAAATTTAATTCATGTTTTGATAGTTACCAACTAACAATTGCCATAGCTGATAACAGCGTGTTTTTTATACCGGTAACCATAGTTAGCTTGGTTTTTACAGCCGGTTTACACCATAGTTATTTTCTATTTTTACTTATTTTCAAATTACAATTATTAAGTCAAAATTATGTTACTTTGTTGTAAGTATTGTAAAATTTTTGTTTCCGTATAAGTTTAACCTTCATTTTGTATTCTTAAAAATTATGTATACTAGCTACAATGTTTCATTTTTTAAAATAATTTGAAGTTTTAAAAATATTGTTTAAAAACTCCAGGATTCTGAACTATCAAAGTAAAATGCTTTATGGTTGAAAGTATGAAATATGAATGTACCAAGATAATATCTATATGCAGGGGCGGATTAACCATTAGGCTGACTAGGCTGTAGCCTAGGGCGCGGCACTTTGTGTGGCGCAAAATTTTAGCTAAAAAATAATCTAATTTTACAGCTAAATGTAAAATTGGTAATATATTACAAGGATAAAAATTTGAGTTTATTTTGAACACAGGCGTCTGTTTGCGAGAAATTATGGTAAAACTGTACATAAATAATAGAAGTGCTTTCCAAACTGTTTTCTCTGGGTAGGAGTCATCGGCGGGCGGCGCTCACATATTTTATGATGAGTGTGTGCATTTAGTTCAGTTTTTAAAAGACTATGGACCTGTCAACCCAGAACAAGAAGGAGAAGATAAGAAGGAAAAGCAATTTGAAGCAAAACCACTGTTGAATTTTTTGAAAACGCTTAATTTAGAATCAGTGTTTCCTAATGTTGAGATAGCTTTGCGCATTTTCTTATTATGCCCGTCACTAACTGCAGTGGCGACAGATCTTTTGCAGCTTTGAAGAGGGTGAAGAATTATTTACGCTAAAATTTGCGCCAGGATAAACTGACTAGTGTAGCACTCTTATTCATTGAAAGTGACTTTCTGCAAGGACTTGTTTTCAGTGAGGTGATTAAAACGTTTGCTCAATCTAAAGCAAGAAAAAAGAATCTAGCTTGAACTTTACATGAGTCTGAACAAATCCACAAGATATTTAACTGATTGTCTTCTTTGTGTAAATGATGTTAAATGTTCTCTTAATGAAACTGGTATAATTCTGTAACTACTTAGTTAATTGTTTCCTTATAAAAGCCATGCAAACTACAAATGGTTGAAGGTGTAACTCTAAAACAATCTCTCAAAAATAACCTCAGTTTAAAATTTTTGAGATTATTTTCAAAAACAGTAAGATATTTGAAATATTCCTAACTAAGAAATATATTGTAGGGTGTTTAAAGCTTTATTCAGCGCTTTGGAAATAAACGTAAGAATAGCCTATGGGAGGTGAGGAGGGCGCTAAAATATAATTAGCCTAGGACGCAAAGATACCTTAATCCGGCCCTGTCTATATGATACAAACCGAATATTTTTATTCACATAGTACTGTGTCTAGGTGTAGTGTGACTTCCATATGTAGTTGCAAAAATGGTCTCATCTCACCCCACATGAGTTTAAATAATTTTGCTATCAATGAAACCCCAGTACTTTAAATTTGCACTCAGAAAATTAATGTATCTTAAAAATTTTACTTGTCAACTGTTTCAGCTACAATATTCACACATGCGTGTGTCTCTGTGTAAGTTTTCCTTAATTTTGGAGCAGTTGAAACAAGCTACAAAGCCGATGGCTCCTACGTACAATACTTGTACAGAATTTAGTTCACCTCTCTACTTTGAGTCGACCCTTCTCTCCAATATATTTGAACCCATGGATGGTTGTATTTTCACAGTAGTCTTGCAAATACTTCCTGACGATTTCCTTACATGGAGTTTTGTGTCTTCTGTAAAAAAAGAAGACAAATAAGTTGTTTATGACAGTTAATGTAGGGGAGACGTTAGAACAGAATTGAACCTGTTTTTTACTGGTTGAATTAATAAATCTTTAGTGACAGATTGATGGCAGGTATGGTTAAGGAAACGTGATTGCTTAAAGTTTGAATACACAATGGTAAAGATAACACGACACAAAGAAAAATATGTAATTGTAAGTAAAATATATAATTGTCTGTAATCAAAATTATATATTGCGACAATACAAGCATAGGCTGTACTGTGCATTTATTAAATAAAATAAATATTTAGATTAATTTTAGAAATATGTAATAAATAAGCAGGTTTGAGATTGAAAGCTTAGTTTATACGCAGGAATCAACATGCACGATCACGCGATTGTCGCTGACAGTGTGTACACTAGTAAATAGAGTGTGTGCGTGAGGCCTGTTCAAGGCTGAAAGTTTCCAATCTCACGCCAAATAGATGCTAAATTATAGTTTGATTTAATTATAAGCAAACCAGAAATGGTAGAAAAATTGCAAAGACTTCTAAATATGCATTAAAATAATACACATGTGCAGTGCGAAAACGGTGTGAATAGGACTTTCAGTGCGAATTCTGTGCGATTTTAAGAGCGTAGTAATTACACGAATTAGGTGAGTCCGATGGTAATTACGTAGAATATGTGTAATTAAATCAGACAATGTTGGAACACCTTGAAATCCGCAGTAGACATTGCGATTGGCAAAAATGTGCGAAAATATGAAATTGGACGATAGTGGGGAAACAGACGCCACGAACAATTTCTGGCATGCAGAATTCTGTTCCGTCAGGTGTGGTTTCTTGATTTAGTATAAATACGGGCACAGTAGAGCCAATTTTACTCTCAATCAATCTGCAGAAGCGGCGGGACGCTATGTTCAGTATCGACGCGATTTTTAAATAAACTGTAAAGTCGAATGGACGATACGTTCATCCAAGTGTCAAACAGTAACTCTTAGTTTGATTTTAAATACGATTATCGAACATACTCTAAAAGTCTACAACCACAAACGTTCAGCACTCAAAACAACCGACGAGGTCACATCAGGCAGAGGAACGCTATGCAGGGCAATAGAGGCGTCTGCTAGGACAACAGCAGCTGGTGCAGAGCAACATATCACTACACTACAGCTACCAGATGGGACCATGAGGGACGAGAACTGAAGGACGACAAGGAACCGGAGAACGTTCAGGGAACTCCATTAGAAGAGGACCTACGGATCAACGGAGGACATGGGTACGATCTACAGAATCAAGGTGACAATTAACCAATTTATTATTTGTAAATGAGAGAATAAAGACATTGGAAAGACACTTTAAAATTTAAATATAAATAAAAGTTATGTAAAATGTAGATAGAGATAAGAAAATGTAATTTAAATTCAATAAGAATTTTCTTTGATGATGAACAATTAATTTAAAGTTAATTTAAATCTTTGCTTGGATGATTAACAATTAATTTAGTAAATGTAAAATTTTATTTAAAGCTTGTAAAGTAATCAATGAGTAATATTACAGGCAATGCATAAAATAACCCTGCATTACAGGCAATATATAAAATATATAGTTGGAAGTTATATAAAAAGAATAACAATTCTATTAGTCAATTTAAATTTTTATAAATCATTAAGATGTATGCAATGCATAAAGTAATGTAATAAAAAAATATATAAAGAAAAAAACATAACTACAATAAAGCACACAGTCAGACTGAGTGGTCGAGAAATTTTAGATTAACAAATAAATGTTTAGCATATACTTTTGTTAATATAGGATATAAGATTTATTTTATGATGAATGTACTGCAACAAAGAAACGTTTAAACAAACAATAATGAATATTTTATGGAGAAGTAAATGCAATTTTAAACACACTTGTAATTTTTTTTTAATAAATTAATGAAAACATGCTACAATTCAAAATGACTACTCTGATTACGATAACACCCAAACTCCATTTATAAATACACGTTATCAGTAATGTTGTATGAGCTTTACCACTACACAATTTCAAATACATTTAAATTGGCAATTTGTACTGTTAAAGTATTGGTGCTCCAACAAAGTGTGGGGCTATACAAATTAAATTACATGTAAATTTGTATACAATATAAAATTTGTATTGTTAAAGTATTGTCTCCCAAAAGCGTGGGGCTAGACAAATTAAATTTGTAAGTTGTATTGTTAAAGTGTATATATATATATATATATATATATATATATAAATAGAACTTAGGATATAAGTTTCATTTAATAGGGATACTAATCCTGTAATACATTCTCTGATGGCCATAGACATGTTATAAATTGATTTTGTTCTTTTCTTTCTAAAGTAGTCATAAGTTTTGAATTAAGGTATTGTTCAAATGTTTACAATTGAGTTCTCAGGGTATCGGGTTCTTTGATATAACTAGGCTTGAATCCTATCTAAAACCAACAATAAATAACAAGTAATAACTCTTAAAAACTAACATAAACCAATTTACAAATATTAACTACTACACAAACTTTTTCGTTTGTACAAAAATTAATTAAAATGTTCAATCTGTCGTGCTCTAAGCTCGTTCACTTTACCGCCACCAGGAGCTGGGTTCCTACAGTTTGTTTACAATAATCACAATAAAAAAGTCTTTGTTTAAAGTTTCAATTATTTCAATATTTAGTCTATTTATACTGAAAATAATGTGTCTCGGAATAATATTTAATGTTCACTTTATGATGTTTAACACTATTCGCCACTGTTCTTATTTGTTCACCAAGTGATGTGTAATTCAGTGTTTTCAAGTGTTGAGGTTACTGTGAAAATACAGTTCTGATAAATGGTTAGTTATTTCATATGAAAATATTGAAGTGTTGTTTCAAAATAATAACATGGTTACGTCTCACCAATACATGGATTCAGATGTCGAAATTCTTTGAAACGCTTTTTAAGATGAAATAGGTAATTGTGGAATATAACTGCTTCTTTGTTTTCTTATTTTGATTAATACTCAATATTTCTTCATTTATTAGTTTAGTTTCATATAATTTTTTGTTAATTTTCTCTTATTTCATAGTGTTACAACATCACAGAACAATCTACGTGTTTATCAAATGTTCCAGAGGGATCCATTTTTTTTAAGATACGGTGTCAAACACTATGTCAAATCCATTTTTTTACACTATTGTTCAAATTCTGGATCTCTGTACCATCACTGTAATTCGAAAAATTTTTCTGGCGAAAAAGAAAATTGTTCGTCGCCTGTACAAAAAAAAAAAAACACAAACCGAAGCGTTCTTAAATTCATGTCCTTCAGGCCTATTAGGACTAACAGTCTAGCTTTTAATCCAGCTTGAGGAGTTTTGATAGTCGTGTCCCTCCACATAGTATTCTGAAAGACTCCCATTAACTGTAGTGTTACATTTATCATGCGGGCTATTAGGCCACCATTTATTGAATACTGAATTTCCAGATGTTTCTTCTATGCCCACTACGACCATCATTAGTAGTGCAAGAACAAAGATAAAATACACATTATTAGATATAACATAACTACGATGAACATGTAGCCATCATTAATTAGTAACCTAATACGAAGCACAAGTAGGCCTACATAGACTTATACTAAGCAACATCAGCGCTCACATTACAGGCCTACTTAGTACTTAAATAAACGATTATAACACGATGTAACACATTTTTTATAAATTATAAAGTATTATACAATATAAAGTGCCCTGAGATTGTGTGACAGTTGCGATGAAACAAGACCTTCGCTTTAAACTAAAAACAAAGGGAAACGAAAAAACATGAGATAATTGAGACTGACATACACTATCTACACTATTCTCTCTATCTACCCCTGTCTCTCTTTTCCACATTTGCTCTCTTTCTACCTGTCTATTTAGCTACCTATCACTTATATAACTACTTGTATAATTACTCGTATTATAAAGAAACATTTGTGTTGAAGGTACTAGAAGTCGCCGGATACCTGCACTGGTTGTAAATCCAGGAAAAGGTTATTTTATGATACTGTTCTCTGACATGTCTATTGTTATATAGCATGTGGTTTCTCCAAAGGTTATAAACGTATGTGGCTACCAAAAATGGCTTGAGAGACATTTTTCATGCAGCCTGATATTTTCATGCAGAGAATGACGCAAATGATAAATGATAAATGTTGTTACTTGTTTCAACTATTGCTTCACTTCCTAAAAGCGGCCAGTGAGAACTTGTCGTTTTTTTACATCTATGTTTATATCTTTAAAGCTATTTAATTTTGTTTAACATTCATTCATCAGAGTTGTGCACATGCGTATCTTACTAAAATGGAATACAAAAGTGTTAATAATTTTCGGTGTTTCATTAAAAAAAAGGTTTCAGAAAATGTGTTTGTGATTGAAATCTTTTTCCGTTTTCAATAGAATGTGTAAAGTGTGATGGTAATATGTTAAAAAATGTGAATGGACAAAAAAACGTCACCTTCGGATGTGGTAGACAGAATTGCTGAGCTACAAAAAACATACATGATGACACTTTTTCGGAAAAGCGTGTGTTCCTGCATTATCTGTAGCCTATTCCGTGTGTTAGTCGCTTGGATTTTGAAATATCAAATTTCAGTTATTTCAAAAGAGCTTGTCATAAACAGGAAAACTACGCGAAAATTAATAAACGAGTTGAGGGAGATCTTTACTGTCTGGGTGATGGATACCAGCTTAAAAATTGGCGGCCCGGGAGGTACTGAAATTGATGAAAGTGCGTTCACTTGAAGGAAGTACAACAGGGACCGAATAACCAAAACTCGGTGGGTACTTGGGGGAATTTACAGGAGAATAAAGAAGTGGTTTCTAAAGGTGGTGGATAAATGCGATGCAAACACACTAAATCGTGTAATTTTAAATAATATAGAACCAGGAACCACTATAGTTGCAGATATGTGGTGCGGCTACATCTCGCGAGTACCCATACATACCCAAATGCAGAGGGGCACCCAGGATTTTTTCGAGGGGGGGTTGAAAACGTGCGAACAAGGTGCACAATTTTGGTTTCCCTCATTATTTTCTCAACAAGCAGGGCTTGCTTTTTCCTAGAGGAACGACAACACGTAACTTATTGGGAGTCAATGCTGCAAGTGCAAGTAAAAATGATCCTTGCTTCATGGAATTTCACTCATGTATTTTCCATCTATAATACCACCTATAATGCTGAAAAAGAGTCCTTCTTACACATAAATATTGCACAGGTAAGAATCAACACACAATGTTTGTAGGAATCACGAGTAAAAACCACGTAATCACAAGGCTTAGTAATTTGCATGTGCTGACTGAATAATATAAATTACTTAATGAGTAGACAGTGACTTTATTGAAATAATAATACAATAATATAGTAAAATAATCAGACGTGAAGCAGTCGCGCACATTGTAGAGGGGATAAGACGGGAACAATGTAATACACGTGAATAGGAAGGCTACAGTTGAATATTAGACTGTTCCCTGAACGACAAGTCTACGTACAAGTACGTGACAATTACGTGACAAGTTTTGATTTTGATTGCTATTTCGACACGACAAACAATTCAAATGGACATTTTGTAAGACAAAACAAACAATAGATACAACAGAGGGACCATACAAAGATTTCACCGAGTTATAAAATGTTTAATGTTTAGTACTGCAATTATTATGTAAACAGTGACTTGTCATGTTGTGTCTGTTACAGTGTTTCTCCTAATCTCCTAGTCGAGTCTAGACATTAACAAACATTGTATATTTTGGAGTATATAACACTTTGTTATCAGACATGTTACGATTTAGGAAAAACTTTAGTAATATATAGTCAATATTGCACTGGCATCTTAATTTGTTTGTATAAGTAACATCAATAACAGGCTCGAATGTGAAATGACTGTGACTCTGGGTGTGTGTGTTTTAAAAACAAGCAGATGTAAATTAACCATGAATAACAGGGCAGACAACATTAATGAAAAAATTATACTAAAACTATTTAATTAATATAGCACATAATTACTTACAAACAATTACAAATATTACGTCAATTCTTCCACACCTTATTGCCGTAATAAGTACGTCAATTTCCTTCACTGTTATCATCACTCAAATTGTCTTAACTGCTGCTATCCCATCGCTTATTAATTTAGAAACGATCTGTTACATTATACACTTTTTGGTCCGATCTCACATGCTCTTTTAAATTTTCAAGACGTGGTCACATTTTGATGTCCAGCGTGTGAGATAAATACACTCAAATTCCTTTTTTGCTAAGTTTATAACACTATCTACGAAAATAAACTTTTTTTGTTTTAACATGCTTTTCCACAGTTGCCCAAATCAGTTCTAGGATTAAGAACCGGATGATAGGGTGGAAGTCGTAAAATGGAATGTCCATAGTTTGTTGAAATAGTGATTATTTTAAAAGTTTAGTATGTTGGGTTATTATTTCAGAGATGGAACAACAAAGAATTACATAAAAAATAGGATACAACAGGGAAAAAAGGCTATTCGTTTGCTAATCTCGTTACTTTGGTCGAACAAAATGAAACTTCAACCTAACCTGACAATCTACACAACTATTGAGGAGCCCATTTTAACTTATGGCTGCGAATGCTGGCAACTTTCAGGTAAAGAGAAAAAGATGATAGAAACTGTGGAAATGGACTTCTTAAGAAGATCGTGTAATATTTCTAGAATGCAACATGTTAGAAACGAAGATATAAGAAGGAAAACAGGGCGCATATTTACAACAGCAGAAAGAATAGAATCCAGACAGTTGCTATGGTATGGTCACGTAATGAGGATGGAGGAGAAGCGATGGCCAAAGAAAGCATTGACTTACACTCCACAAAACAGGAGAAGAAAAGGAAAACTGACAACACAATGGAAAACAGGAATTAGGAAATGCATGAGAGGTCGAGCTATTGAAGACGATGACTGGAAAGATAGGGAGAAATGGCGATCGAAATGAGGGATGCGGCATAGACTGTAGGACACCCGCTAATAATAATAATGTTGGGTTATTTTGTTTAGCCTAACTATTAAACAGAGCTCAGGTTATAACATAAATGGACTAAAGGAATCCCATGATTCAATAACCAGTTAATCATGTCTACCTTTTTGTTAATGATGTTGCAGGCGAATTTATTTATTTATTGAAATTTTCAGGCACTTTCGTCATTGTCTGTCCAAATTTTTGTAACCGATTTTGAACGGTGAAAACCAAAATTTCATCTGTGTATACTATGGACTACCGTTCTTCTCTGAATTGCTGTAATTTTCTATATAAAAGTTTTTCTATTTAAAAGTTTCCTATTGCTTTTGGCACGTTTCCGTCGAAATCCCATTTGACGAATAATGTGGTTCAGACTGGTAACGCTACCATTATAATTAATGTGTTCTTTAAAATTGTTTATATTACTTTTGAATGTTAATCTTTACCCTTCTATGGGTTGACTTTGGTGAATAATTCGTCGAGTGTTGCACTTGTCGAAATCGTTTAAATCAGTTTTTATTTCATTTATTGAACATTTTTATGGAGAGTCCTGAAAGATTTTATATCACCCATATACCATGATGTTTCATTAATAATTCTAGAAACACTATTTATAGACACGCCGCACGCCTGAGCTACCCGTTCCTGTAACTTTCTTTTTGATATATCCTTATCTTCCGATTTAATACACTTGTAGGCCTACACGTTATAAATTATTTTCCAACTCTGGCTATGTAGGCCTATAACTTTCCTTTGCACTGAAGTCGACAGGCGACCCAGATTGACCCATTTCACTCTCCAAACCGGAAAATATAGCAATAAAGTAAACTCTATGCTTTTGATGAAAACCGGTGTTTTTGAAAAGTACGAACACAATTACATATCATGAGAACAGTTTATTCGTGTCTGGTAAGCTTACCTACGTTGTATTTTAGTTTATCTTATTACTACAGCCTTACTATTTGTACATTCGTTGATTACACAATTTTTACCATATTTTCGGTAGGTTCTAACCCCCAAAACCCTCCTGCGTGCGCCACTGCCCAAATGTATGGGTTATACATTTTCCTGTGAATCGTTCGCTTAATTTTGTATGTCCTCGCAATTTTGCCGTTCACACCCAAACGATCGAGAACTAATGGTCCAAAATTAAGCGTGATGTACGGAGAAGAGTCGGGAGAATGTCTGTTAGTACATTTCAGACGTATTTAATTGAATATATTTGAAGAGAAATGTTTTTCTGTAGGAGAATTGTTTAATGATTTTTTAGCGGCTATTCATTATTTTTACAAGCAATTTTTAAATTGAATATACAGTAATTTGTAGTTAATAAATTTAGCTAACGTACAAGTGGTTAAACAAAATCTAAAAAATAAATAAAATTAAAAGATATGTAAAGATATTAACATAGATGTGAAAAACGACAAGGCCTTACTGACCGCTTTTAGTAACTGAAGAAATTGTTGAAATAAGTATCAGCATTTCTCGATTTATTAGCGGCCGTGAGCATTCTCTGTAAGAAAATGCCTCTCAAGCCACTGGATGTAACCACTATTTTTACAATCCGTGGAGAAACCACAAGCCTATATAACAATAAACATGTCAATGAACAGTATCATAAAATAACCTTTTCCTGCTCTTACAAAAAGTGCAGGTATCCGATGACTTCTAGTACCCTCAACCCGAAACATTCTAATATCGTCTATCTCTCTCTATCTGTCTGTCTGTCTCTCTCTCTGTCTGTCTGTCTGTCTCTCTCTCTCTCTCTCTCTCTCTCTCTCTCTCTCTCTCTCTCTCTCTCTCCCCCTGCCTGCTTCTCGCAACATCTTGCTATTATTTCTAATACAAATAGAACTAATATTATGGAAATATTAATATAAAATTTTATGCTATCTCACAACCCTCTGTCTCCCATCTCTCCATCTATCTCTAACACAAGAAGTAATTATTATTATGTAAATATATGCAGAGTTGTGATCGCTCTCCTTCCTTCTCCCCCTCACACTCTCTCTCTCTCTATCTGTCTATCTATTTATCAATCTCAATCCCAAACAGAACTATAGAAAATTAAGAACTACAGAACTATAATCTATAGTTATAAAATTTTGTTACCCACAAAATTGATACAAATAAATGTTTTATAGCATTACTCAAAATACTGTATGCATAATAATGAACACTGACCAAAAATATAACTGATTATATTTTTTATATTATGAGTAAAAGTTCATAACGTTTGGTATTACATTTATTATTTTTGACTGCCAATATGCATAAGAAATTTCTCTAGTAAATGAGATCAAAGTTACGTTATCACCCGGTATCAATGCATGTGAGAAAATATTAACATGCCCGTTAATTCGGTTAGTTAATCCGACAACAAGTGGTCAATCTTTACATAATTCGAAAGGCCAGTACACTACTTTGGCATGCTTCGTAAAACACAATAATTATATTATCACGGTTAGTAGAATTGGATAGTGAAGTTTAAGAATTGTTGATAAATATTTGACAGTTTATAAATATTTAGTTAAAATTATGATGTAAAGTTGGCGCGTGAACAACGGAAAAGAATAATGGTCATTCGCCTGCAGTTAGTCACTCTTTCATACAAACAAATAAGCGTCAACATAAACTGTGCAATACCCGGGGTTGAAATCTGGCAACGTCGCTGGAAGCAAAAACCGCTACAATTCAAAAAAAGCATACATTTCAGACGCTTCATTGTCGGGAAACTGAAAAGACGCCCTACTGTCGTAATTATAAAAAGATGCCATAATGACAGCGTTTTGTACAACAAAAATTATTTTCTTGTATTAAGAGTATATTGAAATATAAAACGCAAAACACAAATAACATAATCACAAGAACGTAATGTTATAATAAAATTTCAATATACTCTTCATTTTCGAGTAGACGCCAAAATGTTAGAAAAATGTGTATATATATATATATATATATATATATTGCAACGAATCACAGGATCATGATATGCGGGGCAAGCTCATATATTACACAGACTATGGACATTCATGTTATATTGGTAGATGGTTAAGTTTGGTTATGTTATCAGTTGTATTTAGTAAGGATAAGGGTTTAGTTTAGTAAAACTGTGCATTATTTATTTATTGTTATTCATGTACTGTGTTTGTGGAAATGTGCGCGCGTGGTAAACGTTTCCCGGGCTGTGCGTGAATTGATTATCATTGTGTTTGACATTATACTGAACATAGACATATGTATTGCTACAATACCTGTATATTTCTGACTATTATTTACGTTCATATATGATATTAGTAAAGTATGCAGTTATGCATGAGATAAGGGTATTCTGATTACCGCTATGCATGCTGTTACAAAGTAAATGCACTTTACTGCATGAAAAGTGCATGTCACGGTGTACTAACCATGTGACTTCCATCCACCAATAGAATGCTGAGTGGTGGTTGGAAATTTTCTTAAGCCTGTCGTTACACAGGCAGTTCTTCTACGCCATCTACCGCGAACGGGACGTGCACTCCTTGTACAAGATTCTACCGCTTGCAAGGTGTTGTACAAACTATTTGTCGTTAGTGAAACGGGCAGACTCAGAACTGTGTGTGTAGTACATCTGCACACAGTATTGTTTTAACGCATTGCGCGTTTAATTACAGGCAGTTCTTCACTGCTGCCACCGCGAACAGTACATACAATTCTTGTTCAAGATTCTGTCGCTTGCAGGAATCTGTAAAGACTATTCGGGTATAGTAACGCGTGTTGACGCAGAACAGTTGAATATTAACTCTTTACACACGATATTAGTATTGTAGGATTACGTGTGTAATAAGTGAGTGTAACTGTACCACTGTGTGAGATTTTCCGCAGTGTCAGTATCATTAATAGTTACGCAATAGTAAGTTGTTCCATCAAGTCGTTTCCGTGTTAGTGCAAGATTTCCTCATAGGGTGGTCTGCTGATCGCGGTAGACCTTGTTATTCACGTGAACACTTGAAGAAGCCGGAGTGGTATAAGTTCAATATACCGTTATTAGATTAAACTCACTGTCACCTGAGATATTACTTGGTCATAAACTCTATATTAATTTTACGAGTAATAAGATCCATAGTACCGTTGTGTGTGCGAAGCGTCAGATTCATCGTGGGAATTACAGGACACCAGCCCAGCTGTTATAGGACACTAGCCCAGCTGTTATAGGACACCAGCCCAGCTGTTACAGGACACCAGCCCAGCTGCTATAGGACACCAGCCCAGCTGTTACAGGACGCCAGCCCAGCTGTAAACGTTTCTGGGTGAACGTCTGTCATTTATAAGCCACACCTGACGACCCAACTACACAGCAAAGACCTGCCCTTCTCTTCAGCAACATCATCGTGGGAATCTTCTTTATGTAACGTATCACGTCATGCGTATGAACAGTATTTAACACTTTTAAAAGAAAGACTCTATATCGAACATTACATTCTGTACACATCAAATATATCATATAAACAATTACTTGTGTTTGTGCAATAAATAATCTTAAACCCTCCAATATAGACTTTTAATTTGAGATACACATTCTATCATATTCTATGCGCCAATAGTTTATATATTACAACGCTCCCTTTCGTCTAACACAATTATCTAATATTTGTGATGTTAGATAAAAAGTTACTTACCCGTGATATTACTTTACCTGGGCGCCAAAACAAATCTCAGATACAAACGACACGGTTTCAGCTTAGCTCAGCGCATGGAGACACTCTTTCTCAGGATTCTTTCAGTGATTGTGGTTTTCAAGGGGAATCGTTACAAATAACACTTTAAGATTTGCTTTATTATTACATTTAATGTTTTAATAAACGATTTTTAAATTTTAAATTATTAATGGTAGGACTTAATTATACCCTAACCTTATTGAGTGAGTGTGGAAAGTAATGATTAAGACGCTCAAACAACCTATAGCTCTTATCTGGTTTGATTAAGAGATTTCTATCTTCCAAACCAATGCTAAAGAACAGGTCTGCAATAATTTGCACGTCCAATACTACACACCACTTTCCATTCAACACTCCTATGCTATATTAGAACTAATCTTATAGTTACAATACAATGTGTGCTTTTCTTAGTGTCTTTTTAAAATTGTTTATTGTTTTATTAATTTGTTTAGCGCTTATATCATTGATCAATGAATCTATTTCTTACTGTTTGATGCGTTGACCGAAGATAGGAATCTGTAGAGGTCCTCCTTTCAATGGTGTTGCACAGAAGAATGGATGGATCAATGTTGTGGAAGATGCCCTGGCAATTACAGATGCTGTAGCCTTCTGTAGCACAGGTCCTTCACGGCTGATGGATTAATGCATTAACTAATTAATTAATTAACGGTTGTTTTACGCAGCGAGTGTTATTGAATGTTATTAATTCATCTACACTGCGGACTACTTCTCGATTTAGAACTGAATTTGCACTGTTGTGTAATTTAAAAATTTCTGTATGTGAATTATACACGTCTAGTGTGTTTCAGTACCGAACAAAGAGTGATTCTACCCCTCGCTTTTAGCTGGCGTCTGTTTCAAATACGGGCTGCTGATTGGGTGTACAAATAAATCATGCGTTTTTCCGGTTTTGACAATCTCGAACAAGTCGCTCAAACACTCCGTAACAGGTTCCAAACGGCAGAGAATTTCTTGTCAAAATCGTACTTCCTGTATTTGCAAATCGATTGATTTCAGGTATTTGCAAATGTGTTTCCGAAGATCTGACCACAGAATATTGTTGCTTAGGTCTTTATCTGTGTGTGTGTGAAAACACCTTATTCCTACGTAGCATAATTCTCTCGTTATTCCTGTTGGCGTGCGTCATCCGTATAACTTCTTTATTTGTTAATTATATTAACTGAGATTGCGGCTACTTATAAAGCTTTTCTTGCTGAATACAATGCTGTTTTCAGAATTGCCGTATATTTACAACTTTTGAAGTTATTGCAGGTTGAACTGATAATTCGCTTTGAGTAAAATTACCTGTATGAACTGGATTCTAATGTAGCGGTGACGTGATTAGAGTGAGATGGCTGCGATTATACTCTCTCCCTCTCTCCCTTACGGCTTTACACTCGTACCGTCTATAGCTTTCATATAACGCTCTGATAGGACGCTATTATGAATCGTTATATACCCCCACTCGGTATAAAAAAAATTGATTATGTAAATCATTAATTTTTTCTAATGTATAGTTTTACACTGAATAAAAATTTTGCACATTTACTTTAGCACTTTTTCCCGCACAAAACTTGCACTTATACAATGTTGCTTACATCTATCTTATTACTAAAGATTACAATGTTTCTTAACCTAATATGGTATATTGGAAATTTATATGATCATTTTTAATCATCATTTTGGATTAATTAATGTCAATAATTTAACAAAAAATTCTACATTTATTTAACTAATAATTTTTTTATTATTATTATTAATATTGATTTAAAACAATTATTTATTTATTTTATTTGACCAGGTTTTACTCTCATACCTTATGGCTCAAATCATTATTTCTTTATGGGTCAATATTTTTGTTTATTCTTCCTCCTATGGGAACATAGCTTATATAGCTTACCTCCATATATAGAAAATCCTGGTTTGGAGTTGGTAACTGCACTCCTCCAAGCTACACTAATCCTAGGGTCTTGTTGTTGATGTGTCCCTATTTCCTTGAGTCTTCTAACTACTTCAGGTTTTGTTATATGTTTTACCGCGTAAATACCAATATCATTGCTACTATATTTAATATTACCTGTTTCCATGTTGTTTTCTAATGGTGGATTTCTACTGAGTACATCTGCTACGAAGTTGTCTTTCGCTTTGCAATACTGTATATCAAATTGATACTCTTGTATAGCCAAGATCCAACAAGTCAGACGAGCACCTAGCAATTTCTCACTTTAATAAAAACACTAACGCCTTATTGTCGGTGATTATAGTAAGTTTAGCACCCAGAATATAACTTCTAAACTTTGACAGGCTATGCACTATCGCTAATAGCTATTTTTCTGTCGTGAAATAGGTTAATTCTGCCCTTTTAAGTGTGCGACTTACGAATCCTAATACCGCTTTTTGGCCCTTCTCATCAATCTGATACAAGTGTGCTCCAATAGCAATATTGCTGGCGTCTATTTGCAAGTAAAATCTTTCTCCTATTCTTGGATGATTTAATACAACAGTATCTATAAAAAGACTTTTCACTTGTTGCAGTGCTTCATCGTGGTCCTTTGTCCACTTCCATTTAACACCTTTATTTAACAACTTTAACAATGGAGCAGTACTTTCCGCGTATTTACTCGTAAACTTTTGATAGTAGTTAGCTAAACCTAGAAATGACTTTAGCTGCTTACAGTTCTTTGGAGTAGGAAATTCTTGTATGGCTTTTACCTTCTCTGGGTCCGTGGTTATGCCTTCCACTGAGATTCGGAGACCTAAGAACTTAATTTCCTCCTTACCAAACTCTGATTTCCTTAGATTCAGCGTCATGTTTGCTGATCTTAATTTTTCAAAAATATTCTTTAAATGTTTCAAGTGCTCCTCGAATGTTTGTGATACACATAGAATATCAGCTACGAACACTAATGTATATTTCTCTACCTCATTACCTAAGGCACTGTCTAAACACCTTACCATTGCTGCTAAGCTGGTGCTCAGGCTAAAAGGTACCACTTTAAATTGGTAGCACTTATTTTTATACAAAAATGCCGTATACTTTCTATCACAATTTCTGATGGGAATCTGCCAAAACCTGATGTTAAGTCTAGTTTGGTCATTTACTTAACCCCATTACATTTTTGAAACAATTCGTCCACACTCCTAGCGCACTCGTAATCTGGTACTAAGAAAGAATTTAGTTTTCTAGCATCTAAGCATAATCGGATACTCCCGTTCGGCTTGGTGACAACTACTAAAGGGTTTATATAGGGACTACTTGCTCTCTCTATAACACCATTCGCTAACATCTGTTGGATCTCTTTCTCCACTTCATCCTTATAATGTAGAGGGATTGGATAAGTCCTTTGTACAAATGATGCATTTTCAGTTAGTGTCAACTGATGTTCATAGAACCTAGCTCTTCCAGGCTCTGTTCTTAACACATCACTATACGCACCAACGAGTTGCTGAATTTTGTTCTCTTGCTCGTTATTCAACGCAGTCCCAATATTGATTTCTGGAGTATTATCAATACAATTCTGGTCACTCCTATTGTCAACTACAGGTTTTTCCATATACCCTTTTACGACACTTACCGAGTTCCAATGCTTAAACTCTTTAATACCTACATTTATTTTTTTAGCATTTATTTCCATAGTAACGGTATTTCTTTTAAAATTTATTTTTGCTTTCCATTCAAGCAACGTATTTACACCAATAATACAATCATGAATGAGTTTCGGGACAATAAGAGCTACTATTTGGGTTTGGTTACCATTTATACTGACAGGTAAATATATTTGTTCCGTTATCTTTTGCATTTTAGCTCCAGTGGCTCCCTGTACATTACAATGTTTTACGGGTAGTCTGGGACAATTTCGCAACTGATAATTATCTACAAACTTTGAGCTAACACAGGTAACTTCACTTCCAGTGTCAATAAGCGCTCGTACCATTAGATTACTGATCTTACAAATTATTTCCGGATATTCAGGATAAAGGTTTCTACCCACTTCTTTTAACAAGAACTCCCTATCGCTCACTTGTTTTATATTATTAGCTACGTTCTTCTTACCTGTTTTCTTTTGTGATTTCACTGCAGGTAATGGTAGGTTTAGATTTGTTTCTTTTCTACCTGCAGTGCCTTCCCGTTTCCCGTATTCATTTTACTAGTCGACGGTTGCTGCTCGGTAGAGGTTACAGTTGTTTTACACACTTTATCCCTTTTATTAGATTTATTTTCTACACTTCTACTCCTACCTTTATCCTCCACTTCCTGTCCATTTTGTGGTTTATTACCCGGATGTGGGGTAAACCTTTTTTCTTTCAGGCGTTCATTATCTCTCCTCTTATTTGAGTAGAACGTTGGTTCTTGCTGATCGCCTCTAGAGTAGTTACTCAGCTGATTACTTACCCGCTGTAGGTCCCTCTCTAAATCTAAACACTCATCTACAACCATAATGAACTTTTCTAGAGTATCCACTCCTCTAGTTGTTGCTACTCTAGTGCGTTCTGAGAAATGACGCGCTAGCTTATATACTAGGTCTCTCTCTTCTATTGGTGGTGTTAGATGTTTAACTTGCACCACTACATTTAGCACATAATTGGTAGTTGTCATATTCATTGACGGGTGATACTTACCAAATTCTAAATGATCACGTACACTTCTTTGTATCTCAACATTCCAGTACTGAGCTAGAAATTTTTCTCTGAAGTCTGAGTAGGTTTGGACTCTGTCTGAGATGACTTTCCACCACGTACCTGCCCAATTCTTGAGAAATCGGCCTAACATGTCCTTCTTATCTTCGTCGTCCATCAGTGGATTTACACGAGTTACATACGCTTCAAACAGCTTTAGGAATTCCACAGGATTCTCATGTGGGTTACCTGAAAATGCAAGGTTTTCCGGTTCTTCCTTATAGCCGCCACACCTCACTACTTTGGTTTGCTGTGACTTCATTGCTTTAGTCAGATCATCCCGCATTACCTTTAACTGTTGTTCCACCTTTTTATGTACTTCGTCACTGTTAGCCTTACTCTCTACCTGTTTCTTAACTTCATTAATATTTACACCCAGTTGAGTACACTCTTCCCTAGTATTTTGGATTTCTTCTTTATTTAGAAGTGTTTGTGTTTTTAGTTCAGCAGTTACTTCACTGAATTGTTGATTAATGAGGGTTACTTTCTGTTCTAACCTTTCATGTAATTCATTTCTAAATTTATTTAGCTTTTCGTCTTGACGGCGAAAATTAGTGTTTACTTGTTTTCTAAACTCTTCTAAGGTAGTTTTAACCTCTTCGGTATGCTTATCAAAACTATTATTACTCTCATCTATTTCACCAGCTAGGTTAATAGCTAAATTTGCTATTTCCTCATCTATTTTAAACGTAGCCTCTTTACTACTTTGTTCTATTTGGCTAGACAAATTTTCATTTATTTGTTTCATTTCACTGGACAAATATTTATTAGTTTGCTCAATTTTATTATTAACATCTGTTATTAATTTTTGATTACTTTCTTCTAAACATTTATTATTTTCTTCAATTTTCTTTGATAATTCACTATTCGTACTTTCAATTTTACTATTAGTATCATCAATTTTACTTTCAATTTTAGTGGTTAACTGTTTAAACATTTGCTCAATTGCTGCCATATCTACTGCTGATGATTTAGCCATTTTTACAATTTATTATTAACAAATAAATTTAACATTTATTTAATAGTTATTTGTAACCTTGAATTCCACTTTCTTTTAATTTATTAATATTACACTTTAACTAATCACTTGGGTAAAAGCAACGCCCAATTATATAAATTCATTTATATAATTTTTTGTTTAATCGAGCTTAATCGAGCTTAATCGAGCCCCCCAGTCGGCCGCGCCAAATCTATACAACGCTCCCTTTCGTCTAACACAATTATCTAATATTTGTGATGTTAGATAAAAAGTTACTTACCCGTGATATTACTTTACCTGGGCGCCAGAACAAATCCCAGATACAAATGACACGGTTTCAGCTTTGCTCAGCGCATGGAGACACTCTTTCTCAGGATTCGTTCAGTGATTGTGGTTTTCAAGGGGAATCGTTACAAAATAACACTTTAAGATTTGCTTGATTATTATATTTAATGTTTTATTAAACGATTTTAAACTTTAAATTATTAATGGTAGGACTTAATTATACCCTAACCTTATAATTATTGAGTGAGTGTGGAAAGTAATGATTAAGACGCTCAAACAACCTATAGCTCTTATCTGGTTTGATTAAGAGATTTCTATCTCCCAAACCAATGCTAAAGAACAGGTCTGCATTAATTTGCATGTCCAATACTACACACCATTTTCCAGTCAACACTCCTATCCTATATTAGAACAAATCTTATAGTTACAATACAATGTGTGCTTTTCTTAGTGTCTTTTTAAAATTGTTTATTGTTTTATTAATTTGTTTAGCGCTTATATCATTGATCAATGAATCTATTTCTTACTGTTTGATGCGTTGACCGAAGATAGGAATCTGTAGAGGTCCTCCTTTCGATGGTGTTGCACAGAAGAATGGATGGATCAATGTTGTGGAAGATGCCCAGGCAATTACAGATGCTGTAGCCTTCTGTAGCACAGGCCCGTAGCAAAATCGTACTTCCTGTATTTGCAAATCGATTGATTTCAGGTATTTGCAAATGTGTTTCCAAAGATCTGACCACAGAATATTGTTGCTTAGGTCTTATCTGTGTGTGTGTGAAAATACCTTATTCCTACGTAGCATAATTCTCTCGTTATTCCTGTTGGCGTGCGTCATCCGTATAACTTCTTTATTTGTTAATTATATTAACTGAGATTGCGGCTACTTATAAAGCTTTTCTTGCTGAATACAATGCTGTTTTCAGAATTGCCGTATATTTACAGCTTTTGAAGTTATTGCAGGTTGAACTGATAATTCGCTTTGAGTAAAATTACCTGTATGAACTGGATTCTAATGTAGCGGTGACGTGATTAGAGTGAGATGGCTGCGATTACACACTCTCTCTCTCTCTCTCTCTCCCTTACGGCTTTACACTCGTACCGTCTATAGCTTTCATATAACGCTCTGATAGGACGCTATTATGAATCGTTATAATATATATATATATATATAATCATTTATTATTATTATTATTGTTAGTTCTATCATTGTTGTTGTTAGCACTAACAAAACCTAAATGGTCAAGGTCATACAAGGAAATAACAATAGAAATAGGTTGGACCATGCAGGGCCGGCCCCAGCGCTTCTGCCGCCCTGTGCAGTATTTACGAGTTTTAACTCGCCTCCCTATTTTAACTCTGAACACATTGACGCAGACTAGACCTACTCTAAAGATACGGTGGTTGCCTTCAAATGCCGACTAGGAATGTTTGCACTCATTGTCAGGTTTACGTTCTTTCGTTCACGAGTTTTCGACTCTTCGTTAAACTCCGCTGACTTTATACATAAAATAATACATACTGATCTTAAGTATTGTGATGAAATTAAGTGAATCATTTTATTTTTTTCATCAATTTCAAAACTTAACATCCCGGAATCTGCCGCCCAGGGCGGTGGCACGGTTCGCCCATGCCTGGAGCCGGGCCAGGGTCCATGAACTATTCATGCAGGTAATACTGGAAAATAATGCTGACATAATCATCATTAGCGAGTAGTATAAGAATAAGGAGACACCTACGTGGATTCAGACAACCTGCCTATTGCAGCTATATGGTTTCCAGACTCACAGCCATGGATGCGATGATGTCTTTGTATGGATAAAGAGCAACAGCTTTATATATTATGTGAGCTGCTACTTTGCACCAGACGAGCGAATCGATAGTTTTAGAGCTAGGATGGACGGACTGGAGGATGCTGTATAAGTAATGGTTGTGGCCGGCGATTTCAATGCTAAGGCTTTGGAGTGGGGCATGGCTCGACCAGACTGTAGAGGAAAGTGAGTAGTTGAGATGACATACAGGCTGCGTCTGGTAGTGCTTAATACTAAGAGGACGTCGTCATTCAGGTATAGGGAAACTATTTTAGATATCTCTCCACCATCGGAAAGTCGGAATGATGCTACGGCATCGAAGAGACTCTGAAGGGACTGGATAACTGGACCGGTGCAGAGGCAGTGGTCGAGGCTGTGATGGGGCTGATACAACGGACAATGTGCAGTGGCGAAAAAAGACCCCGAAACAACAGGCGCCAAGTCTCTGATGGGCAGAAGAGTTTGCTGGGCAGAAAGGTCAGTGGACACGAAGAAGAGGGAAGAAACCGACCTCACAACAGCAGAGCACAAGACAGCAAAACAGAAATTGCGTAAAGCTATTAGACAGCAGCAGGAACTTTGTTGGAAAGCACGAGGGGGGGAGAAATTAACAGGGATCTCTGGGGACTATGATATAACATTATAACCCGCAACCACGGAGCTTTTGCTCAGGAAGGCCCACAGGATGCGGAGAGAACACAAAACATCGTAGATGCGCTTTTTCCAAATCACCCTGTCAGGAAAACAGAGAGCGGAACGATAGAGCCCGCAGAGATCCCGATATTCAGCGAAGACATTTGATACCAGCAGTGGACTCGCCATAATCTAAAAAAGTACCAGCAGAGGTGCTCAAAGATATGGGCACGGACTCACCTGTAGCTGCTGCTGCACATGCTTAATAGCCTCAGAGCAGCAGTTTTCTGTTCGCGTTGGAAAAGGGCGAAGCCGTTCCTTGTCAACAAAGGCAAAGGAGATGTCAAGGGTAACCGAATAAGGAAACCACTTCTCTTGGTCAGTATACCAAGTCCAGTTGGTTACGCTGGACTCAAAAAACGCGTTTAGGTCAGCAAACTGGAGTGATACGCTTGATGTTTTGGAGCATACGTTTCGGATTCCCAAATACCTGTTGCGGATAATTAGAAGTCAACTAAGTGATAGGACGGGATCCAAAAGGGGGTGTGATGCGAACATATGCTTTCATAGAAGAGAAATTGACCAGCTTCTCCATCCCAACTCCACTCTCACCTACGCGTCGGTGGGCCCTGTTACGCCGAGTAATCCACTTCAACGTTGTGGTAACCAATTCTTTCGGCGGAGTGGATCGGAAAGCAAACGAGAGATGAGGGTTCTGTCAGGATAGCCTGGGGGTATCCTGGGTTCCCAGGATGGCGCAGGACCGGGCGGGATGGTGCACATCGGCAGCAGGGTGTGCATCTAGTGTGTAGGCGGAGGAGGTTATAGTAGCCCAACGGCTACACACATGGGCTGAGTCAGTTAGCCTACTGCGACCGGGTAGAGGAAGCTCGTCACCTGAGGTGAAAGCAAATCTCTAGAGGAAGAACACCCCGAAATCAAAGTTCCTGGTCCTCCAGGTTGGGGGTTGGATCGAAGAATTCACATAGCCCATCTGTAAAACATTTATGTGCAGAAACCTGTCAGTTTCTTTCCCACCCGGAACTGGAGAGCAGCTGCACTTGACCGGGACAACTGGCGGTGGCTGTTAAAGGAGGCCTCGACTCAGTAATGGGTTGTTGCGCCGCTGAAGAAGAAGAAGTGATAGGACATTGCTGTATGATACTGCAGCAGAATGCCGCATTAAAGAGGTCACAGAAGGCTCTGGGATCAATTTTTGAGAATCCTATGCTTCCCTTGAATATATGCTTCATATGATGTTATCCTTTGGGATAGACATGTCTGAAAATACATTGTTAGCGCGGTACGTTGATGAAATTGCAACTGTTATTATAGCACGAGATGTAGAGCTGGCTCAGATGATACTAAGGCAAGTCATAACTTGCCAAATCAGTTCCCAAACGACAGATCACGGCTTACAACTGAAAAAAAAAACAGAAATCGCGCTACTTACAAAGAGACATCTGCCAAACATCTTGCCAATCAGGTCGGGGAAGAAACTGTACGGGTAAACCCGTGATTAAGTATCTGGGGATACTGCTGGATACAAAGCTCACGTTTTGGAACAAACACGTCAACTTTGCCACCACTTATCATTACTTCGGATCTTTTAAGGCTGAAGACGGTGGAAACACCAAAAGGCCTCTTCGAGAGAGAAGCAACTAGCAGTTTTGCAATAAGTGGTGACAAAGTTGGTGATAAGATGACTGCTAATAAAACTAACTTGACTGGACAAATGAAACGGGGGGCAGATAAGGCTGCACGGTGACAACGGCGCTGAGTAGAATTATGGCTAACTGGGCTGATGAACTCAAGACTCCAGACATACAGAAGATGCATGTCAGCAGTGCAGCGAAGTGGCAGGCGCTCAGAGTGGCTTGCTTCTAGCTCACGGTTTCAGAGTACGCATTCAGTTGTCAACGTGGGAATAATTCCAATCGTTCTATTGGCGCAAGACAGCAACAAATTTAGAATGGGAAGGACAAGGTAGGGACAGTACAGGCTCATAGGAAGGTCAAGTCACATACTATTTCAGGAAAGACGGACCAGTGACACGAAGGGAAGATGGATCGGTAGGCGCAGTGGACTGATAGCAAACATGGAGATATTAACTTTTTATAACACAGTTTATAACTGGTCACGACCTGTTCCGAACTTAACTCTATAGGATGGGGAAAATAGAAAGACCAGACCGCATTTTCTGTAAACAGGAACTAGACGATGTGCGTCACTCCTTTTCACCTGTGATAGATGGAAAGAAGAGAGGCAAACTCTGGAGAGTTTAGTAGGACATGTCATACCTGACAATATCTTTGGACTGATGCTGCAGAGTGGGATCAGCTAGCAGCCTACATAGAGAAGGTTCAAAGGCAAAAGAAAGAAGCAGAAAATGGCCTTGATCGGGCGGGGTTTACAAGATGCGCGCAGCGGTAAGTGGGTCCTTACCAAGGGTTTACACAAGCGGTCAGTTCTGCAGGGTCTAAGCCAGAATTGAAAAAAAGAGGGCCGCTGTTTGATAATCTATTATGTTGTTACTTTCGTAGTTGCGTATAAACTAGTAAAGCTCAGATATGAGTATATTCGCTGTGGATATATTAAAAAATTAGCAATTTGGTTGTTGGAAGTGCCAATATGAAGTTATTCGAAGTTATAAGATAAAACACACACTTTTGTTAAAATACGTTTAGTATGTTGTTAGTTTAAGTCATACGGTAGAAAACACTATCAAAATACGTAATCAAAACAGTAATCGTTTCTTTGTACGTTCTATTGTTTCCTACACTTCAGCTCCATATGTTACGACGGTTTCACAGTGGAAAACAAAATACTTACACCGATGAAGTCACTAATTACTAGCTTTAATTAATCACAAGTAACAGTTTGTAATCAAAAAGATTATACTTGTACAATAATTCAAATTAAATTGTCCACATGCAATAATAACGTCAACTAATAGAGTCCCGCAAAATAATTACTTTTCACTTCTGACTTCACGTAATAATAATCACGTTAACTGACTTCTAAGCGGCAGCTGTCGCTGCTTAAATAGGTAGCACAAGTGTTCCCGAATAAACCATAATACGCGTCAACAGGCACTCGAAAACAGTAGAGCGTGCTTGATTGCGGCCTTAAAGAAACACGGACCTGGCTGGGCTACGCGGAGGGACGGGTGGAGGGCGCTCTTGGCTGTTCCACGCGGTTCCATTCGTTTCAATATGCTGCAGTCTTAAATATTTTAATTTTTGTTTCGGGTCTTAATTCGTAGCTCAATAAAGTGAAACGCACTCTCTCGTCACTTCTTTCCCTTGTCCTATACGATTTTTTAAATTCTGCTACATTTGTGCCGTCGTTCGTTACCATAACTCTGCGAAATACAAAGTGAAGAGCTTTTCGTCATTGATAGCTATTCCCATGTTGCAACAGGTGCGCCTCCAGCGTTCTACAGACGATTTCAAGTAGGCCTGTATCTTAAATGAAGTAGGTGCTATAAATTCTCGCAGTCCCTTAGTGACTGGAAATTCATCAAATAATCTTGAGCCTATCTTCATGCTGCCAGTACCAGCGGCGGCTCATCAGGGGATGCAAGGGAGGCTAGGCCTAATTTAGCTCCTAAATTTTCTAATAAAATTTAGAAAAACATTAAAAAATAAACAACTACTAATAGGCTTTATTTTTAATTATAACTGAATCTGTAGTCACAATTTGGCATTTTAAATTATCTCATTAATTACCAAAATCGTTTACATCGCGTGTTACCTATAATAGCGCAGAATGCCAGAAGACTGAGGCAGTGATCTGAGTAGCCTCCGTAGTATTCGTATTCGCTACGTGAGAACAAGCTCGGCAGGTGGTGGAGGGACGCTAGTGTATCTTTAACCGTGCATGGGAGGCAACGAGTGAATTAGCCTCTCGGGACAGTTTAATATGGTTTGTATTAATTTTACGCCGTCTTTTCGTTCTTGTGCTCCTTGTGCACGTGTATTATTATTATTTATCTCTTTTTGGCCATTATCAGGATCGTCCCAGCGCCATTGCTTTAGTTTCAATTGAAAAGGAAATCCTCTGCAAATTGAAAAGTCGACCGACATGCCATGATCATGTATTCGACAATTTTCAAATAAGAAGGGCCACTGAGTGATTTTGCTGTAGGCCTAAAAGTAAATTCATCGCAGCTTACAATATATATTTCTGCTCAGAAGTTTACTCGAATAAAAGTAAGTTAATCTTCGGTTTATCTTGTTAAAGATACGCGTATAATAAGACGTGTATGCAGTAAAAATTAATGAGCTCTTACTTATGAGTGAAATAACGAATGCATTGGGGGGGGGGGGTTCTATGACTGATCGCAGCTCAGGTGACTGTCTCGTAGCCTCCCCTTACTCAGGACTCACCAGCCGCCACTGGCTAGTACTGTTGCTGTATAGCTATAACTTTTACAGCTCTAACGTATACAGCCTTGACACCACTTTTTAATAACACCGCCATTGCTTACTCAAGTGGTACACTTTCGTATGTCTTCTTGAGATCTATAAATACTAAATGGGTTTCTACATTTTTTTTGTAATTATTTTTCAGAATGTTGTATTAATGTGAATATATTATCTATGCAAGGCTGGCCTGCACGAAACCCATTCTGTTCCTCAATATCATTAATTCTTGCCTTGATAAGTTTTCCATGTAACCTTGACACAGAGTTGGTTACACTATCTCCTCTGTAATTCGATAGTATAATTTTGCTGCTTTTTTTTTGTAGAGGTTGGAAATATACGCAGTCTTCCATTCAACAGAGACCTCCTTTCCTTTTAAAAATTAATTGAAGACATATACGAAAAGGTCCAAAAATAGGTCTGTCACATTTTTAAATAGCTTATACGCAGCTCATTTGAACCTGGTGTCTATCAATATTTATATGTATTTCAGAGAATTCTTAACAAAATAACAGTAACTTGGTAACAGGATTTTTATCTTCCTCAGACAACGATATCAGAGGGATCAATCTCGTAGTCATTTCATATGAAAGTTAATTAATAAATTTATGTTATTATTTTGTAAAAATATTAGGCTATATTTATTCCATAAACCTCACTCAGGTCGAAATAGGTACGGACCTTTATTAATCTAGTACAATCAAGTGTTCTTTATTGTTTTACGTAACATATAAACAATTTGATTAAAATAACTTTCGACCTGATAGACTGCCACTGGCCGATCGCTCAGCGTCAATTCTCTTTGAATTTATATTGCTGACATCTTAAGTAAAGGGTGGGTGTTTTTTGGTGCTGGCATTGTTACCCTCAGTGGAAAAAGGTTGTTTACATACTGTAATCTCAAAAGTGAATTTTTATGTGTATTAGTGAACAGTCCAGGTTTTTTAGTAAATATAATTCAACAGCAATTAAAAGAATAAGATAAGAATATTTTGACGCCAAAACGCACCCGTGCACACTTTTGAAGTAACGTGTACGTGAAAGTTTTTATTGTTGACATGTGTTTCACTTTAATTAAAATTTTAATGTTTGACGATCTCGTATGAGAGATATATAGCATTTGTCTAAACGATCGTTCCGAAACTTGTCATAAAGCTACTAGAAGAAGTCACAAGACTGAATTGAAATAATGTAATATATTAATTAAATAAAATGTTGCCTGGCGCGCAGCTTGTGTAGATCTTATGAAGGTTGTGAAGTGTCCCTTCAAATTTCTTCGACCGCCGCGCGCACCTTGTATAAACCGCTAGGTCCGTTGATAGAACAGCAGAAAGCTGGTAACGTGGACCTGCTGAAGGTTTAACCAGATGAACGTCCACATGGACAAAAAACAGATACCACCACCCTGAAGTGTTGCGAAAGTTGAGTCCCGAGGTGGATCCATGCTGTGGACACAGGGTTTGTGGTTTTGATTGTTGCGAGTCCCACACACTGTATAAGTGCGGTCCCTCCTGTGGCAAACATTAGTTTTTCACTGTTTCCCTCGTAAAGAAAAGACATTGTTGTTATTATTTTTATGGCATTGTTGTAATAATAATTACATTATCAAAAATATTGTTACGACATTACAGAACAATCTACGTGTTTCTCGAATGTTCCAGAGGAATCCGATTGTAATGTTGTGTAGGTACGTGATTTCAACATGCGCCCGCGAGACTTTTCTAGACGCCGCTAGCCACGCACACTGTCAAGGGCGCAATCAATTACGTCTTAGTGTAACGCTAATGCGTAGAAGGTGGAATGTTCTTGTGTGTGAGCGGGGTATAAGTACAAGGTGTCAGCGGCCTTAGTTCAGTTATTGTTCGTGCGATTACTATGTGCCTTCAAGTGGTTATTATTGGTGAAGTGTTATGTGTTTTTTATAATCGTGCGGGACAATTGTAATGAAATTGTGTTTTATATTAGTTGACATTTTATTGCGTGTGAACAATTTTTATTTGATTTTTTTGTAAGAGACTGTCTTGTTATTACAAACTGTTTAATTGTGATAAGTAAAGTTGGTGATTAGTGACGTAATTGGTGTCTTGTATTTTGTAGTGTACCATACGACGATCAGTAGACCGTCGTAACAATATTATTATTAATGAATTTTGGTTTAATATAATTAAAACTGAATTTATTCTAAAGCATATTTGAAATTATGAAATGCTAATATGAACACAATAAATTCAATAGTGATGTGAAAACAGATTCAATTGAAATTGTATACGTGTATCGTTATGGTTCCCAGAACATTGTTATCCAGGACTTTGCACTAATAATAAGATGAGAACTGAATTCATACCTTACGACTATAACACAACGTGTGTGAGCCCATCTCTTTGGATGCCTCCTCATTGCCTCACGAATCAATTGTGTGTTCTCTGGTTGGTACTCAACAAAGGTTGCTCCCTCTTGCTATTGTCTGTAATTATTGATACTGAGATATAACAGTTATTCTACTCATTTTATTACAATTCACGAATGACTTTTACTTTTATACAAAGGTTTTTAAAAAACCCTTCCCTTCGCTTCTCCAACACCTCCCACCATCATCATACCCCACACATGTCCGGATACACTCCGTAAACATATATTCACCACCCTAACATTCTTTGTTTAGTTGTTCACTGATCTCTTTGACAATAGCTTAATAAGCTGAAACAGCTGTCAGAATTAAATAAAACCTGTCAAACGTACCAAGTGTTTATATATTTTTTTAAAAATAATTCTATTAATATGTTTCACCAAGTGCCCAACGAGTCATCAATTAATATCGTTTTACTTTTACATTCAGAAACCTCTCATCAAACCATTAACGCCATAAACTTATTTGAGAAGCAGAACTTATGTTGCCGAAATAGAAGAAAACAAGTTACCTGATAAAAACAAGTCTTCATTATACACTGACTATAAATACCTAACTAATTACCCAATAACTAATTATACACCAATTGGGAATACACGATGCGACTTAAAAAGAAAAATACCATATGGATACTAATTGTGCCTTGACGTGGATTCAATATGACAGTACTTCTGCAATGAATTCCGGGATGAATAAATCAGCTTCTGCATTAAAGTGTACTGTATAAGAGTACCCACAGTACTGTGGTGAAAGTACGACGCGTTAGGGTGACTCGAATATCCACTGAAGATGGCAGCCAGTGCTGCTGCTGAAACCTTTGGTTTGAATGTAAACCTTGGACCACTGGCCAAACAGCCCGGTAGATATTTCAAATACAAGTGTACTGCATGTTTTTTAAAACTATTTTTTGATGTGTCATTAGCCTACTGAATTTTACAAGAGACTATTTTTTTGGTCAAAGTTAACTACTAAGTGGACTATTTTCAGGAAATAAGGGTATTACTACAATAAATCAGCTTGCTGCGCCAGTGCCATAACTAAGGGGGAGTCAGAGGATCAATCCCCCCTCCCAGAGCTATGAAAAATTCCGTAATCTCTTAACGTCGGCCTAAACCTATATGTAAGCCAATTGCGTGTGTCAAACTGAAGCTTATAAATATTATAGAAATTAAAGGAATTTATAGTATTTGTAAATTAATAAAATAGAGTTAGAGGTTTATTAATAATGAAAATGACTCAACATTTGGTAAGAACATACGTATTTGCAGTCTTAAAGTATCAGTGTGGAGAACCATATATTACTTCCATGTTCTAAGATTTGTATTTAAAATCATTTTCGAAATGAAATATTTCCATAGAAACTACTTCTTCCTTCAGCCTTAACCACAGTACTGTGGTCACTAACGTGTACCATCTCACGTTAGCGCACTCGATTTTCACTTATGATGGCAGTCGATGGCACTGCCGAAACGTCTAGTTTTGCAGAAAACATTGGACCACGCCCAAACAGCCGGAAAGGAATTTTAACAACAAACTACTTCTTTGTTGATGACAACGTAGTACACATATAAATTATTATCCCTTCTCCCCCTACAACTATCATTTTCATTTATAAAAAATTACCCCCCTTCAACTACCTTTTTTATTTATAGATCTTTCATCTACCTTTCTACAGTGGATTATTATGACCTTCTTTCCAGGATACTTTACTTATCGAATTAAGGACTTTACTCTTGTTAAAACATAAAACGTTGCCGGTAAACTACCCCTTCCCATTAACCAACCTTCACCACAATTAACAGGCCTTGAGTGCTCTACAACTCAGGCACATATGCAAAACATTATTCAATTCTGTCTGAATTTGCGGCAGTTATCGTTCGCCATATAAAAAAACTTACACATAGACACACAAACACACACACAGACACCTTTCAAAAATTACTTTTCTTCATATTTTGAAGGTAGTACAATCAGAATCAGCCCTTATCTCGAACGCGATGTTTTCGCCATCACCATATTTCCATTTCCTTATGGAACGTGGAAGTAAAAATAATAATTATAGACGCGCTAAATAGTGAAGGCAGAGTCTATTAATCTACCTTTATATTTTTCGCCCAGCCACACTTGTCCTTACAAGGTTGTCTATGTCATTACTCCTCTAGTCTAATAACTGTGTTGTTTGAACCGTCATCTTAGCCAAGGTAAAGTAGCAGTTTCTTGACTTTACACCGAGAAACTGAGATTCTATGGCTGGAATACATTAAAAGCAACGTTTATAAGTAACGTATTTAACACACACTAAATCTTGCTTCAAACATTCTTGAAACAACGCCCTTAAAATCAAGTGGTAAAAACCAGTTGTTTTCAAAATATCTTCGGAAATACTCATTTTTGTAATATTTATTAAGAATACGAAACGTCATTCCTAATGATACTAGATTTTCTAAGTTTAATTTTAATAATAATTAAACGACATAGACTAGGCTTATTTCAAAATTACCACTTTTTCATATGTTTTCTACCCACATTATACTTTACATTGATTTACTCAAAAACGTCTGGATACAAAAAAAATACATTTAAAAGTGTATTTAATTTTCTTCGACTGTGATCTGTAACATTTTGTACGATAAAAACTGGCTTAATAATGACCAAAATACTGAATCAGTTAACAATTATCTAGGACTTCATCATTATCTGTGGTTTGAATACTATCTACGGATAATGAATACAACAAAAATAAATATACAATTGACACTTTACTGCATCTGGAAAAAATGCGTATTCTAAATAGGCCTACTTGTCTTAAATTTTGTATTAAGGAAAGTTTAATGAGAGTTGAATTCTAACTTTCACAATTCGTCGTAATTGTCACTATCTGCAGTCGCATAGATAGTCGATAGATCTTCGTCTACCGCTACCGAACTTAGGTAGAACACATTTTTCGGCAGCGGTAATGATTTTACGGGAAACCAGGATATTCAAATATATATTTATCAAGTTTTTCAAAATTAAACGTGCCACTACTCAAATTATCAGACGTTACCTCAGTTTTAAATTCATGTTTATGATAAACTTTAGTAAAGTGTGTAGTTTTGAATATATGGGGTTTTAAACCTAACTAACCGCTATTTTGAGGGCGTTTTCTTAAAAATTTTTTGCAGAACTTTTAGTACGGTAAATGTAAGTTACTTTTTTATGTTCCTACAATAAAACTTTCTATTCTACTTTATCAAAATCATCTATAATTTACCTGAATTATATGAAGAGTGTATTTATATAAAAAAACATGAATATTTTATTAAATGTTAAATGATTATTTTATAGAAATAAATGTTTTTAAGAAAAATCAATATATTACACAATTTCTCATAAACATTACGTACATTTTTTTTTTATTTCATGAGTTTCAAAATTCGATGTGTAATACATTTTATAAAAAAAATCGTAAAAATATTAAACCAACTTCAAAAGGGAAAAAATTATTTTAACACAGCTGAACGTATTTTATAGAAAGTTCTAAACAGTGAAAAATAATTTTTACATTCAATGCTATGGAATACGGAAATTGTGCAATACGGAAATTCATCCTTGTTCATATCTGCAAGGGAAATATAAGAATCCGATGTTTCTTAACATAAAAAGGCGATTTTAACCAATACAGCCAATACAGGTTTTGCAGATCATTGCTTACAACACAATCACTTCATAGATACAAAAAACATAACACTACTCCACAACATACAAAAAGGTAAAAAAATGGATTTGTTAGAAATTTTAGAAATTAAAAAAGCAATAAAAAATATCAAGAATTTAACAAATGAACAAACTGAATTATGTGTATCCCCTTTATTAAAAGCTGTTACTTAGTTTAGTTAATTATATATTTTGAATTAACATTATATTTAGTTTAGTTAATTTTATATTTTGCATTCAAATTATATTTTATTTTTACAGACACTTGACCTTCTCTTAGTTCCTGCAATCCCCCTCCCCATCTTCACCCCTCGCACTGTTCCCACAACACATGCCCTAAACAGATGTCCACCTTATATCCTGTGTTTAGTCTTCATTCATCTCTTTGACAATGGCTTAAGAGGTTGAACAGCTGTCAAGAGTTAAATAAAATCTGTGAAACTTACCAAGTGTTTATTTTTTTTTTGAAAACCTTTGTAATATTTCGCATGTCTAAACATAAATTATATTCAGTTATTTATAAAAATATGTAGGAAGGATAATGAATTTATTATTTGTCGTGAGGGGAATGATTGGGGGGAGTTAACCTATAAGGTAGTCTTACACCCCACCAAAGAGCAAGTCCTAGTTACGCAATTGGGGCGTACAAGTTAGGTTAAGCTCAGGTTTGACAGTTAAAATCGACGACTCTTGTTGTAGATCAAATTTTATCGAAAGTAATTTTTTATACTGTTTGACTGGCAAATACAGCCGCTATAAATATAGATTCTTCAAACATTAAAATGGTACCGGAAAGAGAGTTTTTATCAACAGTTTTGAAAAACAAAATTTTCAGGCCATTGCAGAGCTTGAATGGAAGACTTTAACATACGAGGATTGTTCAACAGAAACACGTTTGATCTGCGCAGCCGTGACTTCTTCGACATGGCGACGGAATTCATTTGTTTATACTGTTTCTTTAAGTACTAGTGACGCGTCTGTCAAAAATATTTGCAGTTTGCTCTTTTCTACGCGTTGAGACTGAGTTCAAAAATGGAATGTATAATAGAAAATCTGTCCAAAGATAATCTGCGTGCCGTTATTCAGTTTTGGGCCGCTGAGGAGCGTCAGCCAATGGAAATTTATACTAGAATGAAAACTGTATGTGGCGACTATAGTTATTCCCATACGGCAGTGGGCAGCGGTTGAATGGTGCAATACATTTCGACAAGGAAGAGAATCCACTAAAGATTTGGCCCATCCCGGATCTGCACGTGTTGCAGCATCAGATGAAAATGTAATCTACAGATTAGTGCAACAGTGGGACTCATGCTTTAATGTTAATGGAGACTTCTTTTAAAATCGTTGAATAAAAAATGCTATACAGCCTCTAAACGTGTTTCTATTGAACAATCCTTGTAACTATCTGTAGTAAAGGAAGAATTAGCATTGTTCACAAAATACATTGGGTAATGATAGTTTATGTAATATAGAAGTACCACTAATACATTTGTTTAATACATAATTCTGAATAGAGCTGGCAAACACATTTCTCTTTACGTAAATTTGACTGCCAAAAGAACACCGTAACGTTTAAGATATCTTTCTTTCAAGGCATCTGGTGATCTTAATGGGGTAGCCTGTGTCTACTTACTTTTGTTAGTGTGTAAGGAACAGATTACGGCATGGCAGATTTTCCCAACTAGTACTATACTGTGCACACATTTCCAGCAGAAAAAATTCACTTGTACGATTAAGTAATAAGGTATCCGCATTAAAAAATCGAGCAATACAATCCAGAATAAACAAACAGGAAACTCAATAGCATCTCGTATCACCTTAAAAACGTTAATTATAGAGATGTAAATAAAACCACTCCTCAATACAGAAGACTTGATCATACTTCACACGTTTATTCCTGTTCTGCAATTTCTTTGGCTGCTACACACTTGTCAACAAAGTTATGCAGTTTCAGTTTTTTATATAAAATTAACTTGAGCGGCAGAGCGTTAATGGAAGCGTCGGAAGTGCCGCTTTTTTTTTTTAAATCTATGCTTAAAAGATAACTAAATAATGGTTATCAGGGTATTCATTGATGCAACGAAAAATGGGGGAGACGAGTCAAACATACGTTACTTATGGTTAGGTTAGATGAGTGAGAAGTTACACCATCTCCTGTGCTACTGTAATTTTACTAAAAACAAAAAAGTGACAATTTTTCTGATAATGGAAAACTATCTAATTTCCAAATTTATATAAGGCATGTCTCCCGATAACTTTTGAATGCATCAATCAATTTTCGTAAAACTTGGAGTGGGGGTATACACTTTTACCGTACAGAAGATCTCAAAATATAGGGGGAGGGCTGTAGGAAAAATGTAGGTGTAAAGAAAAAGAGAAAAATCGCAAAAATTTAATTGGGGTACCAGTATTAAATTAAAGAAAATTTGAACCAAAAAATAAATTTAGTGTTTATTTATAAAAATTTCAAATTCTTTACACGCTAAAACCCTAGAAAGTGGGGGAAAATATTGATACAATCGCAAAAACTTATGTGGGTATCATATTAAAAGGCATTTTAAGTACTATCTGAATTTAGTGTTAAGTTTTAGAAATTTACAAATTTTGGGCTTTTTGGGCAACCTTTTAGAGCTTAAAAGCTTGGTCGAAATTTTAATAAAATTGCAAATTTCATGCGGAGTATCAAATTAAAGAAAACCTTAACCAAAATAGTGTTACAGTTACAGTGTATAGTGTACAGTTTTAGAAATGAAAAGGAAAATGTTAGACCCAGGGCGCAAAAAAAATCATATTGTAAAAATTTATCCGGGTGTCTGACTAAATTGAATTTTAACACAATCCAAATGTTTATTGTATGATTGGCTTTTCTACAATTGTTATTGTTTAAAAAAAATAGTAGTGTAATAGGGATTTTCGTAATATTTCTAGTAATTGATACGTTCTAGTATCAAAATTTATCGAATAATATAAATTTTCTGATAATATAATTTATCTATTTCAAATAAGTTATAGTTTAAAACAGTCAGCGAGTTCTGCAGCTCAGAGAGTTTACTACTAACAATAAGTGTTCTGTACAGAACAGTGAGCGAGTTCTGCAGCTCAGAGGGTTTACTACTAATAATAAGTGTTCTGTACAGAACAGTGAGCGAGTTCTGCAGCTCAGAGGGTTTACTACTAATAATAAGTGTTCTGTACAGAACAGTGAGCGAGTTCTGCAGCTCAGAGGGTTTACTACTAATAATAAGTGTTCTGTACAGAACAGTGAGCGAGTTCTGCAGCTCAGGAAGCTTCCTAGTCATATTAATTTTAACGTAATTTTTCCGTATTTTGTCTGCGTATAATTGTCGTGGTGTAGGAGACGCTGTCTAAAAATATTTATGTCAGTGCAACACGCGATCGCTTTTGGTTTCGTGATTGCACCGGCTATCTCTGATGTACGTTGTCGATGTCTGATTCGTCGTACTCTCAGTGTCGTATCATGTAACAAATTCGACTGGAAATTTAATTGGTCAATTATTGAATGACCTTGAGATAATTTAATGACTTTACATATTTGAAATTCGTCAATACAATGGTGTAGCGAGGGGGGGTTTTGGGAGCGGTTAACCCCAACGGTAAAGAAAAAAAGTAAAAAAAAAAATTGTTTAATTGTGCTGGTAAGAATAGTAGTTATGTTAAACCGAGTCAAATAATTGGACTAATCAGTTATGTGCGTACGAACATTTTATACTGCGGAACAGTAAAACCGAGTAGGAAATTGTTTTCTGTAAACAATGTTGCGTTGTCTGGCGGTTCAAACTTTTGTCGTATATTTACTTCCATGTTCCATAAAGAAATGGAAGTATGGTGATGGCGAAAAAAATCGTGCTCGAGATAAGGGCTGCTTCGGATTGTACTACCCTCAAAACATGAAGAAACGTCGTTTTCCGAAATGTGTGTGTGTGTGTGTGTGTGTGTGTGTGTGTGTGTGTGTGTGTGTGTGTGTGTGTGTGTGTGTGTGTGTGTGTGTGTGTGTGTGTGTGTGTAAATTTTTATACGGAGAACGATAACTGCCGCAAATTCAAACAGAATCAGATAATTTTTTGCATATGTGCCCGTGTTGAAGAGGGCTCAAGGCTTATAGATTTTTGTGAAGATCGGTTAAAGGGAAGGGGTAGTTTACCACCAACGTTTTATGTTTGAACAAGAGTAAAGTTCAAGATTAAAAACTTTGATAAATAAAGTATCCTGAAAAGAAGGTCATAGTAATCCACTGTAGAAAGGTGGATGAAATATTTTAAATGAAAAGGGTAGTTGAAGAGGGAGGGGGTAATTTTGATACGTGTACTGCGTTATCGGCAACAAAGAAGTAATTTGATGTTAAAATTCCTTCCCGGGATGTCTGGCCGTAGTTCCATGTTTTCTGCAAAACCAGACGTTTCGGCAGTGCCATCGACTACCATCATCAGTGAAAATTGAGTTCACTAACGTGAGGTGGTATACGTTAGTGATCACAGTACTGTGGTTAAGGCTGAAAAAAATAAGTAAAAGTAGTAGTTTCTATGGAAATATTTCATTTCGAAAATGATTTTAAATATAAATCCTAGAACATGGAAGTCATGTATGGTTCTCCATACCGATATTTTAGGTTAGTGAGTAGAATAGACGTATCTTTCGAATGTTTATCCAACTTGGGTCTTTACAATGTTTGTAGTGCTGTAATTTGTTACTGCAACTTAAATTTCTATATCAAACAATCGTTTGCTTGCTATCTGAATATTATACAGACATGCGTATTCTTGTACACGTCTTTTCGATCCGTATGTAATCCTTTTGTCGTATTTATGAACAGGCGAAGGGAGTTCTTACTTTTGACTCGACAGTTTGACATTTGTCTATATGGCGTCTATGTAACCGCTGTTGCCGGCGGCAGCAGTACTGGAAGTAAGATAAAATAATATTAATTATATTACAAAATAAATACTTTAGTCATTTCAAAATAATTTTAAATCCTAACAATATTAGCATGGAAACTTGAAGAAAACCTATAGAATTTCCGAACTGCTGGGCACTTGCACTGCGTTGTGTTGCCGGCTCAGACATTGGCAATGTCTTACGGTCATTGACCTCGTTCTAGTTGTCACTGTACAAATTATGGAGGGGGATGCATTCGTCCACCCAATGTGTTGCCGCTATATAAACCGGGAAAACGCTGAGTTAGGAGCTATGTACGTTTTCGGAACCGATGTGCAGGAGTTACTACGTACCAGTGGCGTGGCGTGGGTACATAACTCCTGTTGCCGGTTGTGATAGAACTGAAACTTAAATTAAAAATTAATTCGAGTATTTTCTTGTACCAAGTGTTCTTTTTAGACCATATCCTTTCATTTGCTGAGAGAAGAAGAGGGTCCCGGTTCAACGGGATCTAACTCTCATTATACTTACACAGAATAAATCAGAACACAAATAATCGAATTAAAAATAATAAAGACAAACAGAGAAACACATAATTAACGACCACACCAGAAATAGGTAGGCCTACGTAGTAACTGCTGCACGTTGGATCCGAAAATGAACATAGCTGCTAACTGAGCGTTTTGGCATTTTATACAGCGGCCAAACTTTGGCTGGGTGAATGTGTCAACCCTCTCCGCAGTTTGTACAGAGACAACAAGTACGAGGTCAATGACCGTACGCAGTAAAACGATGTCTGAGCCGGCAACACAAGACAGTGCAAGTGCCCAGCAGTTCGAAAGCAATGCTACGCCTTTCTTCAAGTTTCGCTACTAATATTGTTCGAATTTCAAATTATTCAATAAGTGAAGTATTTATTCTGTGAAATAATTTATATTATTTTCTCTTATTTCCAGTACTGTTGCCGCCAGCAACAGCGGTTATATGGACGCTACGCTACTGCTACATATCTTTCTCCTATCTGTTTAGCGTATGTCTCACGATAACATTTGAACACATCAGCTAACTTTCGTAACATTTCGCATGCGTGGCCATAATTTTACTCTACAGAACGCTATTGTTGTTTAGATTAATCCCTCAAAAAATAGGGGGGGTAGGAGGCAAAATTTGTGTGGTCAAAATTGTGAAAGAATCTCGAAAACTCACGTGGGGTATCAAATTAAAGGGAATTTAAACTGCAATCTGAATATAGTGTTATATTTTTGAAAATTTCAAATCTTTTAGAGATCAGTGACCAAAACTGGGTAAACGTTTTGATAAAATCTCAAAAATTCAAGTGGGGTATCAAATGAATAAGAATTTTAAACACAATCTAAATGTAGTTAATTTTTGTGAATTTATAAATGTTTGGATATTAAGGCCTAAAAAAGTGGGTGAAAATTGTGATAAAATCGCAAAAATTAATGTGGGTATCAAGAGAATTTTAACTAACATCTAAACGCAGTGTTAACTTTATGAAATTTCAAAATATTAGATATTATAGGGCCCCAGAAGAATTTGAAACGTTTGAAATATTGTGAAAATCCAGCAGAATGTCAGACAAAAAAGTACTGTAAACCAAATCGAATGTTTAAAATTTTTAGGGTTTATTGTATGATCGTGTGTTTTACAATAATTTTTATATCACTAAAGAATTAGTAGAGAAGTACGGATTTTTAAAAATGTTCATATAATTAAAAATTATCTAATAAACAATAAATGTACTGCTTTCAAAATAGTAAGCCAGTTCTACATCTCAAGGAGCATACTAGTTTAGTTTAGTGCTTTTTACCATTTCGAAAACAAATTACAATCTTCACGCGTGTTCATTATTGCGTATATAGCTAAAACCGAACTCGCGGCGTACGGAAGAAGCACTCCATAGCCTCTACTTGTGAACTGATTTGTCTGCTAACTGCAACAAAATTTGCAGTCAGTCGTGTATTTGTGACTTTTGTAGCTTGTTCTTCAAAAAGTATTGCGAGAACAAGGATAATTTTATCTTTCTCTCGGTGTTACTTTATCTCGACGTTAGGTTGGCTCAGCTTTCCAGATCTTACCTTTGGCTGATTCAATAGATTCAAATACATTTACAGTGGTTGTAGATATTATTCAGATAGGCCTATTTAATTACAATTAAACAATGTCTTAATTGTAACTCGACTGTCTGACATGTATGTATCTGCCTGTGCGTCTGGCTATCTATTTTGGGCATGTTTCACGATATCTTGCGAATTAGTCAAGCGATTTTCGTAAAACAAATTTTAAGAATCATCTCAATAATAAGGGAAGCACGAGGCAAAATTTTTAGAATCTAAAAACCAATTCGGCTTACCAAAGTAAAACGAATTCAAATCAAAATGTAAATATAATGGTCACTTTGAAAATATCAAATTCTAGAATAAAATGACATCAAAAGTGCCGAGTGTGTACTCCGCAAATGTTTTAACCTCAACCACACAATAACATAAATTATATTTAACATATAATTTGTTAATATTTTGGGCCTTGACGCCCAAATATTTTGAAATTTTTTAAATTATCACGGCCTTCAGATAGTAGTTTAAATTTTCTTTAAACGATAATATGTTTATTTAATGTAAACATAATTATATCACAGTGATTATAACATTCTTTACAGCTTCAAACATTCTACCACATTACTTGTAAAAAATACATTAAACATAAAGCATTAAGTAGTTAATAAAAAGTAGTATATACGAACAGTTTTTAACCCACCCTTTAGAGAGAAGTATTTCACACGGAAAAGACGTATCCAAGTTAAAAGTTACTTAAACGACATTTGTTATTCCTGAACATACTACTTGTGTGTTTAACGGATGTGTGTGAGAAGGGCAGGATAATTACAAATATTGTTTAATTCAACTTCATTCTAAGGACCCCTAACCAAATGTCGCCGACTATCGGTTGAGAACCACTACTTTATACTACCTAGAATGACAAAGTGATTCAGAATTCACCGATAAAATAATGCTACGGAAACTTCATTCTCAAATAAAACAAAGTGCTTTAAAACCAAAAGCAAACTAACCTGAATGATTTTATTAAAAATAAAAATGTAAATAAACGCACTAATGTAGTAAATAATACATTCTTTTTAACTAATGAAAATAGATTCTTATACAAATATTTACTACATTTTGTACTACTACATTCTTTTCCGGTATTATTTTTTAATAAATTTTGATATCGTTACCTGGGTTTTAAAAGTTAATTTACCGGACTTAACTTATATATAAGTAAATTATCCAGTTTACCTTAAGTTTTTAAAAATTCTTAATTAACTAGCAGCAATTATTTACCCGGCAAGTCGGTGGATTCATACAATCTTAGAGGTTTAAAATAAGGTATAAATTAGTTGGAAAATTTCTAAACCGGGCCTGACTTATATTACGTTTTTGCGGCTCCTCAGAGATCAGCGAGCTGAAGACATTACCGCCGAAAATCGGGAGTATATTGTAAATTAAATATTTTGTGTGTGTGTGTGTGTGTGTGTGTGTGTGTGTGTGTGTGTGTGTGTGTGTGTGTGTGTGTGTGTGTGTGTGTGTGTGTGTGTGTGTGCATAGTGCCGTAGCTAGGGGGGGGATCAGGATTACCTTCCCCCTTGTCGAGCTATTAGAAATTTCAGCAAAAATCATAATAAAATAATGCTTATTATAGTATCTTAAAATAATGCTTATGAATAACCGTAGAAATAAAATAAATTACAATATTTATGAATTAATAAAATAAATGTGAGCCCAACCTTGAAGTTAGTCTCGTGTCCCTCCCACCAGGATCAGTACTGTATACATATGTAAACATAAATCTACACTATAATAAGTAAAAAGTGTTGAAAAAGTATGCCAACAACCTTTGTGTACTTTGAAAGCGTAAAATCCTAGTTTCGTAAGACAGCAGTTTACTTTCAGCACCTCACTTTTAAATTGTGTGTAATCTTTTGTGACTGTATAAGTTATTCAGGCTACTGTTTGTGACTGCAATTTAAAAAACAATCACTAACTTACGCTGATACGATTCACTCGATACACAAAACAAAACAAAATGATTAAATTTTTACCAAAATCTGCACACGAAAGAAAGTTATTGCTGTTTGCGGTTCAAGCGAGAGTGTAAAACGTTTGCTGTTGTTACATAGGCCTATTACAGTTATCATTGGACTCTTTAACGTGACAAAACGTTAGCAAACATGCGAACTATGACAAAAACGCGAACACGAGGTGATCCATAAAGCGATTAAATGATTAATTATTCTGTTATTTTAGTCGGGTGAAGCAGTCGCTGCCGTGTCAATGTACAGACGGTTATCAAATTACCAATATTTTGCAGCGCCGCTGTCGCTGATCGTGTGCACTCATTATACGCTTCTAATGTTTGATGGTGATAATTGATGGTAATCATAAATAATTACAACTCCTCGGTGTCTATCATGACAAGTAAAATGCATCTGCACAATAGTAGACTAGTAACCTTCAGACTGCAGCCATAAACTAATATAAATAATTTCACTGGTCACTGACAGGGTGGCATAATTTAAAACCCTAACCTCGCCTACAAAACTACACTTACTCCCCAGTGTCGGAACCAGAGGCGGAGCTGGGGAAACTAACACATTGATAAAGCGTCAACTTTGCCTAAAATACAGAAAATATTGTACGAGTAATTAGTTAAATTGTAATTTGTAGTTAATTTGTGAATGAACCTTCTGGATCATTTTATGACTGGAAACTCTGCAGTTGACACATTGTTTGTTGTTTGCTCATGACCAGGTTATACTTGTACAAAGCCGATGACTTGCTGTATCGTTCCTCACGGCTCTTCTCAGGGCCACATCATCCTTGTTGTCACTCTTGCGCAATCTCTACCTGGGAATGGCCCTTCTCTGGATCATACCTGATCCTCAGGAGATGTCGGAGGCTAGTGGGAGCCCCATTGAGACTGAGGACTGGCGCGTTGTGTGTAGCCGAAAACGGCGAGGCAGCAGCGACTCAGCGGGTTTCGAGCGATCTTCTCAACAGGCTTCTGCTTCGGATAGACCTGTAACGGCCTTTCCTCAACCTACCTCGACTCGGCGCATTCCACCACTCCTCGTCGACCGGCCAGCTGACTGGAACAAGGTGATCATGCGGTTGCACCGTGCCGCTCCTGCGAATACCTTAAATAGCTTGACAGCTCCATTCGGCTAGATAAACTACCGTTCAGAGTTTCCGGTTTGCCCGGAAATCATTAACGGATGCAAAAAAACCCTTACCACACATTCGCCTTGGCGCAGGAGAAGGAATTACAAGTCAAAATGCCCGCCGATGTTCCTCCGCCAACTGTTCAGCAGCCCCTCAACTTTTTAGGCTACAGTGTAAATTCAATTACACTTCTCTTCTCCATCTGTTAGCATATCGCCCGAAACGCTTTTCTGGTGAAACTTTTCAAGGTAGGCTCCTACCAGAACATTTACACCTTCGACTCTCTCTTATACCTCTGGGTAAAGTGGCCGCTTTCGAGTCCTGACCCGGTCCCAAGCTATGTTATAACTACCAGCGGTCAGAGCATAGTAGCCGTTTCTGCCACTATCCTACTCGTGTGTGCTTTTTAGTGAAGGTAACCACAAGGACGCTTGTCCTCGTGAGCGTACTGCAACCCCAATGTGTCAATCTGCAGTGAAGTTTCATCGGGCTTGTTCCCGACAGTGTCGATTCTACTTGGCAACCTTAAAAAAACCGGCAAATCCAAGAAGCTGCCAACCACTCCTGCTCCTCCCTTAAACCCTTTACCCCGTCTTTTGGCGAGGTAGAAGACGCAGTAACCGCCCCTACCCGCACGGAGTCCACCGGAGCGCCCAGTTACGCGGCAGCCGCCGCCTCTAAACCATCTGTCCGCACAACGGCCCAGTGTCGTAAGCAAGCTGCGCCAAAGAAGTGAAATCTTCAGCACTTACTTCTTCACAGCAAAAGCCCACTTCACTCACGCCAACTTCTACCCCTGCTCCAAAAAAGCCTTGGTAGCCCAAAGCCAAATCGGAGCCCAAAAGTAGTGTAATTTTTCGGCTACCGCCGCCCACGCCTCAGACGTCCTCGGCGAAGAAAAGTTTTTTCGGACCCGCCCTTCGCTGATCGCCTGCAAGCCTGGGTCCAAACCCACATCCCTCAGATTATAGCTGCCAAAGACATCCAGTCTGTGTGTTAATCACCATTCCTTCATAGCTCACGACCCTCCTGCCTTCCAATGGCTAAGTATCTCCGGCTGGTGGCATGGAAAGGCGTTCTGTCTCGCCGTGCCGAATTTGCCGCATTCACAGCCGAGTATGGCTTGGACGTTACATTCCTTTCTAAAGAACTTCCTTATACCTGTTGTCTCCTTTCAGCTTCCGGTGTATACATCGTACCGCACGGATCGCCCTGAGCAAAACAACTCCGCTTCTCCCACCGGTGGTGCTGCTATTTTGGTTGACAGTTGACAGGCGGATTTCCCACCGTCAAACTCCTGCACACCGTAGCTCGTCGCCTAGAGGCAACAGCGGTGGTCCTCTGCATCGGGGATCGAGAAGTTCGTCTCATCTCGGCGTACCACCCGCCTGGGCGTGGCGGGCCAATTTGAAGTATAAATGTAGCCCAGTATGGGCATATGAGGAGAATACCATTTATCCTAAGAATTATATAATTGGTTTGTATGGTCACTGGGTACCCCCGGTGTTTTCCCAGCAGCGATAAATATAAAATTAACTCTTCATATTATTTAAATTAGCAGCCATCCTTACGATTCTTTTATAAAGTTGCTAAACTGCTACAATTTTTGTTTAGACAAAGCTCTTCGTCATCTCTGACATCATCAGGTCTTGAACAATGTCTGTCGCCTGTACGTTGTAGGCTTTTATACTTTAGGCCCCTCCCCTTTTGTCATCGTCCCTCCTAATGGTTCTTGCCGCTGCCGCTCTTCACGGGAACTTTATCCACATTTTTCCGTTAGGCATTTTACCAACGTCCGTCAATTGTTTTCAGAATCTCCCGTTAATTACTTCATGTTATTATTTTACTTTCTGACATATAACTATTTCGTAATCTTTTATTACATTTCGTCAATTTTAGTGTATTCTTCTTATTGTTTTAATTTTATTTATTGTTTACTATATTTAAAGTATTTCTTCATTTGTAAATTCACTTTTATATAGTTTATTAAAGTCTTGCATATAGCGAGTTCATTGTTTTAACGGCTACCGCTCTTCACGGGAACTTCGTCTATATTTTCCGTTAGGCATTTTACCAACGTCCCTCACTTATTTTATGAATCTCCCGTTATTTTCTTCATGTTACTATTTTATTTCCTTGACTTGTAACTTTTTTGTAACCTTTTATTGCATTTCGTCAATTTTAGTGTGTTATTCTTATTATTTTAATTTATTTTTTGTTTATTGTTTAATATATAATAAAATATTTCTTCATTTGTGAAGTCCACTTTTATATTCATTAATTTATTCTTATCTTCTTTTTTAACTTTAAGTATTTCTAGTTCTTCTATTAGTTTTCTTTTTTGCGAATTGTTTTCTATTTTGATTATTTCCATATTTTCATTTGGATTTATGAATTTATGGCCTGATTCATTGAAATGTCTTGCATATAGTGAGTTCGTTGTTTTAACTCCTTCTCCTTTTGCATGTTCATTCATTCGAATTTTAAATTTTCTTCCAGTTTTGCCCAGATACATCTTATTACATTCCCCACATTTTAATTTGTATACGCCGCTTTATTCTGTTATTGGAATTTCTTCTGTTTTAGCATTTTTTATATATTCGAATATATTTTTCGTTTTCTTTATTCCTATCTGTATTTCGTATTTTTCGAAGCATTTTTGTAACATTTTTGTTTGATATCCTATATATGTTATTGCTCCTTTATATTTCTTTTCTTCATTTGTTTTTTCTTTTTTGTTCTTTTCTATTACTTTATTTTCTTCTATTTTCTTAAATATTCTATTAATTATTTTAGGGTTGTAATTATTATTTTTTGCTGTTTGTTGTATTTTCTTTAATTCTTTTTTTTTTGAGTTCTTCATTTTCTAGATAATTTATAGCTCTATAGCAAAATGAATTTAATGCTGCCATTTTATAATTAACTGGATGATATGATTCTTGTGGAATTATTAAATCAGAGTATGTTTCTTTCCTATATATATCGAATTTGAGTTTATTATCTTCTATTTTTATATTGATATCCAGGAAATTAATTTCTAATCCTCCAATTTCTTCTTGAAATTTTATTGTTTTTTCTATGTTATTTAATTCTTCCGTAAATTTTTTAAAATCATTTACTTCACCTTCCCAAACTATTAGTATGTCATCTACATATCTGATCCATTTTTTAATTCTTCTTTCTTTATCTACATCTTTTAAAATTTTGATTTCAAAGTTATTCATGAATATCTCTGCCATTAATGGTGAAAGCGGTGATCCCATTGGTAATCCAATTGGTAATTAATGGCAGAGATATTCATGAATAACTTTGAAATCAAAATTTCCCCTCCTCCTATGGCGTTGAGCCTTGGCCTCCTCTATCCTGACACTCTCTCTACCACTAGCAAAGGACCTCCATCCTTGTACTCCCAACAACTCTCTTGCATCAACAGTGACAGCATCTTCTCATCTTTTCCTTGGATGGCCTCTTGGTCTTTTGTCATCCATACTCCCCATAAGGACTCTTTGGTCATTCTTTTGTCATCCGTTCTTACAACATGGCCAGCCCATTGCAGCCTCCTCAGTTTTACGTACACTTCTACCATTGGTTCATTGAAGTGACCACATATCTTATTATTATGGCATATCCTCCATTCCCAATTTCTATATATAGGACCCAGGCTCTGTCTCAGGAGCTTCCTTTCAAATATCTTCAGGCGTTCAATGTTCAGGTTGAATGCTATCTGTTTAATGTCCAGGTTTCACTGCCATAGGACAGGATGTATGAAAATTTTGTATATGTGTATTTTTATCTGCCTATGAAAACTATTGACTTAAAACGTGATGATAAGCATAAAGTAGGCCTTGTTGGCTAGAATTATCCTTCTCCTTATTCTGCCTCTTCATTTCTATTTTCAGATATCGTTGCTCCGAGGTATGTGAAACCTCTGACTGCTTGTATACAACAGTCTTCTTCCATAACCATTTTTTGCCTGGGTCGGGTAGACCTTGTCTGACTTACCATTTTGGTTTTATCCACATTTATTGATAGTCCTACCTTTTGTGTACTTATTTTTAGGTTTAAATATGTCTCCCTTGCAGCCGCATTTGACCGGGTTATGATGGCTATATCTTCAGCATATGCTGCTATTTGTACTGACTTATAATAAAGTACTCCTAAGGGATCTACATTCATTTTTCTTATAGCATGTTCTAGAGACAGGTTAAAAAGGAGAGAGGTCAGTCCATCGCCAAGTTTTAGACACTAGGTGAGTTGAAATGGTTTGGTGAGTTCATTTTGTATTGTTTCTGTCACAGTAATTTTTGTTAAACTGACCAGTTTTTCTGGCATTCCAAATGCTAGCATTATATCATATAATTTGTCTAATTTGTCTCATATAATATAGTAAATCACTTTGTTTGAAGTGACTGAAATCTAATACTAATTCATTTTACTTTTTGCAATTCATAACGCTGATATATTGGTGGTAATATTTACTTGGTTGTATACCAGAGAACCAACCAACTGGGTGCTCCGATTGTAACAAATTATCTTTCTTTGAAGTGAGTAACTACTCTTTTTTACTGTTCTGTTATTTGTAATGGATACATTTTATACAGTTTGTTTGCATTTTATTGAGTAAAAGTATAAGTTTTAATTAAAATGAAACATTATGAAACATTCTGGGTTAGCAAATTTAGAACTAAAGGCTCAACGAATAAAGTCTCTAGATTACCTAGAATGGACGGATGATTAGTGTATGCCAAAGACAGTCCTGAGCGCATAGGTATGAAAAGCAGAAAGAGGGGTAGATCTGCTGGGTTGAGGGGTTGGATGATGTGCTGGAAGATCTCAGAAGAGTGGATGTGAGGGGTTATGATGAGACAGAAATGGATAGGAGACATTGGAGAAGACTGGTGTTGGCAGCCACGACTCATGTCGGGCTATAGTGCTGAAAAGAAGAAGAAACTTAGAAACACTTAAGTTCTGACTTATAAATAAAAAAGCACAAATGCATTTCTGTGTTGCTAGTGCAAAATGTGGTAAGTAGTAAAGCTCCGTTTTTGAGTAAACACAATTTGAAATAAGTTGTAAATCCAGTTCATGATTTTTTACTTCTGTGATATGTGATCAGTATTTTCTGTTTTTTCCTTTATTTGGCTGATGCAACAAAAGACATGTTAAATTTTAATTTCTATTAATTATTATTATATAATTATATATTATATTATAATATATTATTATATATTAATTTTTATATAATAATTATATAATAATTTTAGTGTACTCTTAACATAAATAAAAATCATAAGTGTACAGCTAAATGTATTATTTATTAACAAGGAATATAATTAAATCATGACCGACTCGGAACACAATGTTTTTACATGTAAAATCATACCTGACGAAGCTTATAATAAGCGGAAACTGGTTCAGGCTGTAAAGTACAACTTTTACGTTTTTACCCGTAAAAAACTTTCTGTCCCAAGTCGGTAGTGATTTAATTATATTTAGATAATCAATGGACATGCCATGGACAATGAAATCTAAGAATATTAGCACGACTCACTTTTATAGGGCAAGTTCGGCCAGATGAAAATAAATATTTTAAAGATGCTGTTATTGTAATCCGAATAGTTACAATAATCAAAGTAAAATCAACTTTACTATTAAAATCAACTGCATTTATCAATGATTAATAATAGACACAATTTTAAAAATATGATTTTCTTGGCTCAGTGAAAATAGATAAAGTAAATAGATAAATAAGAGAACTGGCTAACTTGGTACTTTGAACGAACTACCAATACATAGTTGCGGGGGAAAACTTAAAGGAATGGTAGATATCAAAGTTGAGAAATCATAAACATAATATCAGTAAAATAGATACAGTTAGTTTAGAGGAATATAACGGAAACTGTCTCTGGTAACTGCAGTAGGATTCCTCTTCCTTAGCATGTCCTGCCAACGACACCTTCATAGTATGAAGTACTATCTCTTGATTGTGCCCAGTTTTGCATTTGCCGATGACCAATATTTGTCAATAAGAAATATTACTTTTAGTTGACAATTCATTCAGATAGTTTTATCTCAACCTTAAATAATGGCAAATTAAAGACTAAAGATACATTGTTTAGGCAGGTTTCAGTACACTTTCATGAGGGAATGGTGTTCACTATCAGTGACTGGAACAGTATATAGGCTACAATAATTATTTTTAAGGTAAAGTTAATTAGGTTTAAGGTAAAGGTAAGTAATCAATAACAGAAAGACAAAGATATAATATACCGTATTTTACAAGTATCACACAGGGTAATAAGATATTTTATTTGAACACAAGATAATAACATAGGTAACTAAAGTAGGAATTTCATATTATATTAACGACAAGTTCAAAATTATGTAATTCCGTAACACAATACTATATGCTAGAAATTTACTTTGATTTTCTTTTGTATTTCAGCTGACACTAGAAAAATTCTATATGTCTGTTGTATTTTTTAAAACTAGGGGATTTCTATAAGTTGACCAAAAATTATATTATCTCTTTGAACCTTTTTATTAATTGTGTTACCCCAGGACTTCACATTCATTCAGTTTGGCAACAATAGCACGTTGAGCTGAATCTTTCCTTACATATCTTCCTCCTCTTCTTCTACTGTGTTTCAGCCGAGTATGTGTTTTACGCTCTTCAAATATTTTTCTCCATTCAGCCCATTCATTACATAGTCTTCTACATCTTCTTATCCCCATATTCCTCAGATCCTCCTTAACACCCTTAATCAATTTCTCTCTTGGCCACCCTATAGATTTCCTACCTACTGGTCTCTAATCTAGAATTTTTCTGCAAATTCTGTGTTGTTCCATCCTCATTATGTGTCCCAGAATAATTCTGTTACGAATACGTGTCCAGAATACATCCTCATTACTGTATATCAGATTATTTCATCGTTCATTTGTACTCTCCATGAGTCACCGTTAGTTGCACTGATCTAAAAAAATTTCTCAGTAATTTTTGTTCCGAATTTTCCGAAGATACTGTTCGTCTTTTTGTGTTATTATCCAGGTTTCACGTGTTCATATTCCAGCTGGTCTAATTATGCCTTCGTATGTTTTTAATTTTAGTGGTTTGTTGAGTGTCATTTTTGAAGTGAGAACTTCATATATGGCACCATGGTGACTGGTTAACTCCCATGCAGCTCGTGGTTTTAGTCCAGTAAACTAATTCAACTTGTAACAAAATGTGTTGTGAAATAGATGCAATAAAAAAGCTGTGTTGTCAGCTCAATCAAACCTCTTTTCCTTGCATAGCTACCCAAAATTTCCCCACGGTTACAAATACGTGTGCTTTAAGCAAAGTGGTATATTTTAAATAATCTGAACGCATTCTAAATGTTTATATACTATTACAAGAATAATCTTTATTTTGTACGTAATTCTTCAATATCTCTTGCAGGTTTCCTATATTATAAATAATTCTTCAAATATTAAATACTTCTGCAAGTAAAATTTATTACTGTATTTTCACCTGACATACGTCCTTTTGATCAAAACAAATGAATTAATTTGCAAACCTCTAATTATACTGATGCAGTCAGTGAAACGTAAGTCAGGTGAAAATACAGGAATAGATTTTACTTGTAGGAGTATTTAATATGTGAAGAACTATTCATAATATAAAAGATTAATGTTAGTATTAAAAATAATTTTTTTTATGATAACAGAAAATATACATATTAGCGTAATATATATACACAACTTTTCAGTTGTTTAATTCATAAAAACAATTTGAAATCAGTGACACCTATTTTGTTATAATAATTACTGTTTCACCTGCTTATTTTACAACTGGTAAATGACATTATATGCTTTTTTATAAATTATGCTTTCGTATATTTTGAATTTTAATGATTTGTTCACTGTATTTGACTTTATTCATTTTTGAAGTGGGAACTTCATATATTGCACCATGGCAGGGGCATATTTATGCAGGGGTGTACGAACGGCACCTGACTCCCCCCTAGAGGGTCAAAAGTACAGTAGATGACAAATTTTTTTAATCACTTAATTTAAGCTATATACGCTAATACTGTAGTAACCATTTTTAAATATAGGTCTGCATACACGTTTATTACACAGCATTTGTGTGTACGTTTTAAAATACAAAATATAGGATAATCAATTAATAACCCCTCTCCCCAATGATCAAATTCCAGACAGGTTACTGCACCTGGTGCCTGGTTCACTCTCATACAGCTCGTGGTACTAGGTAGTAAACTGATTCAACGTGTAATGAAATATATGAAAAGAAAAAGTAGTGTTGCCAGGTGAATCAAACGAGTTATTCCCCACATAGCTACCCAAAATTTCCCCACTACCACAAATGTAGGTGCTTTAAGCAAAGCATAATATTTTAATTAATGTGAACACATTCTAAATGTTTAAATATTATTAAAAGAATATTGTAAATATTAAAGTAATTTTATTTATGATAAAAGAAAATTATTTACATGCTGAGAGATCAAGCTAATTATTTTTGACATTTTTTTCTTATACATAGGTTTGGTACATAGTTAGTTGTACATTTTTTTTTCTTGTATATTAGCCTAATATATTGACACAACTTTCCAATTGTTTATTTCATACAAACAATTTACAATAAGTGATACCTTTTATTTATTATAGTAATAATTATAATATCATCAATGAGAATGTTTGAAATTTCAGTTGAAAAACTGTAATTTTGTATCTTTGTTTACATCGTACGTTTTGTAATTAATCTCTGTGAATAATTTCTGCGACTTATGGTCCAGTGCAAGAGTTTTACTAGAATGGTCTGGTGTAAAGTGATAATTGTGAATTATTGAGTACAGCTTTTATAGTTAGTAACTTTATTATTTATTGTGATAATGTAAATTAGTGGCATTGTTGCTGGAAGGGACAATTATTGTATACAAGATATTTTTCTTCATTTTTGCTGTTATTACAGTTATAAGTAACAGTTTCCCTTGTGTTTAATTATTTCTGCCCATTGTTCATGCAAACTGAGACTTACTGCATTAATGAAATCGCAAGCCTGGCACTGGTTTATTTTGCCTTTTACATAACCATATGGACAACTGTTTTGTAAAATAAACAAATTTGAGTTTTCAAAATCTGTCATTTAAATACTTGAAATAACAACAACAATAACAACAACAACAACAACAACAATAGTAGTAGTAGTAGTAGTGGTGGTGGTAATAAAATTTAATAAGGCTGAGGATGGGAACAATAAGTTTCCTGAAACATGTCCCAAGTACCAAGGGAAAAAATACATCTTGAGGTAAAGTTATTATAAATATTAAATATATTACATTTGCATCAAGAAATGGACTGTAGCAAAAAGTGTTTGAACACACACACATACATTTTAACATCCTCACAATCTGTATTCAGCTATAACATATTTTTAGACATGTATTGCTACATGTACCATTTCCAATACATTCGATAATTACTGCATCTATAATTATTTAAATAAATATAATTAATTCACTACCGACTCGGAACACAGAGTTTTTTACGGGTAAAAACATAAAAGTTTTACCTTATAGCCTTGTGCGTATTTTGGTGTGATTGATTTTTTGAGGCATGTTTTGTTAAAAGTTATGTGCGTAGCGATCTTTCTAACCTTTAGTACTGTTGTTTTGTAGGTTTGGACTATAGCTCATCTTGCTGTGTTAAATTCTTGGATTTCGTTGTCCATGACGTTTCCGTTACTTAACTAAATATAATTATAAGGTAAAACATTTACGTATTTGCCCATAAAAAACTTTGTGTCCCAAGTCGGTAGTGAATTAATTATATTTAGTTAAGTAACGGACAAGTCATGGACAACGAAATACAAGAATATAATTATTTATAAATATAAATAAGGGATTATTATATTATCAGTATTTTAAATTGCAATGTTGTATTACTTATGTTTTGAGAACATAATAATTATGTCTACCTATGTAAGTAAAACAATACTGGTATATAGGGAATGTAATTTATTATTTTGTTGGTGTAGAACAAATTGTCTCACCTCCCTCCCCACACACAAACATTCGCTCAATTAACTGATCTAGTTATGTGTTTGAAGTTTCTCTATTGCCCATACACAGGTCTTCACAGGTCTTGATGATGACAATAAATATTGTTGAAACATGAACATAAATAATGTACAATTTGCGTTATACTTATTGACTGATGCTCACCAAACATTCCAGCAATATTGATTGACGGTCGCTACTAATTCAACGATATTATTTAATTTATATATACTGCATTTTTCTATTTTCAGTTAATTTTTTCACTAACTAGCCTTAAAGATTTAATATCTGTCTCCTTACCCTGATACCTTTACTGTCTATTGTATACTTCCAGAATTATATATGATATTTAGTATATCATAAAATATTCTTTGCAAATATAAGTATTCAAAATACTGTTAAGCGGAAATAAATATTACCTAGTATTATAAGTTTTCAAGTTTGTTAAAGTTGCTTCAAGTTACATAATTTGTTTGAAATATTTTATTATTATTTACTTTCCCCTATCAAAGAATTTGAATATGAGAAATTTTAGGTTTAAATCCATAGCAGATATTTTATTGACACTGATGTTAGAGGTCCTGATACTTTACATTTCATCACTGCTACAAACAGTAAAAGTTGTTTCTTTGAGAATTAATCACTTCTTGCAAGTCCCTGGACTCCTTATAAACTTAATTATAATTTCATCAAAGCCATATACAAACTGAGCATGTATTCTTAGTATACAGTATTGTATAGTGTCAAAAAAAATCATAGTATGAGAATATAGCATAAAAATATTTTCCAAATCTAAAAACCAATAAAAAACTATACATTCTTTAAACCAGAAGATTTTCATTTATATGATGGAAAGATTTTTCTCATTGCAGTAATTTAAAATAGATCACGATTATTATGATGATCTGCAGAAACATTTTCTGTGCTTTCCTTTTGAGATTTCATGTTAGCATATATGCGTAAAGTAACATAGTAGATGATCTCAATGAAGCTCATGATACTGATTCCACTGAACAGACCCAACAGACCACCACAAATTGCTGGAACACAGGACACAAAAAGCTTATATTTTGTAGAGTTGTGAACACACACACACACACACACACACACACACACACACACACACACACACACACACACAGACGCATGCATGCGTACACACATTACATGGAGAATGGCGAAGTGGATAGTTGTTAGGACGGGGGAGGACACATTTCCGAAAAATTAACACATATTTCTGAAACATCAAATTTGCCTGTAGAACTGAAAACATGAATAATTTGTTCATTTCTAGTTCATAACCAAGTATTTTATCATTAAATTGATACAAAGTAACAAAAAAAAATTTTTATAAAGTAAATATATTAACTGTCACATGAATCGCTAAATGCAGAATGGCCACATGCCCATAAAATTTTTCAGGTAACAAAAAACTGCATACAATAATTTTTAAGTGACATAGAAGTCTCAAAAAATTAATACTAGAGTTTTAGTCAAATTGTATTCATTGTTTTTCTCAACAGCACTCAATAAATTGTTCTGATGTAACATACTGACAGAAACTTAGCAAAATTATTGGATTTCGTTGTCCATGACGTGTCCGTTATTTAACTAAATATTATTAATTCACTACCGACTCGGAACACAAAGTTTTTTATAGGTAAAAACGTAAAAGTTTTACCTTATAGCCTGAACCGGTTTTCGCTTTTAAAAAGCCTCTTCAGAGGATGCCATTGGGAGCACTGTCCATCTTGTTGTTGGGGACGGTATCGACTTTCAAAAGATCGATGTTGTGTGTGTGGGGTGTGATATGTTCAAATGATGTGAGTGATTTGAATTGTGTCTGTCGTTTAGGATGTTGTTTTTATGTGTTTTCATGGGTTTGTATATTTCCAATTGTTCTAGAGTGTCTAGTTTTCGGCCTTTTGTGTGTAAGTGTAGAAAAACACCGACAAAAACCTGGACCATCTACACCTACACGCAAAAGACTGAAAACTAGACATTCTAGAACAAGTGGAAATATACAAACACATGAAAACACATAAAAACGACATCCTAAACGAACAGAAACAATTCAAATCATACACATTATTCGAAAATATCACACCCCACACACACAACATCGGTCTTTTGAAAGTCGATACCGTCGCCAACGAGATGGACAGTGGTCCCAACGGCAGCCTCTGAAGAAGCTTTTTAAAAGCGAAAACCGGTTCAGGCTATAAGGTAAAACATTTACGTTTTTACCTATAAAAACCTTTGTGTTCCGAGTCGGTAGTGAATTAATTATATTTAGTTAGCAAAACTGTGATCAGCATCATAATCCACATCATAAGTGATATCGCTATGATCCCAATTTAATGTCCAGTAGAGTCCTGTTATCTGGCATGAACTTATCCGACATTCCATTTTAACTGATATAGTTCGGAAACATCAGAAAATAAGTGTAAGGAAAATGAGAGTTCTGAAACAACAGAACCTTGTGGTTGCTGTATTCTTCCATTACTAAAGAGAATCTCTGGATATGGGGGAGCTACAATGGAAGATAATGAATGGGTGAATAAAGATCAGCAAACTGAAGTGACCAATAACAAATAGTTCAGCTTGTTAACTGTGACAAAAACGAAGTTCATGATGAACAACCAACTGAGGACTACAATAATGGATGTGTTAAAATTACTCACGCAGACGGCTTGAATGCCAATGAAGCAGCCTTAAAATATATTTTGCAGTGAGAGGAAGTGTCCAACACAGATGTGAGGGACATAGCAGCTAGAAAATCACGAGCAGCGGGAAAACATTTACCAAATACAAATTTTTTCCTAAGAACATAACTGTTTTTGTCTTAAGATAGGCCTACTTTAAATGTATATGTTTACAAATAAAAACACATGTATAATAAATGCATTGTATTCCTTTTTTAATTTTACTTTTGTTCAATTGTACAATACTTTATTTTCATAAAGTACTGAATAACTTTATGCATTATACTGAATAACTTTTTAAAACATAACTGTTTTTGTCTTTAAGTGGGTCTATTGTAAGTTTATATGTTTACAAATAAAAGTACATTTGATAACTGCATTCTATTTCGCTAAAAATGTGTTTACGGTTCCTATTATTCGACATTTTAATTATCTGACGTTGATGTGGCCCGTTTATGCCGGATAACAGAGTCTCTACTGTATATTCAAATTACTATATTGTTTTATAATTACTTCTAAAAGATAAATAATTTTAAATGCAAGGTTACTCTATGTAAAGTTTTTAAATATTTGAAGAAAAATTAACAGTTGTTATATTGAATAACGTGAATTACAGTTTATTGGTGTGCTCACACACACACGTGGACACCCACATGCTATTTATAGATATCATATTATTTTTTGGAACACAAGCCCACTACAAAAATCTGTGATGACAAATTGTAAATAAGCGTTATGTTCATTCCCAGTAATGTATTAAAATTGGTAAAATTAGTATTCGCAAATTTCATATTTTTCTTAATGAAAAAAGATGATTAATATTATTTACTCAAAATTTGTATTCGTCTTTTTAAGACTTTTCAATATAGCTGTCTTTATTACTGTCTTGATGACCATTTTTATATGTATAATATGGACTTGATATAGAGAGGTATCACACTTATCTTACCTAGAAAATCAGCAACACTATACTGCTCAATCCTTCTACTTGAGATAAACTCAGTATCCTTAAAGTATATATCAAGTCTGGACAGTTGTAGCCTGAAAGCATATAGATTGTTTGTTATTCAATATACCTTTGGGATGATATGATTTCATAGTAAAAATTATATAACCTTAGTTTTACTTTACATATATACCTATTTATTCAATTTTAACAAGACCTCCTTTGCTAGTTGAAAGCATATGTTACGACAGTCTCACTGATTGTCACATGGCACAGTGGAAACAAATACAGACACCAATGAAGTCACTAATCGACAGCTTTAATTAATCACAAATAACAGTTTACAATTATTAAGTTATACAACAAGAGTATACTCGTACAATAATTCAAGTTAAATTTGTCCACACGCTATAATAATGTCAAGTAATAGGTTCCACACTAATTATAGCACACTTTTTACTAAGCCTCAACAATGACTCAGTCCGCATTAAGGAAATCGCTCAACGTAAACTGACTTAAAAAGCCAGACGCTATTGCTTGTATAGGTAGCGCAGGTGTTCAAGAATAATTTTCCATCCTTATTCCGGCAAGCCAGCTTAATGCATACTTCAAGTGTTCTTGAACATTCTGGAAGGTACTTTAGTGGTACGTGAGTGGACGGAATTTGATCCAGACGAGGTATACTGAGCTAGTCGAGAAGCATGTGGAACGACACTCTCACCTTTCCAAGAGCGTTCCGTGACAGTTATTACAATATACTTACTACAGTGGAACTCCATTTATCCGAACTCCAGTTATCCGAATCGCCAATTATCCGTATCGATATCAGGAAATGGGATGAAATAAAACTAATGGAATTTCGACAAAACAATCAAATCCAGGAAAAAAGAAGAGTCAATGAACAAGAACGAAGAGTAAAAAAGAGCAAAAGAAAGTGTCGAAGAAAATGTAGCTGTATCAACTGAAGACATCCAGAAAACCGTTGTAGAAATTCCTGGCTGTTCCGAGTGTGACGTGGACGACATAAACGAGTGGTTGCAGTGCGACCCTGGATATCAAATTTTAGACGATGATGAAATTATCCAAAGTGTAACGATAAATCTCAGCAGGTGGATGAAGACGATGACAACGTTGCTTCAGTTGAACCGGAAAAGGCACGTACGGCGAGTGAGGAATTCATATTTCGTTTTGGCACTGCCTTAAAGTGGATGGATCGGCAGCCTGAATGCGACCATGTGCAGCCTCTTTCCGTCAAGCGTTTGCGGGACCTGCGCGCAAATGAATTTCTATGTCAAAACAATTAACTTTGTTTGACATGTTCAACTGAAAAATCATAATTATGTGTGATTATTATTTTAAATTTTTTGAAATTACAAAGTCACGTATTTTATGTAGTTAATATTAAAATGTGTACCATGGGAACTTTGGGGCAGACTAGACTTTGGGGAAGAAGCGCTGAGTCCTTCCAAAATTTCTCATCCGGCTAAAACCTGTAATATTGGGCCCTTTTAAGATACAGTCTAAATGTTATTAATAATTAATGCTTTGTATCTACAGAAATATTGTAAGGAGATAACTGACCATACAGTTTACCCCCTCTAACTTTGTTGTTGCCCCTCACAAATGAATTCTGCATGTGCCCAATACATGTACAAATATTAGTTAAATTTAAGTTTAAGCATTGACATTTTTAAAGGTCTCATGTTGTTTTGTACTGAAAAATTGGCTTGGGTTAACAATATGATTGTCCAAGAAAATGATAGCAATTGTTGTCATGTGTTCCAACAAAATAACTGATTTCTTCTGATCCATAGGAATGTGCAATTTAAAGGATTCTAGGATTCTCAATGAAATTTTTTTTGTGTGTTTTCTTTATCCTCCTATTCATGTTGATGTATTTTTCTATTTAGATAACTTCATGTTTCCTATATCTGTTGGTGTCAATAATTTGACAAATAATTTGTGTCTTGTACTGGTACAATGTATCCTTTCCTTTGTTTAAGTTCATCATAATTTTATGCTAATCAAAGTTTTATTTGAAAGCCAAATTTGTACGCCTACGCGTAGTAATTTCCAAACTCTTCAAGCAGCCAAGTGTTAACATGTTTCATTGTGATATAAATGAGTCTTAACAAACAAGTTGTCCAATAAAAAGTGTAACTCTGGTGTTATCTATAAAAATTCTATAACATCTATTTTTTGTAATATATAGGTCCTATGGTAATTAAATAGGAAACATTAATATATAGTTTTAAATAAGTATTACTTGAAAAAATAAATGGCACAATAAAAATATGACTAATCAATCATTGGATTTTGCTAGCAAGAGCCCATACCCTACTTGTATTACCACTCATGTTTCATCTATTTTCTGATTGCACCTACAAATGAAAAAATCACAGTTTAATGATTTGGTAAATATTTGTGAACTGATTATAGGTAATATTGATATAGTGATACATTTTTTTTAATAAAATCCCAGATTCCAGCAAATATTCCCCCTCTGCCAGACATTGCTATCACACACAAACTAGATGACACACCTGGAAAATCTAGATAGATGGGAATCTTAGGTATGCATCATTTGACAATTTGACTTATAAGCTATTTCCAGTATAATGCAGGGCTTAGGTTTTAAAGTGTGTTAGTGGACTCCAGAACAACTTGGCAGGCACATTTTACTTGCAGTCATGGGTGTCTATATTAGCTTACACGCACACACACACACACACACACACACACACACACACACACACACACACACATGCAGATTGGTCACATTCTAATAAGCTGTAATACATAAATTTTAAAGACAGGTAGTTGACTAAATGCTTCATATTTGGTTTACTGGTACTTACCCTTCAAACGCGTCGTATTCACATGCATTTTCTACATACATAAATAACATTTTCCGCCAGTTAAAATCTACCTGTGAAACTTCAGCACCATACTGCAGGGAAGTACATGCAGGCAGACAGTCACACGTGTTCTCCAAAGTTTCAGACTTCTTCATGCTAAACATGATCTTTTCCGTATTTAGTTCGGCTGATATAAATCACATACTTTGCTTTTTATTGGTGTTTTTCTTCACTATTACCTTTTGTACAAGATCCAGAAAAATTCTTAATCATTTTGAAACCTGCGGCTGTTGTAATTGACTGTAAATAACATGTTAACATTATATCAGAATGTAGACAAACTTATAGTGTTGACAACATGTATTGTAGCCACAAAAATTGAAGTTTTCTTGCAACAAACAATGCTGAATTAATACGATTTTTAACTCCTGTAAAATCTGAACAAAGTGGCAAAAAAATTTTAAACTAGCAAATTCTTATTTTCTCTCAACTTTTGGTGGCCTAATAATTAGGCCATAGACTGTATTACCTTAGTTTTTCTTTTTGATTTATCATAAATGTGTATTAAATTCCTTCACTGAATAGAATCCATAAGACTGTCTCAATAGTTTAGCAGAAATTCTTAAAAAGAACCTTGCGTTAATTACAACATACTGCTGCAGCCTCAAAGTTTTATCACATGACTGGTAATAATCAAAATGGTTATCATTGATGTGTCTAATTTTACTTAAATGCTGAATTGTTTTATGACCAGTAGTCACTTAGATTTAAGATCGAAAATCTACATAAGAAGGCTTCATTATGACTGAAATATATTGACATTTAACATATTACTTTCTCAAAGAAAAGTTGCGTTTCCTACCATTTATACAGAATTATTCAAAAGGTAGAATGGAAGCTTGACTAATTCTCATACAACAGTAGTTTTAAAAGGTGACTGTAGCATGAATTTTTTAACTAGGCAAATTCATGTTGAGAATGGGCACACTGCGAATATGAATTAAATTACTTAATCTTTAAGTGTTTTCACAGTGTAACAAAATTCTTTTACTCTACCTTATCATATCTCTTTTCCAAATAATGTATAAAATGAACTCTCCTTTTATAAGTTCCACTTTTTTTCCAACATAAAACTTCTAAGGGTAAATGTTTGGTAAGTGTCACTTATCATAATTTAATGAAGGACATTTGTCATAATTGTGAAACAAATATTCAAACAACTTAACAAAAATTCCAAACAAATTAAAGATATTAAATTGTTGAAAATAAATTTTAATTTTTGTTAGGTGAACCCAAACGTTTGAAGAATTATAATAATGTATAGTGCGACAACACAAATTACTTAACTATTGGCGCATAGGATATGGTAGTATGTGTATCTTAATGCAAAAGTCTATATTGGAGGGTTTAAGATAATTTATTGTGCACAAGACATATGTAATTGTTTATATGATATATTTGACAAGCATAATAATGGTAGTGTTTGAGTGTTAATTACAGTCTTTTAAAGTGTTAATTACTGTTCATACACGTGATGTGGTACGTTATATATGTGATGATTCCCACGACGATGTTGATGAAAAAGGGGGGGGCTTTTCTGTGTCGTTGAGTCGTCCGGCGTGGCGTATAGATGACAGACGGTTCACCCTGGTAACGCTTCCAGCTGGGCTGGTGTCCTGTAGTCCCAACGTTGACACTGACGCTTCGCACACCACAACGGTTCTATGGATACTACTGGTTAAACTTCATATAGAATTTATAATTTACAAGTATCTCAGGTCACAGTGAGTTTTACTTAGAAACGGTATATTAGGCTTATACCAATCCGGACTCTTCAAGTGTTCACGCGTACCACTGGGTCTACCGCGATCAGTAGACCTCCCTATGCGGAAATCTTCCACTCACGCGGAAACTAATGATGACAAATTTATTACTAAGTAATTATTAAATTTTACTGGTACTGCAGAATACCTCACACAGTAACACAGTTCAAGTTCACTTATTTACACATGCAATATTATAATAACAATACTGTGTGTAGAGATGTAATACACAAACAGTTCTGAGTCTTCACACTCATTACTACCGCCGAAAAGACTTAGCGAATTCTTGCAAGCGGAAAAAACTTGAACAAGAATTGCACGTCCCGATCGTGATAGCTGCCTGAGAAGAACTAACTGTGTAACAAGAGGCTTAAGAAAATTTCCAACTGCCTTCCAGCATTTAATTGGTGGAAGGAAGTCACATGGTTACTTTGAACATGACTCGCAACTTTTCATGCCGTAAAGTGCATCAACTTTGTAAGAGCATGCATAGATGGTAATCTCAGAATACCTTTATCTCATGCATAACTGCGTTTTACAACAACTAAATACTTTAATAAAATCACATTTGAACGTCATTTAACAGATAGAAATATATAGGAACTGTAGCTAATACAGTAGTTGATGTTCCGTTCAAGTGTCATAACACTACGATAACTATACCACGCACAGCCGGGGAAACGTTTATCACACGCGCACGCGCGCACATTTCCACAGACATAGTACATGAATAAATAACAAATAAAATAATACACAGTTTTACTAAACCTAATTCCTTATCCTTTCTAAAATACAAAACTTGTATCACAAAAACCAAATCTAACAAAACTACCAATTTAAACACGAATGTTCATCGTCTGTGTATTACGCAAGCCTACACTGCTTATCAGGATCCTGTGTTTCATTGCAATAGATTATTTAAACAATGTTATGGACTTCCGGGTACAAAAAATAATACTTTGCATTCCTAATAATTAATCATAATTGAATACTTATAAAATCATAACTTATAAATTATAATAGAATCATGAATTGTCATTTGTTGTGAGGAAAGCTGGGGGGTCCAAACTTCTAGCTACTCTGCTCTCACCCCCCCCCCCCCCCAAAAAGTGCAAGTACTAGTTACATCACTGATCTGAAGATACTGTGTTGAAGTAATTGAAATATGACCTAACTATGGAAACATTTATGTGGTAACCTCAAACTTACAAATTCAAATAGAGTTTTGAATAATTTCAGAATTCCGAGGTGTGGTGTAATGAATGACTTGTATCCCATTACAGACAATGTTCCATTCAGTGGTAGCACACCATTGCCTTAAAGTGTAGTCTGTGTACAAGTACAATCCTAGAATGACAAGTACGGCCAATATAGCTTGCTTTATTCTACAAGAATCCATAATATAAATAAAAAGGGAAGGATATATAGGGGGCAACAGAAAGAAGAAAAATCAATTATGAAGATGCAGATGAAAAGATAATAATGATGAAGAGGTTCAATTGATAAAGGTTTGTACAGGATGAATACAAATTATATGAGAATAAACAGTGATAAATCTGGAGAATGTATTCTCAAAATGGGGGTCAAAAAAAGGGTGTGTAATGAGTCCTTCACCATTTATATAATTGTTACAGGCGATTCACAAAAAGAGGCAAAGAGAAAATGTACCAAAAGAATTTAAGCTGTGGGAAAATTCAAGAGATACAAACATTGAGTTTCTGTGCGTGGGTGACATGGTAATAATGGCACGAGAGGATAAGGATCTAAAATTTAGTCGCAGTGTAGGCTACTGGATCCATCTTTAATTAGTGAAAACGAGAAGTAAAATGCTGGGAAAACAAAATCCAAGATTGTAACTATTAACAATCCACATTGTTAACGTTAACATCCACAATTGAAAATTGTAATAACAAGAATACTGGTACTATTAAGTTAAATAGATATATAAAGGAACAAGTGAAACGCTGCTAATATCTGAGAACTATTGTTGAGGAAAAAGGTAAACTAGACAAGGAATTGGATAACAGGTTGTGTAAAGCAAGGAGACTGTTTAATATATTGTGAAGTACTTTCCTGGACAAAATGGAAATCACAAAAGAAGCTGAAGTCGAGGTGTTCGGGAAGCTTGTAGGACCAACGATACTGTGTGTGGAGGCAACGTTTAGACTTGAGTAGGAAAAAATGAAATGGTGAGGGGATTTCTATGAAACACTAAAAGAAACAAAAGGGGGAATGAATAATTTGGTGCCAGCTTGAGACAGAACCAATAAGCAATAAAGTGTTTGAAGAATTCTGGAAACTGTTGAGACACATCCATAGGATGATAGAAAATGGAATTATAAAGAAATCATATGAAACTTAGGTTCCAGAAAAATAGAAGTCAGAGGGAAGTTGAACTTGTATTCAGCAGATAAAAGAGGAAACAGAGAAGAGAGATAACATGTGATACAAGATAGAGAAATTTGGAGAAGACAGGTAACAGAAAAAGAAATATATATTCAAACACATTTTGCTACAGTCAATTTGATGCACATATAACTTATTTAATATTTATACTGGTTTTCCCTCAAGATATGTTTTTTCCTGAGATAAAACAATTACAAATATTAAAGAAATTGTATATATGGAATGTACATTTATATAGACTAATTCCATATAGTTTATATTAATTTATAGACTATATGGATATAAAAGAGGACATACTAGAAGTGCAATTTGCTTTATATGATCTATTCCATACCCATAATTTATGGAGTTTAGTATTCTTGAGTTTGGTTTTGTATTTTATTGCAAATTGTGTTTTTTATCTAATAATTATTTGTCAGATTGACATTATACATTGCATCTCATGGAAGAAGAGTATATATGTTAGGCCTACTGTAAAAGTGCGAAGTAAGGTAAATCTTAAGATTTACCAGCATAACCTAAGATTTACTGTTTTATGATGGTAAATGTCCGAAGATCCTTTCAAAATGTTTGGATTTTGGACTTTTACCAACAGTTAGTGATAAATGTCAAGATTTACCGCTGCATTGTGGTAAAAGCGTAATATTTTAAATTTTACATAAACTTATAGTTAATAATTAAAAAAAATTTATAATGGTTTTCTTAAAAACGAATGAAGAAAGGCTAATAAAATTTTCTGTACACAGCGTGATCGGGTTTCTTGTGTATAAAGATGTAGGTTTGCCAATTGTGGTACCAAGTTGATAAAATTCATCATTTTCAATATTCAGTACGACAGCTATGAATGATTTTGGGTCAACCTTTGCCCTTTCTACATCTGGCACTTTGACTATCACATTCTGTTCAACCAAAGGTTTAGTTACTTTTTTACAAGAGACAACTGTCATTTTTCTGCTTACTTTTGAAGTCCTTCGGCGGCTCTCTTTCGAAAGTGCTTCACATGTATCGATCCTGCTTTTTGTAGCGGTTACATCACTCATGTCAGGTTGTGGAACTATTTCAGGTTTATCTTTTCTTGAAGACTCAGCACGTATTTCCATCCTGCTTGAACTATCGTGCAGAAAAGTATCTCCGTGCACTTTTTTAACATCTTTCTACATGTCAACTAAACTTGTTAAACTTGGTTACAGAACTCTCGCCCATTATCGGAATGAAGAATATTAGGCGCGCCAAAAGTAGTAAAAATATCCAACAGATGATAAGCCACTTCCTCAGCTCTTTTCGATTGAAGTGCTTGTAAAAGAACGAATTTAGTTAAATGGTCCTGATATACTAGTATAAATTTCAACTGATTATCTGGGTTGGCTTGCATGTCGATTAAATCGATTTGACAATGAGAATATAAGTTTCACCACAACTCCTTTTTTAGTTTTTTTGTTTATTTTGACACTTCTCCATAACTTTATATAAGTAGCAATTGACTCTACAGTAACTTTTTTTATTTCTAATTCAGTCCCACTATCATTCGCCTTCTCCCTCCGTGACCAATAGCAATATGATTCTCGTGTATTGAATTAAATAGCTCATCAAAAGAAATGTAGTAAAGGATCTCTTTTTGTCTTGCAGAAACAGGTGCTATGAGTTTATATTCACCACTTATGTTAAAAATATCATAAAGTTTCAAACACCTGCAGTGAACAGATTGCTTATAAGACACAGTTTTTGCTGTTTTTACTTCAGCTAACAAAGTATTACATTTTTCTTTCGATAAATAAAAATTGTTATCCTTTTTATAATACACGGATTTCCCTAAACGTATTTATAAACTTTTACTCATTACATCACTCATTTTTATGGACCAAAAACGTAACAAATACCAAATATAATATTAATAAACAAAAGATACACAACGTTTTATCTCCAATTGAAGCTTTTACACAATGCAGTGGTAAATCTTGACATTTATCACTAACTGGTAGTAAAAGTCCAAAATGCAAACTTTTTAAAAGGATCTTCAGACATTTACCATCATAAAACGGTAAATCTTAGTATTTACCGGTAAATCTTAAGATTTACCTTACTTCACACTTTTACAGTAACATATACATTAAACAATCAAATAATAAAAAAATGTTTTCCAGAAATAAATGTTATACAAAATAAAATTAATAAATACTTTTTAAAATGAATAAAATTAATTTTAATCAGATTAATTGGCACTAAAGTTATAATTCAACAATAACAATCAAGATGTGTTAATAGATTTTAGATATACCATCTTTTATTGTGTTAATGAATACGTTTGCACGCTTTGGTACCAAATTTTAAGAAAATACGATTAAAAAGTACCAGTAATATTTAAAAAAACTGTTATTTTAAATTCAATTTTTTAAGTCTCTCACCGTTCCTACGGTATGGAAGCAATTCTTTAGAATCTAAAACACCATGTAGGTATTGTGATGTATTCTGTGATATTGTAATGTATTAGAAGTAACTAATTAATTAGGTAGAGATGAGATTAAAAATGTGTTCAGGATTAAAATTTTTCTTATCCAACATAGAAATTGTTACCACCTAACGCGCACGCTCACACACACACACAAAATTAACTATAATATACATACCAATAGCCTCGTTCACACATAGTTTACTTCCTGCTCCACAAAGTTGTGTTGATTCAAGTCCTGGAAACACATCCATTGGTTAACTGGTATTTAAAATATCATAAATAAAGTCTCTCAAACAGCTGGAATATTAATCTATCTTGTAAAACATTCTTAAAAGTAGTTCATATAATGGCAGATACATCTCCATTAATTTTTCTCGTGTGTGTGTGTGTGTGTGTGTGTGTGTTTGTGTGTGTGTGTGTTTGTGATTTATGTGTTTCTCATTATGCATGTGAAAAGATTGAATGTTTGATGTTTCACAGATTTGTCTATTCTTCATCATATGATGTACAAGGTAGATTCAAAAAATTCTCAGAATTGCTTTATTTTACAAAAGCCGTTTTCATTAAAACATTCTACACTGTATATTCTTTAGAGTACTTGCTTTTCCTTTGGCAAGAACACATAACCCATTTTTAGAAACCTCCTTCAGCTGGTTTGTCACTTCAGCAGTTATATCATTAGCATAATTTTTGTTAGATATGATATCAAGCAACTAAAGAAGTAAAACTTGGAGACTTCATATAATGAAACAATATTTTCCCTGTCAATACAGATATTTTAAACTAAAGGTGCCAATTCTGGCAGCTTTTTGAATCACCCTCATGGCATATTCTAGAGTAACCGATATTATATCAATTTTTTCTGGTGAGAAATAATTGGTTAATTTTAGAAGTCAGTGAGAAAAATAGCGCTAATGATGAAGATGTTCACTGTATACTTACAAACTTACAAATATATGTAAATATAATTAATTCACTACCGACTCAGAACACAAAGTTTTTCATGGGTAAAAACGTAAAAGTTTTACCTTATAGCCTGAACCAGTTTTTGCTTTCAAAAAGCTTCTTCAGAGGCTTCAGTTTTTAAAAACAAAACTTGTTCAGGCTATAAGGTAAAACTTTTACGTTTTTACCCATAAAAAACTTTGTGTTCCGAGTCGGTAGTGAATTAATTATATTTAATTGAGTAACGGACAGGTCATGGACAACAAAATCCCCCCAAAATATATGTATATAATACCTGCCTAAACTAGACACTTACTAGGCATATAGACAGCAGCACACTGACACTTTTTAAGTGTGTAGTTGGTGAGACACTCAAGTTCGCAGTTACGTTGTGTGTACACCTTAAAGTAAGCAAGATGGCGTTCTGATTGAAAGTAACATCGTCTAGATCTGGGTGAGTATCCAAGTAAACCTTCACTAGTTAGTATCATGTTTGGCTTTACTGAGATAACCATGTCTTGTGCGATTTGGAGTCTAATATAACGTTCCTTCAGATTTGGAATCTCTTCTGGATTATGCAACAGAATCTATATGCAGATAAATAACAGTAGTCATTGTAGATGTTTTCGATGATTAAATGTTATACTGTGAAAAACTGCTACTTCTGGTCTCTGACACATTTTGCTAGGTTTTCAATTAGAGGGCTAGTAATGACCCACAAGTAAAAAGTCATATAGATCAAGCCATTAAAAAGAAATTATTAAGGACACTTCAAAAGCTCCAAAACTGTATTGACTTCATTGATTGTAGTGGTGTGCTAGCCTGGTCTGGGACAATCCAACTAAATTTGAAGTATATACTAAAATTAAAAGCCTTCTCACTAAGTTTTTAAAGTAACTAATGCACTGTTTGTTATTTTGTCAAATATTGTAAATTCCAGTTTTATGCTTAATTATAATTTATAATCTCTTGATAATTATAATTATAATTATAATTTATAATGTTAAGATGAGTCACACATGACAAGGCTAGAACTGCCATTACTGTGTTGTTATTAATAATGCTAACATAATTTTAACAACTCGATACCTATAATAAATGTTGCCCTAAGTTTTTATGTTAAGTGTAATTAAAATCTTTCACAACAACAGCCAAAGAATAATATGCATTTGTAACTGCTCAGTTCATTTTAAGTGATTTTGAAATCTCTTGCACAAAGGGCATATATTTTGTAGCCAACACGTTTTGTTTCTCATGATGTTTTTGAGGATCAAGTGATTTGTACTATTAATGTAGCAAATTAACTTCTTGACTGTGCATAACTTCTTTATTAGGCCTATGTTGCTGTACCTTAACCCCTTGGACAGGTCCAAAACATATGACATTCTGGTCTTGTTCATTGGCTTGTAAGTAAAGACTTATTCCAGTTAGGGTTCCAGCTCCAAACGTCCTAAGCGGTTCTGTTTCAAATCGGGCAGAAGAGTCATAACCTTTCTCCAGGCTCCACTGTAATTCCATCCTTGCCTTGCTGCTGTTGTATTCAGTTTGTACACTGAAACACAAGAAAAAATTTGATCTTAGGAAGTATGAACTATTTCACATCTAGTGGACATATACATGTGGACTTAGCATGTAACAAGACATGCTAAGCTGAAATACAAATAAGTGTAGTTAATGAACTCTCTGAAGTAGCAAGAACATATAAATATCTAGGTAGTACGACCATACTTTATGTAGATAAATTAAAGCAGAAGTGAAATTAGAATTATCCAAAAAAAGTTCCTTCAACAAAAAGAAGTTTATAACCTCTAAAAGCAATATTTTGAAAACATTTAAAGGTTTCTTAAAGTGTTGGCCAGGACTGTATCACTGTAAAACTTGGCACTGGAAACTCAACAAGAAAAGAGATTTAATTCATTTGAAATATAGTGCTACCTACACAAGATGAAAATCGGATGGCCTGATGACACAAATAATAGGAATGTTCTTGAAAGGCTGAGAGAGAAGAGAGATACTGGATATACTTTGTAAACAGAAGAGTACAACTTCCCAGGCAATTGAATATGTCAATGGGAAAGAGGCAGGGGAAGACCACAAGTGCCATAAACGGTACAGGTTATGAAATATATAGGATGCAGGAATTACGAAGAGATGAAGAGGAAAGCAGAGAGGTGTGGAGAATGGCAAACATATCACACATCATCCCACATATCATACATCAACAATGGAGGCGGTTCCAGACTATACCAGACGGTGAAGTTTGTTCAGGTCAGACTTGTGACACAGTTTTAATGGATTCCAGAAGACCTGTAACACGCAATTTACTTAACACATAATCCAGAAAGTGACAGATTATTCAGGAATATCTGCGGGGTCTAAATATAAGCATATAAGCTGTCAGCTCAGTTGAATAAAGTGAACTTGATAAACCATAATAAGGTGACATTTATTGTTGGCCAAATTGAACTTGAATTTTGTAAGAGTGCTTTCTTGGTGACTAATTAAAGTTTGTAAATACCGACTTCATTGGTGTCAGTTATCCTGTTTCCACTGTCTCCACAGTAATCCAGTATGACTGTTGTAACAGTATATCAATGTTAAAAATCTTAAGCCTTTATCAATTTTGAATACAGACTGAAAATTTAAAACTTTACCGGCTATTCCATAATATAAAATAGATTGCAAGTGATATATGTATGATATACTCGATACCTGTGAACATTGTATGGTTTACTAGCATCTTCATTAAAAAAAATTTTTCTAGTAAATGAAATAAAAAGTTTTTAATAATGAATTTTTCATTGCTAACATATTTTACCAATACCAAAGATATTAAATTAATGAATTTATAACACAAATTGCCTGTTGATATTTATATATAGGCTAAACACTATTAAACTTGTTAACCTGCAGAACTCTCTTTTTTATCAAATATTTACTCTCTGTTCTTTTCTTTTTCTCCAATATTCTTTCATCTTTTCACTGTGTCTCTTCTTCCTGTCTTCAGTCTACTTTGAATCTGAATTTTTCTCTCTCCTACCCAGGACTCCTTCCATTTTTAACACTTTTGCCGGAAAAAATTCTCTTTCAATTGCATCTTCTGTGTGTATATTACTTTTTCTAAATATTTTGGACTTCCTTAAGCCAACTTGATCTTGACTTCTTCCCCCACAGATATTTGAAGATTTGCTTTGTCAACCTATTGTCGTCCATTCTATATAAATATCCAAAAAACTAATAGTAAACATTAATGTTAAAATAATAGTCTTCTTTTCTCATTGAGAACTCTCATTTATAATTAGAGAAAATCAAATTAAAAACGTTTAATGTTTTAAACTTTTAAGTGAAGATTTTAAATTCATGATTCTTAGCATTTGCAGAGAAACATGTAGAGAAGGTGATCATATGTCACAGGGAAAGTCAAATTCATATTTCAGATTCCAGCCAAAGATATGTTTTCTTATAAATATGACTGTATTACTAAAGATAACTACTAAACTTACTAAAGTAATTACTAGAAAAATACAGGTCTTTATAAATACATTTCTATAAAGAATATTACATGGTTTCTGACCTGACCAGATTACCAACATGGAACTTTGTCCAAGAAAAAACAGAAACCAGTTGAAAAAGAGATTCAAAGAAGAAAACTGAGTTGGTCTAGCCAAGCCCTCAAAAAATCAGTGGATGAAATCACATGACAAGTCGCTAAATAGAAACCGTACATTATTGTAGAAGAGGATAACTGAAGAACTAATGGAGAAGTACAATGCTAATGCTTGGATTTTATTGTTCATGTTGTGTCCAATTTTTATCAGTAACAAAATATTGTTACGACGGTCTACTTGCTCGTCGTAGGTACAGTGGAAAACAAATTACAAGGCACCAATTAAGTCACTAATCACCAGCTTTAATTTTCACAGTTAAAACAGTTCCTAACTAACTCATACAATATTTCCAGTTAGATTTGTCCACATGCAATAACAATGTCTATTAATTAATATTACACAGTGGCTATTAATGTCACACAATTATTAACAAAATACTACTTCACTTCGACACACTCAATCCGCATTAGCGAAAATCGCTCACTTCACTGAATTGACAATCCGGCTGCTATGGCTTATATAGGCCTCGGAGAGGTGCAGTAAAGCTTTGCCTCCTTACTGGACGCCAGCGGATTAATGCTTATCACAAGTGTTCTTGGAACTCACTAGAATCACGTAGTTGTCTGACGCAACAGCTGCCACACTTGATGGGGGGAGTGGAGAATGTTCTGGGTTGTTCGGTAGGCTTCTCGTAACACTGCTCCCTCCTTAAGCCTGTTCGTCCCGAACTGGCAAACCGTCTCTGAAGTAATACTTGGCCAGGCGATCTAGGTAGACGTCCTTCCTTGTTCTCCGGTTCTTCGAATTCAGTCTCGTGTGATCCAAACGTCAAGTTCCCAGGAATACGAGTCTTCCGCTCAGCTGCTAGTTTTGCTGGAATCACTCCCACTGCCTCTGGTACTGATGACCTGAACACCACGGGCTGATCCAAGTCTGTTTGGTTCTCGTCAACAACCTCTTGCCTAACTTCGTCTTCAAGAACTTTTCCCCCGGGCGCTTCTATTAACTCACGAACAAGCAAGGGGTTTTCCTTGACACCCATAGTTTGCTTTCCAGTCACTTCTTTTGCCGTTTCACATATTTGTACTTCTTCTGCTAGTTCTTCTCCCATTACCGCCTGGAATAGGAAAGGATCCTCTTGTCCAGCCCTATTGACTTCTTCTTCGGCCAATGCCACTTGATTGATTGAATGGTTGGCAGACCCTAACGTTTTAGCCCTACAAAGCTTTATTTTCTCTTGCCCAACCTTCAGGACGTTCTGTCTTATGTCTACAACGAATTCGTAGGCATTCGTAATGCCCGTGCCAAGAATCACTTCATCGGCAATGTTTGCAATGAGCATTTGGTGGCTAAACTCGAGGATCCCCAGGCGTACACGTACGTCTACTTGACCTAATACTTTGACGAGGCTTCCAGTCACAGTCTGTATTGTACAAAAGCTAATTAGAGGCTGAAGGTTGCTGACTAAGTCAGGGTACACAATGGACACTGTTGCGCCCATGTCAACTGTAAATGCTGCAGGTTTGTCTTTAATGAATCCTTTGACAATCAGGTTACCCGTGGTTTTATGAAGCGTGGAGACTATGTTCAGTTCTGTATCTTTACTTCTCCAATTGGTGCGATCGCTCTCTTCTCTCGGTATTTTCTTCTTCCAGCAGTTTTTTTGTAGATGACCACGTTTCCCACAGTTCTAACACTTTGGTCTTCTGTCTTTATCATTTGGTTCAAAAGACCGTTGTGGCGCTGCTAACTTCTTAAACTGTTGACCTTGAATCGTCCTTTTATTCCGTCCGCTATGACGACACTGTGGTATTAGATACGTTTGGCTACAACGTGATGACATACTTTGATTAATGTAGATCGCCGACTTGGCAGCTTCAAAACGGAGAGCATGAACAAGAGAGTCTGATTTATTATCATGCCGTGCCATTCTTAACACTTGTTGTAACTGACTATCTCTGATACCGTCAATAAACATAATGAGAGAAATCCACTTCCGGAAGTCCTCCGATTGTTCAGAATAAGCCATTCTCGTCAGTCGGTCGACATTTGCTTCAAAATCCTGGAGGGTTTCCCCGGAACGCTGTCGCCTCGCTTTAAGTTGTTCACGGTACACTTCGCAGAAATACTGGTCACCGTACCGTAATTCCAGAGCTTTTGTTAATTCGGCACAGACGTTCTGACTGTCAGATGGCACTTTCTGTATTAGTTTTGCGGCAGGCCCTTTTAAAGCAAGAATTAGTGAAAGTCCTTTCTCTTCTTCCGTCCATTTATTTAAGTGAGCGGCAACTTCAAATTGGCGAATATAAGTTGCCCAATCAGTGCTTTCATTATTAACTATTTCTTTTACTAAATGTTCGACTTCCTTTTTAATTTGTTTTATTAAATTTGTAATAGAATCTTCTAAACTTGAAATATTTGTTTTCACAGATTTTTCTATTTCAGATAATCTGTAAACTTGTTTGTTGAGCTCACCTCGTAACAGGACGAATTTTGCAGTGATATCATCTTGTACGAACACCTTACCTTCGTCTGATTGACGACTAAATTCTTCTTCTTGTCTCTCTGGAGTTTCATTTTCACGCTTACTATTTTCTTCCATTAATCCTTTCTGTCGTTCATCTACCGCTTCTATTTCCTGTCTGCGTTTCTCATCATGTCGTTTTTTACTTCTGCCGCTTCTTGTCGGCGTCTTTCTTCTGGCTTTTCTGCCTCCAGGCGGCGTCGTTCCTCAATCTGCAGTAGCATTGCTTTGAATGATTCTATCATCTGACTAGTATCCATTCTTCTTTTTTTTCAGCTACCATTAACACCACTCTTCTACGAAGTGTCCTCTGTTTCCACTGTTAACAGTTCTATCCCAGTTCTGACACCACTGTTACGACGGTCTACTTGCTCGTCGTAGGTACAGTGAAAAACAAATTACAAGACACCAATTAAGTCACTAATCACCAGCTTCAATGTTCACAGTTAAAACAGTTCGTAACTAACTCGTACAATATTTCCAGTTAGATTTGTCCACACACAATAACAATGTCTATTAATATTACACAATGTCTATTAATGTCACACAATTATTAACACAATACTACTTCACTTCGACACACTCAATCCGCATTAGCGAAAATCGCTCACTTCACTGAACTGACAATCCGCCTGGTATGGCTTTATATAGGCCCCGGAGAGGTGCAGTACAGCTTTGCCTCCTTACTGCACGCCAGCGGATTAATGCTTATCTCAAGTGTTCTTGGAACTCACTAGAATCACGTAGTTGTCTGACGCAACAGCTGCCATACTGGACGGGGGGAGTGGAGAATGTTCTGGGTTGTTCGGTAGGCTTCTCGTAACAATATATTATTACAACATGAAACACAATTATTTTAGATAAGAATAAAAAAAAATAATCTTATTGCCTGAACCAATTCTTGCTGATTGCGAGTTTCATCAGAGGCTCCCACATCTTTGTTGTGTGTGTGTGTGTGTGTGTGTGTGTGTGTGTGTGTGTGTGTGTGTGTGTGTGTGTAATGTGTACAAATAGTATGTGTGATTTAAATTGTATTTGTTCATTTATAATATTGTTTCCATGTGTTTTTGTGTGTTTGTATATTTCTGGTAGTTCGAGTGTGTCTAGTTTATGGCCAAAGGGTGTGTATCAAAGGTGTGTACATTTAGAATTTCCGTGTTACTTATGTTTGTGTGTGTGTGGTCTGCATCAATGAGATGGTTTGCAAATGTGGATTTAGTGGTGGAGTGTAATGCTTTTATGTGTTCAATGTACCTCTGTTTGAAGTGGTCTCCTGTCTGGTACAACAAAACATTCAGGTTCTGTCTGGAAATTGACAAGAAAATGTTAAGTGAGTTACGATAAATTGTGCTGTAAAGAAAAGTGGTTAGTAAGTAGGCACCTGAGTTTAAATGTGGTCCATTGAAGTGGATACTCCTGAAGTGGATACCCAAAACGTTTAACAGCCCTAAATGCAGCCCACCTTACATAAAGTTTTATCACACCAAGTTCTTTAGTTAAAATAACACACGCACACGCACACACAAATACTAGTGTGAAATGCTTATGGTCTCAGGTATGTTATTCACTCTTAATCTCCTGTCTTCCAATACCGTGTATGAAATTTGTAAGTTGTATTTGTAGTTTTGCACTTTTTGGGCATTCACTACAGGGATCATCTTCAATGCTGAATCACATTTAAACTTGAGTGTCCAGCTAAAAATGATTGTCTTTGAAGGTTTCTCATCTCCTTACACATTTACCATTTTATTGTGAATTTCCACTGGTGCTAGATGCTTTTTAACAAAAAAATCACAGCATGATGTTTGATTTTGTAAATTTTTCAAAACAAGCATGACACAGTTAAATTTCAAACAGCTGGAAAACACTGAACAAATTGACAAATACGTAGATTTGGGAATTAACAGGAGGCTTAGCAGTATACGACATATGAGTCTTACAACATTGTAAAAAGTTTAGTTCTACCCTAAACTATAGGTGTTGGTCCACGTAATTTTCAACTGACCATTGTAACAGTTGTTTTAACTGTTGGAATGTACTCTACTCTTTCTCTGTTGCCAGAAGTCAGTTAAAGATTTTGATGGCTAATATAATAAATTTGCTAAATATTTTCATCTGTTGTATAGTACAAATTTTGTAATAACAAAGCCAAAATTTTCAGAATGTATAGAAGTAGATATATAGGAAAACATTTTTATATAATGAAATCTTGTTTATGTTCTGCCTAATTTGTAGTTTATGTTTTGCTCAGTCATTGGTCTTTTAGTTTCCATTTATTTTCCATGTTAGTTATGTGTTAGTCAGAGCAGTAGTCTTTAGAAAGGTAATTATGTTAAATATAATTATTTCGCTACGACTCGGAACACAAAACGTTTTATGGGTAAAAACGTAAAAGTTTTACCTAACAACCTGAACCGGTTTTCACTTTGAAATAGCTTCTTCAGAGCTTCTCCAAAGCTACAAATTCATAGTTAAGAAACGGACACGTCATGTAAAACGAAATATAGTAATTATGTTGTCGTATACATACTATATTATAATGTATGGTATACTATACATTATATACACTGTATATACTGCACTTTATTGCACATGGATTTTCCACCTTATATGTTCTTAAACCCTCTGTACTTATATATTCTGGGTTTGATTGAGTAGCCAGAGACTGCCACAGCGGAAGATGGTAGATTAGAGAATTACACATTACTCTCTATCTCGTGTAGCTGAAACATTTATATTATCTATACCTAATCTTATAAATTTTAAAGCAGGGAACACAGACATACAGACATACGTATTCACTAAATACCTTGCAAATAATTTCCAAGTGCTCACATCAACTTAAAGACCTTATTGGCTTAAGGAGAAATTAAATAGTTAAATTTTTGTTCAGTTTAAATTTATAAAGCAGGGCAGTGGCTTACACTTCTTCTCTGTATCTTTCCATAGAGTTCAAGATGTTGAATGAGAAACACATGCCTTCTTCAGTTAACTGTGGTGTAAACAGCTTGGAACAGTTGGCTAATGCATTTCCCATTTGCACATTCCTATTATATCATCAAGCTGTGGAGCCACCTGTAATGTGAAATATACACAACAGATTGTAACAGATTTTAACATGGCTATGCACAAAAATTTTGAGTATATATGTATTTATTTGAAAGTACCAAACATTACGTTACCGCATATTTAATATTTTATATCATTCATATTTTTAGCATAATTTTATTATAAACTAGCTGTTACCTGCGGCTTCGCACACGAATATTTGACTTTTAATAAGTATTTTAATATAATGTTTATTGTCTATGTCTATATGGCATTCTGACAGCTCGTAAAACAATTTTGTACTCATTAGTCAACTTCTCTCCAAAGCTGTTTTCAACACTTGTACTATTTTAAATTGTACTAAATTATTATATTGGTGCAACAGCCTTGGGAGATTTAAAAGTACCCGTTTATAAAGCCTTTGGGTATATTTATAAAGTACCTGTTAAATAAAAAACGCTAAATTCTTTATTTTAAGTTTTACTGTGTTAGAAGCATTCTATAACACATTAAACGTTATGTTTACCTCAACCATGGCTTTTATTTATTTCAGCAGTAAACTGGAAACCACAAACCGTTGTCACTTAACGTCACAAATGAAAACAACACGTATTTTCGCTTTGCATTATGTAATAGGACAATTTACAATTAGTTCACTTCTTCTTTTCCACATTGTAATATATCCATATAATCGCATATTAAAACCATCTAAAATGTACTGCAGGAATGGATAAATGTACAGCTCCGATTGTGCTAAATAGCTTTTGTTTATTTACTTGTTACTATGGTAATTAATTTTGGTCTCCATGGTACTGTTGACATCTTTATACGTGTCAACGAGAAGGCATAATTAAAACGGCCTAAATCATGCTAGCGGGGCAAAATATCAAATTCCAAGTTAGACAGTATTTTTCGCCTTGTGTTAAAGGTTACCTGTGCAAAATTTGGTGGCAATCGGTGTAAGAGTGTGGATTTGTATTCAGTACCGTAATAAATCCTCAGACTTTTAGTTATATATATATCTTATCTTATATAGCTTATCCACACTCAATCAACGACCAAAGCCTGCGACCCAGCCGGGGAACATCAAGATAAATACTGCAGAAGAAGAGTATACCTCCGAGACGTGGGTAAGTGCTCACAAATGAGTAAGAGCATATGTGTAAAAGTAAGTGTCTAAAAATAACGTTTATATATATATATATATATATATATATATATATATATATATAATAACGATTCATATAGTCGACCTATCAGATCGTTATATGAAAGTGACAAACTGTGCTAGTCTAGCGGCGTAAGCAAGAGAGAGAAGGAATAATCACAGCCATCTCTGTCCAACCTCGCCACTGCTACTACTGACGCGTGCACCGACATGAAATTTTATTCAATTAATTTTAGTTATTAAAACTGCAATATCTTCAAAACTAATAAATATACGGCATTTCTGAAACCGGCATAGTGTTCAGCAATTAAAGCTCTATAAGTAGCCAAAATATCAACTAATATAATTAACATTGAAAGAAGTTATACAGAAGAAGAACGCCAAGAGATATAACTAGAGAATTAGGCTAGGTACGAATTAGGTGTTTTCACATACATACAAAGAAAGACCAAAGCAATAATATTCTGTGGTCAGATCTTTGAAAACACGTTTGCAAATACTTGTAATCAAACGATTTGCAAACAGAAGAAGTATGAAATTAGCCAGAAATTCTCTACCATCTCAAACTTGTTAAGGAGAGTTTGACCGACCTGTTCGATATTGTTTCAAATGGAAAACACATGATTTATTTGGAACAACCAATCACAACCCTGTATTAAGAGTAGACGCTAACTCAGAATGAGGGAATTGAGCACTCTTCGCTCGGGCATTAAATAAGCAAAACGTGTGTTAAATACGGTCTCAATTGCACAAACAACGCAAAGTATTTATTTAAATAAACAGTTCGCGAAGTGGTCCGCAGTAGTAGAGGAACTAGTAAAGTCCAATAAATAATCTCGCCACGTAATAACTAATTAATTAATTAAATAATTAATTAATAAATAATTAATTAACAGTGAAGTGACCTGTGCACCAGAGTAGCTACAGCATCTGTAATTGTCCAGGATCATCAGATAACGTTATTAGTCAACATCATTTCTTCCGAGCCGAACCATCAAAAGGAGTATCTCTACTGATTACTATATACGGTCGACGCATCAGTCAGATAAGAAATATATTCATTGATCAATGAACATAAAATAACAAAATAAATAATTAAATCAATAAACATTTAAAAAGACTCTATATAAATTCAATTTTTGTATTTAAGTATTAAGATTAAATATAAAGTAATATAAGAGTGTTGAATGAGTGAGTTGAGTGAGGTGTAGTATTGAACGTACAAATTATTGCAGACCCGTTCTTTAGCACTGGTTTGGGTGATATATAATCCCAAAATCAACCAGATAAGAGCAATTGGTCGTTTGGACGTTTTAATCTTCACTTTTCAGGCACACTCATTAACCAATAAGATTTATGTTAGCAATAAGTCATTAAATAACTTTTAAGAAATTTATTCAATAACAAAGTCATTAATTAAACAAATTTCAACATTATTTAAGAGTTATTTGTAACGATTCCCCTTAAATATTCCACTCACTGAATGAATCCTGAGATAGTGTGTCTCTGTGCTCTGAGCTAAGCTGAATCCGTGTCATTTGTATCTGGGATTTGTTCTGGCGCCCAGGTAAAGTAAAATGTCACGGGTAAGTAAGATTTGTTCTATCATTATATACAGAAAATAGATAGATAGTGTCACGACACAAATAGCCAACCCCGTACCAGAGATAAAAAATATATTTATAATTGAAAAAAAAAATACTTCTTATCAAATGAACTGATTGATTTTAATTAAAATATAAGGAATATGACACGACAATACAACGACTTTAACCCAACCCAAGTGATTGAGACAAAAACATAAACATAAAGAAGGGAACCACGGAACATACTTATTAAAATGTAAATATTTTAAAGTGATTGAGACAACAACCCAAACATAAAGAAGGGAACCACGAAACATACTTATTAAAATGTAAATATTTTAAAGTGATTGAGCCAACGACCCAAACATAAAGAAGAGAACCACAAATAAACAACGAGAATGAGGAAATAATAAACCTAAGCCACAAGGAAACAAGTTTATGGGTTTAAATGACCCCAAAATGCCCAAAGGAACGGATGAAAAACCTAATATATTAAACAAACAAGGAAAATGAAGAAGGAGGGAGACAAGTAAAAGTGAAAACCAAGAATGGTTCACCAGCACAAGTAAAATAGCACTCAACAAGAGCATTGAAACCAAAACAAGGGTTATCAGGAGGAAGGGGAGATAACGGTTACTACCCATTAAAAAGGCAACCAGAAACCACAAATTAGAATTGTTATTAGTCAGTAAGTATTAGTTATTAAGTATTAATTGTCATTAGGATTAAGTCATGAAAGAGAAATAAGTATAGGGGTCACCCACTATCAAACAAATGATATAAACAGTGATATAGTGTAATAGTGTAGGTGTAAGAACCCCAAAGTGAAGTGTGACACTAGTGAAATTGTAATTAACAATAAGTGATTTACAAGTGAAGGTAAGTTGAAAGTTGGAAATAAACAGTGCATAAATAGCTGATAAATAAGTAGTATTAAGAGTGAATTATAGTATAAGGGATAGAAAAACACTAGAAGTGATAATGACTTTTTATTTAAAAAGATGTTCAATAGAGTTAAGTTAATTATAGCCAGTAGTAAGTAAAAAGGAAGGATTCCAGAATAGAATAAATTGAAAGTGTTACCATGGAGGGAATATAAAAATTATTTAGAGATTGAGAAGTCAAAAAACTAACAAAGATACCTAATTTATAAAGGACTATTATTAATTTAATAACAAGTGATGTTGTTTATCACAACACAAATAATATGTGTTATAAACTAAAAAATTAGCAAATAAGGATAAGTTAGGAGTGAGTGATGATATTTCTTAATCAAAACAATAACTCTAATAACTTATAAAAAATTGTGTTCATGTTATTGTTATAAGAGGATATGGCTGAATGCAATGTGCAGTCCATAAACCTAATGTTATATTTTTAAGATTGAAATAAGGAAAGCAATATTGAATAATAAACAACACACCTACAGACTCAAAACACAACACAACTAATAAAAATAACAAAGTAAGCCCAATAGGCTGAACCAAAATGTGATTTGAACGAAATAAGTAAATTATTATAATGGCTACTTAGGCCTAGAAAAAACATAACTGTCAGAACCAAACAAACAAAGATTATAACAAATTGAATCAGAATTTAGAAAATCTGAGGTAAAGGAATCACCAAGGATAAATTGTAGATCATTTATAACACAAAATATTGTAATAGGCATTATTATATAAAAAGAAATGTAATTAACAAACATTAACATAATTGTAAAAACTTAAAATCTGAAAATACCCAAGCTTGTGGGGTATCAAAATAATCTATGAACGAGAATAAATACTATAGTGACAATATTTATTAACCAGGAAGGAAGATGGAGGAATAACAGTAATCAGAAGATATACGAAGGATTCGAAGTTTCGATAACAATACATCAACTCAAAATAAGCCTATTCGAAAAATACCGTTACTATGGAAACAGCGGTTATTGACAGAAAATACCGTTAGAAATTAGTAGAAATAAAAAGAAGCGAAGCGTCACCAAGCCATACAGATGCAGAAGTTCGGAAGAAAGTTTTTTCAGTGTAAATCATGAAAATAATAGTATAAAGTCGCTGAAAACTAATCGTCAAAGAAGCAGATGACCACTACAACCAATATTACAAGACCCAAGACCTGAATAAACGGAAATTATCCATAAATAGAATGTCCAAACACAAGACGAAAGGACGCCACATTTTAATGAAGCCCAAAATCCAAGAAAACTGATTTTATGCAGCCAATTCCTATCTCGAACCAACTACAAAGGCCTATACACGTCGAATTGTTAAGTACTATCCAATTATTTATTTTCCACTAACCCTAATCACTTTAAATAATTTTGAAAGGTAAAATTACCACACTATAAAGATAATATTTCTCTTTCATAGAGTATTTAAGCAAATTAAAACATAATGAAACATTGTTAACATAAAATAACCTAAGAATTGAACACGAACTTACAGAACACTTTTACAACACAACACAACAGATTGTAACAGCACACTTTATATTTCTTGTACACTTAGATTAAGGTAATTTGTATTTTTATTGTAACCATTGTAGTTCTTTAATTCATAGCCAAAAGAATCCACGGATTTTAAACCAAAACTGTAATAAGCCTAACGTAAACAGTGACGCTAGGTTAAATGGTTTCTAAATTAATTCGCCGCCCTGAAAATAAGATCTCATGTAATCTATCGATAATTATTTTGTTGTAATTGTAAATGTTTCCAGTCATCACCATTAAAAAATATTCATTACAGGGAGTAACCAGCGTTATCATTTCATAGGGAGTGCTATATAATAATTACTTGTATTGAAGAATAATTTGTAGCAGTAAGCTAGTTGCCAGTCATTCGTCAGAAGCGACGATTGAGACGGCTGTGCGAGCGGGAACGATTCGAATACACCAACCCGCTACGCTAACTTGTTCAAATACAGTTTTTAGTTGTTTTGTAAAAACGACTTGGCGCCACCCGGGATTATTACACCCCCTAAGAATAACAGGTAAGGTTACTGCCGTAATACACAGGTGATCAGAACTACGCTACGAACATCGCTAGCCACAAAATTACTGTAACGACCCGGTGCGAGGCGAACGCACTAATCATCCAAACACATTATTTTTTATGTACACATTTTGCAGGTACGCTCAAATAGTTTAGTTACAATAGACAAAAGGTCTTTATATAATTCGGCGCCGCAACTAATGGGCCCGATTAATCTCGATTAAACCGATATTAACCCTAGTGACTAGTTTGAATTGTAATATTACATAATTTGAAACGAAGTGGAGAATTTAAGGTTACACATAACTTTGAAGGGTTCAATATTAAAATAAACTTTGTTAAATAGTTATTATAAAAAAAAATGGCTAAATCACAAGCAGTAGATATGGCAGCAATTGAACAGATGTTCAAGCAGTTGACCACTAAAATGGATGAAAATAATAGTCAATTAAATAATAAAATTGAAGAAAATAATCAAAAATAGAAGAAAGTAATAAACAAATTAATAAATGATGTTAATAATAAAATAGAGCAAACTAATAAATACTTATCTAACGAAATGAAACAAATAAACGAAAATTTAACTAGCCAAATAGAACAAAGTAGTAAAGAAGCTACATTTAAAATAGATGAAGAAATAGCTAATTTAGCTAGTAAAATAAATAGACAAAAGGTCTTTATAATATATATATATATATTACAACGTTAATTATTTGTGAAGCCCCCAACTTCTTGTGAGCCATTTATTTTGCAAATTGCTTACGCTATAAAATTATGACAGGTGTAATCGTAATAATAATAACACAACGTGAAATTGTTTAGAATCATTTAAAAATGTATTAATTAAAAATTTTCTATTCTGTTGCGATTTAAAAATATCATTATTATTCGCATTGTGTGTAGCCGTAGCCGTAGCATTGTGTGGCGTACTGGTGGACAGACGAGATTGCTGACCTCAGGAGACGTTGCTTGCGCTCGCGTCGCATGGCGACTAGAAACAGACGGAGAAACGCGATTGCAGCAGCAGAAGCGCAAGACGAATATCGGCTGGACAGAAAAAGACTGATGGAGGCCATCAACAGAAGCAAGCGGTTCAAGTGGGAGACCCTCAGGAGTGATCTAGATTCTGATCCCTGGGGTCTGGGGTACAGGCTTGTAATGAGCAGGCTTGGAGCCTGGCCTCGTAGCCCAAAGATGGACTAAAATCGGATGCGGTTCATCGTGGACGGTCTATTTCCTCGTCACCCACTGAGGGATCGTGAGGAATATCCAGGACCATTGGAAGACGTCCCGATTTTCAGCGAGGACGAGCTATCACTAGCTGCTAGCTCCCTGCGCAACAAGAAGGCTCCAGGGCCGGATGGTATGCCTGCGGAAGTGCTGAGGGTGGTCGCTAGATCCTGCCCCCAGCTGCTACTCAATATGTACAACCGTTGCCTCAAAGACGGAGTCTTCGCGAAGAGGTGGAAGATCCAGAGACTAGTGTTAGTCGGCAAAGGGAAGGGCGGCCCGAATTCCCCGTCGGCATACAGACCTCTTTGTATGCTGGACACGGCGGGGAAACTACTGGAACGTCTACTCAGGCCTCGCCTAGTAGCGGCAATTCGGAATGCGGGAGATCTGTCAGCGAGGCAGTACGGGTTCAGAATGGCCAGATCCACCATTGGAGCCATACAGGAGATCTTGAATGCCGTCCAGGTGGCCCAGCGGGGTAATCACTTCTCCAGAAGGATGGTGCTACTCGCTACACTGGACATACGCAACGCCTTTAATTCGGCCAGGTGGACAGACTTGCAAGCTGCTTTGGAGGACGTCTTTCAAGCGCCGGACTACCTGCTCCGGATAATACGAAGTTACCTGAGGGACAGGGAGCTCCGGTACGACACAGCAGATGGGCCACTCAGCAGAGAGATAACAGGAGGCGTAGCTCAGGGCTCTATCTTGGGCCACGACCTGTGGAATGCCTTCTATGATGGAATCCTCCGGATGGAGATGCCAGATGATACCTTTCTGGTAGCACATGCTGATGACGTGACTGCCGTGATCACCGCGAGAGACGCAGAGGAGGCGCAGCGCATGCTGAACCAGGTCATGCGCAGGGTCCACATCTGGATGGAAGAACACGATCTGAGCCTTGCGACGGAGAAGACAGAGATTGTGCTGCTCACTCGACGACGTATACCCACAATCACACAGTTCGTGATGGGGGGAAAAGGCGATAATATCAAAGCCAGCGGTGAAGTATCTAGGGGTGCACCTGGATACTAAGCTATCCTACTGGGAGCAAATTCGATATTCCTCGGAGAAAGCCGCTAAGGTCGTTGCTGTGCTAAGCAGACTAATGGCAAATGTCGGAGGCCCAGCTGCAGGAAGACGGCGACAGCTGATGTCGGTGACAAACTCGATTCTCCTCTACGGATGCGAGGTCTGGGCCGACGCACTGAAGCAAGAAAAATACCGCAAGCAGATGGCCGCGGTACAACGAAGAGGAGCACTTCGGATTGCAAGCTCCTACAGAACGGTGTCGGAACCAGCAGTGTTGGTCGTCGCTGGAGTAATGCCAATAGATCTGATGGGTGAGGAGAGAAGGAGGGTCTACACAGCCAAGGAAGACTTGGGGTTTGTAGAAGCAAGAGCAGTGGCCAGGGCACACTCCATGCGGAGCTGGCAACTACGATGGGAGCAGGAGAGTCGAGCTAGGTGGACGGCGAGGCTGATTGGGAACCTCCCTGAATGGGTGGACAGAACGCACGGCGAGGTAGATTATTACCTTACTCAATTCCTGACAGGGCATGGTTATTTCTGTGCATACCTCCGAAGGATGGGTAAGATGGAGGACCCGTCGTGCGTGTATGGCGACTCAGACTCTGATGACGCTCATCATACTTTTTTCGAGTGTCAACGGTGGGTGCTGGAGAGGCGAGGACTCGAATCGGAGATTGGCCCCATGACGCCTGATAACATCATAGGCGTCATGCTCAACAGCAAAGAGAACTGGGACATGGTTGTGACCTTCGTGAGGATGGTCCTGCGGCAGAAGAAGAATGAACTGGACCGTCTCACAGGTCGATGATATAGATAAAGCTGTAGAAGCCTAGTAGGCGCAATACGAGGTGCCACCCTGAAGCCATACGAATAGTTGTTCTAGGGGGGGTTCCCTGCCTGTAAAGTGGAGGTTTTTTAGAGGGTGCGAGTCCCACACTGGGAGACCAGTATTTTTCGCCTTGTGTTAAAGGTTACCTGTGCAAAATTTGGTGGCAATCGGTGTAACAGTGTGGATTTGTATTCAGTACCGTACACATAAATCCTCAGACATTGAGTTTTATATATATAGCCTATGTATATATATATTACAACGTTAATTATTTGTGAACCCCCCAACTTCTTGTGAGCCATTTATTTTGCAACACTACTTACGCTATTAAAGTATGACAGGTGTAATAGCAATAATAATAACACAACGTGAAATGGTTTAGAATCATTTAAAAATGTATTAATTAAAAATTGTCTATTCTGTTGCGATTTAAAAATATCATTATTATTCGCATTGTGTGTAGCCGTAGCACACATCTAGTTATTAACATATAAGTAATAATCTCTTATTACACATTGAACATAATATACACTCTTATACTACAATAAACATTTGTTATTATATAATATTGCTGTCGACTTGCTCATTACTATGATAACCATTAGATTATCTAATCTATTTTTAATCATCTATTTTCTTTTTATTATATTGGATATGCATTGCTTTGTTTTCTAATAAAAATTTACTATTTACTTTCATATTAATTTAAATATCATTGCCTAAATTATTTATTTAAGATTATAAAATTTACTCTTCACTTTCATATTACTTTAAATATCATTGCTTAAATTATTTCTCCAAATTATACTTTCATGTGTTTAAACTACTCTAAAACTACTATACAAATAAACATTTACATTTCCAAAAATTATTAATTCATCTTTGAATTACATTGTCTTTCTTTTTATCTCGTTAATTGTCTTTACGTGAGTCTTTTTGTTTTTAAAAATACATGGTTTTTTCACCTTATTTGTCGTGGTAATACTCAGCGTATCCTCTTCGGTCCTAGGTCCTCGATCCTGGATGTTCCTCTGTAGTCCTCTGTAGTTCTGGAGTCCTTGATCCTCGTCCTTCAGATCCTCTCCGCAGTCCGTTGCCTCGTTCCGTACGCTGGACTTTATTCCATGTACTTGGGGCTGATATCCCGACATGGCCTCAGGTTGCAGGTGCTCTCACGAAAGTGATGAGTAGTCGTGAAGAACCTCCGGCTACTGCTGTGGTTGATAGAAATAGAGTTGTTATCGTTGGGCAGAGTCACTGGCTGCCACGGTAGTTGTACGAGAAAGAAAAATAAGTTAGCGCGTCTCGAGTATTTATTCCCTAGGGCACAAAAGTCATGTTTCGACAATATTCTGCAGGTCTCAGTCTGTCGTTGGCGTCCCTTTCTAAACACGATTATTTTCACACTTATTTCGCTTGTCTTCGCAACATACAAAGTCTTTTGCACATTACCCGATATTCATCTTGTCGGTAATTTTTATGTGTTCACTGTGATTTACCGTTTTTCCCTATCTTAATTAATATAAGTTTTATTTATAATTATTTTCACTATAATCGCACTTTTTATTATTTTCGCACTATTTTTTGTACACATGTGCGTCTTTATTTTATACACACTGTGGCGTATTTGGTTTTGTGATATTATGCACACGCTCTTTACAATTTAAATAATTCATATAATTAATAGCGATCATTTAGGGGTGACGCTTTACAGGAACCAACTGGTCTCACACACACATGTATGACAAAAAAGGAAAGCGGCAAGAATCAGAGTGCTGAAATGCAGTTTCTTCTAAATACTTTAAATTATATATTTGCAAGGTAAAGTAAGGAATGAAGATATCCAAGCAGAACTCAAATTAAAGGCCACAAATGAAATTATTGCAGTTTATAGAAGATAATGGTGGGGTAATCTGCAAAGGATGACAGAGTATTGATTACCGAAAGCGAGAGTGAACTATAAAGCCATTGGTAGAAGAGATTGGTCATCCAAGGATAAGATGGGTGCCGGAACAGGTTTATGTAACCTAATTCTTGAAAAGAAGAAGAACTTCTTTACTGAGGAAAGGAATTCCTCATGTTAGTCAAGAATGTAATCCTCTGACTCTCCTTACTTCCCTACCTTACTAGTTTCTGTTATAGTATTGATTTGTAATATAAATTAATTTCATTCAATTTTTTCTATATAACTTCTTTTCACAGTCTCTTATTTAACAAAGAAGACTGAGCATCCCTCAGATTACGTGAAACAAATTCAAGTGTGATATACCAAGGAAGATTGGATATCAACTTTTCTGTAACTCTTATCCCCTGTTTCTCTATAGGGGTCTCTTCTGTCCTAGTTAATGGATCAGAAGAGTGGAAGAGAGTGTGGGAGCAATGGAAATAAAATGGAAACAAACAAAAACAATTTTTATTATTATTGGCATCATATGCTATAATAAAGTAAATATTTGTATTAGGAACATTAGGCCAACGAAAAACTTCAGAAGGTCGGAAATTAAGAAGTAATGATGAAATATATCAAAGTATACAAAATATTACAGAAACAATGAGAAAAAGAAGACTATTATTTTTTGGACATTTATATAGGATGGACGACAATAGGTTAAAAAAGCAGATCTTCAGATATCTGTGGGGGAAGAAGTCAACGTCAATTTGGATTAACGAAGTCCAAACGGATTTAGAAACAAATAATATATATGCAGAAGAAGCAACTGAAAGAGAAGTTTTTCGGGTAAAAGTGTTGAAAATGGAAGGAGTCCAGGGTAGGAGAGAGAAAAATGCAGGTTCAATGTAGACTGAAGACAGGAAGAAGAGATACAGTGAAAACATGAAAGTATATTGGAGAAAAAGAAAAGAACAAAGAATAAAGAATTGAAATTGTCATGTGTTCCTTAGATGGGCGATACAAAAGAAACTAAATATTTGTGTTTGTACATTTAATTAGACTGGTGCATTTCCATTCATATCACTTACCGCTGCAATGATATATATTGTAGACTCATCTGTAAACTTGGGTCCACTTGTGATCACATGCTTTTCACACATCAGGGAAATGTCACCCCTTATCTTCTCCCTAAAAATTACAAATACTCCTTTACACTACTAGTTAGCAATTTAGTACATTATCATCAATTTTTTTATTCACAACTATTCACATTGTTTCTGGTCTATTCTGATACATTTCCTGATCGTTAGTATGGATAATCAAGAAGTGACTGCACGTCAATAAATATAACAACCATTTAGGATCCAGGAAGACTATTTTATTTTTATGAAAATTATTTGTATAGATGTAAGTAATCATTCATTTTGAAGTTTTGTGTAACTGATGATGGTGCTTTAAAATAATTGAAATACAATAAATTTCTTTCCAAAATAAAATTTCTTTGCTACGTACTAAGTGTTATCCTTGCTTCCTTCACTAAAATACAGGGTCCGCCAGTGAAGCGGAAAATTTTGAAAGTCCAATAATTCATTTTCGGCTCACGAGAGGGCGTGGAGGTTTTCGATTGTTGTTTTACATTTAATGCCATTTGTTAAACATGGAGCAGTGGTCCGGTGCACAGAGTGCTTTCTGCGTAAAATCGTTTTATAAGAATGGTGACTGTGTGACTTCTGCACAACGATTGTTTCGTAATCATTTCAATATTCCACGACATGGAGGAGTGCCGTGCGCTCATGTAATTATGTCATGGGTGAAAAAGTTTGAAGAAACTGGTTCCACATTAAACTTAAAGCATAGAGGAGCAACAAGGTCTGTAAGAACAGAGGAAAACATTGAAAGAGTTCGAGTTGCATTGACGCGTAGTCCACAACGTTCTGCAATGAAACATGCATCCGCACTAAACATTAGTGACACATCGTTACGACAATTTTGCATAAAGACTTATCTTTTCATCCTTACAAAATTCAAGTAATCCAGGAGTTGAAAGATGGCGATATGCTGGCTCGCAGGATTTTCAGCGAAGAAATATTGCGACGTGTAAATGATGATGAAAACTTTATTCACCGCATGTTTATCAGATGAAGCACATTTTCATTTGAATGGATATGTAAACAAACAAAATAGTCGATATTGGAATGATGAAAACCCAGGTGAGTTGCATGAAAAGCCATTACATAGTCCGAAAGTTACGGTGTGGTGTGCAGTTTCATCATCTGACATTATTGGGCCATATTTTTTCCAAGACGATAGAGGAAACACTACAACTGCCAATGCAGACCGCTACACACACATGGTCAGAACATTTTTGATGCAACAGCTCCCTAGGTTTCCGGAAATTAATTTTTCCAGCAGGATGGGGCCACAAGACATACTGCTCGTGTGTCCATGGCTGCTTTAAGAGAACTCTTCCTGGACGGACTCATACCCAGATATGGCGACATCTCGTTGCCAGCAAGATCCCCAGATTTGTCCGCATGCGCCTTTTTTCTTTGGGGATTTCTGAAGAGCAGGGTGTACATTTATAGACCGCACACCATACCAGAATTAAAAACGAATATCAGACAAGAAATTGCACGGATTCAACCTGACCTGCTTCGTCGAGTGATGGAACATTTTCGGTCAAGATTAGAAGAATGTTTACACAGAAATGGCTCTCACTTGAGCGAAGTTATTTTTAAAAAGTAAAATAATGGCATACTTTACTCAACTGAAATCTGTAAAAAAAAATTCTGATAATAAAAGTTTCATGAAAAAATTGGGTACTTTTAATTTTCCCGCCTCACTGGCGGGCCCTGTACAATCATAATGGTGCAATAAAAAGCAAACCACCACAAACACACACACGCACACACACACACACACACACACACACACACACACACACAGTGGGCTAGAAGCACAACAAACATGAAACACAACACCAACAATTTTTTTTTTGTTTACTTTATTGAAATCAGCAATCAGAACTATTACATACACAAGAATGTATACATATAAATTTCTATTAGCCAATTTGATTACTAATGGACATGAGGTGGAGCTGCATCCATCGATGTAGCCCGTACTATCTTTTCAGGTCAGTGGGCATTTTCTTTTAAGTCGTCTTGTGATCTCTGTAGTGGTCAGGTCGGATGCTAGTCTGTTGGTGTGTCTCTCCAATCTGTCATAATGCTTTTGTGCTCTGGCTCTGCATTCTTCTTCTACCAGGGGTATGTTGAAGTCCGTATGAAGTGTATGATTTGATATGCAATAAAAAGCAAACCACCACACACACACACACACAGTGGGCTATAAGCACAACACACATGAAACACAACACCAACATGAAAAGATATAAAAGGGTCAAGGGTCGAATAGAACTTGTTTCGTACTCGCAAGTGGCTTCAAACATGCATCGTGCATTTGCTGCGCACACTTGGAACAGGAGTGTGGCAAACCATTAACTATCGGTTTTTGCAGCAGAACAAGGAGATTCGCTGTGCACAGTGTATACATGTTCACAGCGTGCACAAGGCAAACAAGGAGTGGTCGGATAATAAATGTCGATTCTCGTAGAGGTGTACAAATTACTTCTGGTATTAAATGCTCTTGGAGATGAAATATTATAGAATCCCATGTTACAATATCAGTTAGAGTGTAATAAATTTATTTTCAATTTAATTATTTAGGAAGAAAGATACTGTTGACTGACATTAGTAGAAGTAATGACAAAACACTTAAACAAGAGAATGTAAGGTCTCATGTATGATGTCAATACAATTAAAACCCATAGTCCAAGTGGGATACCAAATGCTTACCCCAGTTCACTACCTGCCCAAATTTTGAAAAGTTGCGTGTGCCACTATTGTCAAAATTGATGATTTTGTTTTTGTTTTATAAATGATAAGATATATAATTACCATAGCAGTATGCACAACATACAAACCGTTTTGTTTTACCTTAGTCTTACATATCATACGTGGCCAATTAAGAATATTGTTACTACGGTCTAACTGATCGTCGTGTGGTACAGTGGAAAACAAAATACAAGACACCAATTCCGTCACTAATGACCAGCTTTAATTATCACAATTAAACAGTTTGTAATTAACAAGACAGTCTCTACAACAAATGAAATAAAAATTTGAAAAATAAAGTAAAAACTACACAAACACATCATAAACGAAAACAACAAAATACTAAATACCAACAACACACAACAAACTAAATACATCACACTCACATACCAAAACTCCAACACACACAAAATCGCCATCACATTCAGGAAACACAAGTACAAAATAGCATACAGAACAAAAAATACCATCAAAAAACACATCAATGATACAAACACGGACATAGACAAATACAACAAAACAGGTGTTTACAAATTAAACTGTAATGATTGCAATAGTTTCTATATAGGCCAGACGGGAAGATCTTTTCATCTCGTTACTCTGAACACCTAAAAGCTTTATCCAACAACAATATACATTCCGCGTTTGCCACATACATACACACAAAAAACCACAGCTACACCAACATAGATACTAATCTTGAGATATTACACTACTTACCCAAAAGTCGAAAACTTAACACAGTAGAACAATATGAAATATACAAACACTACACAACACAACCAAACAGCATACTTAACGACCAATTACACTATAAATCACACACATTTTTTGACACAATTATAATAAAACAAACAATAATTCGCATCCCCGCGCCAAACCCATTCCACCACACACCAACCCCACTCAACCTAATAAATAAAACCGTTACGAGTTACTGGCAGTCTGTCTCACTCCGCTGATGAAGGCGCACATCACGCCGAAACGCGTACGGGAGAAAACAAGTAAGATTCACTAGTGAAAGTTCAATATTCTATATTAATAATTAAAAATTGTTCACATGCAATAAAAATGTTAACTGATATAAAACACAATTGTATTACAATTGTCTCGCACAATTATAAAACACGTAATACTTCGCCACAATACTTCAAACGGCACTGTGTATATTGTCACTTAAATGCACTGTGTAATCGTCAGATAATAACTCGAACCGCACTGTAATATATCGCAACTCAAACTGAAACTGAACGTCGCCAAGTACTTGTATGTATACCCCGCCGATGTTCCAGAATATTCGTTAATAGTCATCTACTAGAAAACACTACGCGTCTGCTCTACACTGGAACACAATTGATTGCGGCCTTGACACAATGCGCGGGGCTGGCGACGTCCAGAAAAGTCCCGCGAGCGCATGTTGAAATCACGTACGCCACAACATTATAGCCGGATTCCACTGCATCGTTCGAGTAACACGTAGATTGTTCTGTAATGTCGTAACAATATGGAATCAAATGGAGATGCTTGTCACTTGGAGACAATTCGTAGTAGGAGCAGCACGTGTTGCACGTGTTGCAAATGCTTACACAGCATTTGTAGCTCCATGTGGTATCAATAACATGTGTTAGATGTTACATTACAGCTGCAGCATGTCAGTGTATACGTAATTTAACTACAGATATCCTTACCGTGCAGCTTGTCGTTGGACTAGGCTAAATGTGGACTAGTTTCTCTGTGGTGTGATCTGTACCATGGCTAGATGGCTAGAGTACGCAACAGTGCAACACACCATGGACTTAATGTATGACAAAAAATTATGTTTTATTTTTTACTTCTTTACTTAATTAGATATGTGTGTGTGTGTGTGTGTGTGTGTGTGTGACACACCTGCATGCATACCCAGTACTTACTCAGCTTCACTCAGGTTGGAACTGAACCAGGCTTTGGTAAAGTTGAAGACTCTCTCACGTGACTTAGTCTCACTGCATATAGTCACTGTGGGGAATGGAATCTGCCAGACTGGAGTCGTCGTCTCACCAGATGACATAATAATGGGTGAATCATGCCACTGGCGCCACACCTTATTAATAAAATATGCGCTGCCTACCATGCAAATTATAAAGACAATAAGCCACCATAACCTGAATATAACAGGAAAAGATAAGAAAGATGAGTTAGAGGAATTCACATGAAAGGCAAAATTTTCACAATAGTTACTGTCTCATAGTACCTGAAGACATAGAAACTAGTGTGTGAATTTCTGTAACAGTGAATTCACATGAGTTGTTATGTGTAGTTGATATGGAGAATCAGTTTCACTGAGATCTTGCTGTCACACAACTCTCACAGTACAGTGGACAGCTGTAGAGTAGTGATGTCAGTGAGTAATGACAGTATTTATTGTACTCTTGGTTGCCAAACAAAATTATATAAAAGAATGTACTTGCACTGGACGATAAGGTGAATAATGAGTGACAATTATTAAAGTGCATGTAGTAATTTGGTAAGAGAACCTGTGACAGCCAATCCGTAACATTACCCTAAAACATTTATTTATTATTTTTATGTACAAGTATTTTTTAATGTTCACAGAATGCAAACATTTTGGTCCAATTCAAGAATTAAACTTGTATACTCAAATAATCTATTAATTACGTAATAAACACAACTCTCCAAGAGCCTCACCAACTCTCAGCATAGTTTGCTTGATGCGAATTACTTGTGTCAACTATCAGAGGGCACAAAATTCTTATGTCTAAAGTAAACTTCACAAACTCTAAGAAGCTGCTATCAAATCTAAGCAGTGAATAAAACAATCCAGGATGAAAGCTGTCTAATGATGTTGAATGTGCCAGACATTTTAAGCAGTTGCTAAAGAGTTAGTTAAAGCTTGGCTTGTACAACTACACAAATTGTACTAGTTGTTAAAACCAAGTTGTACAACTGATAATTATTGTATAACTGAAAATTCTATCAAATATGATTTTGCATACAAAACTGAAATTTGTATTGCCTTTCTAATCATTTAATGAGACCTCCATTTTAAGACCATTAGTGGAGCAATGCTTTGATTGTGCATTTACCTAGGGTTCAAACAATTTTATGAGAAACAGTTAAAAATTTCAGTATTTGTGTCAAATATTGAGGCTCCCAAAACATGTAATTTAAAAGACACTGTTTTCATGCCTGAAAAGACTTGGGATTAAAAAGAGACATTACACAGCATAAAGATCCTAAAAGCTATTAACACATTGAAGCCCCTAATGAAGACATATGCAATTAAAATGTTCATAGTCCTGTTGACCATCAATCAAACCTCTCAGAGTTGTCAGAGTTAAGTAAGTTGCCAGGAATGGCATAGCCAGGATTTTTATTTGGTTTAAAGTTGTTGATGACAAGTTTGGGTAGGGGTCTTGGATATATGTAGAATTCCATTTCAGGCGGAGGTTAACAAATGTAGAGGGTATAAACATTACAGTCTCCTAACAACATTTTTATAGATACACAGAATTAATTATTATAATTTATTATAAATAATAATTAAATCTATCATAAAATGACAATCAACACGCACAATATTGCAGTTTTCTTAGATGAGTGGAAATTTGGAGGTGTTTCATTCTCCAAAACCCCCTTTGATTGTGTATGGCCATTGTACAGATATTTATAGTATCAAGTATAAAGGCTCTAGGGTAAGTCCAGTAGGGGTCTATATTATAGAGTACAGTACAATATAAATTAGTGTCTAGCTAATTGAATGCTCTGTGACAAACCTTCATTTATTTATGAATTCACAATCCCAATAAAATAAGGAATTAAAATTGAAACAGTCTTATAAATTATTTCAGAAAAGAATGAAGCAACCATACCCATTGCAATTAAAAAGTTTAGAGTTTTTAATGAAACTATATAAATTTTTACAGATAATTTCAAAATCAAGGATTTTAAAATGATTCATTGTGGTATCAAGATGCTTACAGAAACAGATGACCAAGCGATTCCCTCACAACTAAAACATTTTTTGACTTATCACTTGCCATTACAAGAAAATTTTAAACAGTGTGAAAACCTTAAAGCACTGACTTGAGTGAAAAAAATTGTCAAATCTTTGAAATGGCACCAAAATCAAATTCATTAATTTTTACACAGTAAAGCTAACAGACTGATATTTCTTGGAACAGAACTAAGAGAATACTTATTATTAAATGAAAACATCATAAAAGTATGTCATACCCTTTGCAACTACTTTGTTCTCTACCATTTGCCATTTAGTTATAATTTAATTACATAATTATAATTTGGCGCTGTTATAGCATTTATTGAAGGTCTAATTGTTTTGTTAATATTGTGTAATTTTAGGAGGGAATTTAATTTTGGCCCAAATGGATTATCCATTTTATATTGAAAAGTCTCTTAACATTTATAATTTAGGTACTATTTTTCAGTATATTTGTGATTTTTATTTATATTTATTTGTAGGATATTTATTTAATGTTATGCAATCATTATTGTTTGTAAATTATTCTGTTTTATCATCTAAACCTTTTTTAGAAATTATTACTGTGGAATTACTTTTATCAGCTTTGGTTAAAGTAAGGTTATTTGCTGTTAGTTTATGTTTATGTTATTCATAGTGTTATCTTGTTTTATTTTAATATAATTATATTTGTTATCATATTTTTTGATAAATTATGTTATTTTCATTGAAGGTTCTGCTCTTATTATATCTTTTTCTTGTTCTATATTATTAATTGCATTATCTGAGTCAACTATGCTATTTTCTATTACATTTATTTTCATTTTCATGACTAGTTTTGTTTGAGGATTCCAGAGTTGCTAATTTGATTTCAGTGACTTTAACGGAAGATAAATTTATGAATTTACGGTAAAAAGTGTGGTTATTGTTTAATGTGTGCAAGTGTTAGTTATATTCTTTGGGCTTATACTGCTTAATAGTAAATTATTAACGTTTTATTGATTGTATTCAATTTGTTTGTTTTATGTTTATTTAGGATTGTTATTTGATAATATAAGAACCTGCTCCAGAATCCTCCAGAATCCTATCCCGCGAGTTACTTATAAAGGAATATTATATTTTTATATTCAAATACTGTATATTTATTAAACTTTCAAATTAAAATCATTCTTGGATTTTGTTGTCCATAACGTGTGTGTTGATTAACAAATATAAGTATATCACTACCAACTCGGAACACAAAGTTTTTATTGGTAAAAACGTACAACTTTTACCTTACAGCCTGAACCAGTTTTCGCTTATTATAAGCTTCGTCAAAAGCTGCCACTGAGAGTGCTGTCCAACTTGTTCTTGGCGACGGCGCTATCTTTTGAAGATCTAAGTTGCGTATTCCAATAATTTACACATATTATTCGAACATATCACACCCCCTCCCCACACACACACACACACACACACACACAACACCGATCCTTCAAAAGTCAAAATTATGTTACTTTGTTGTAAGTATTGTAAAATTTTGTTTCAGTATAAGTTTAAACTTCATTTTGTATTCTTAAAAATTATGTATACTTGCTACAATATTTAATTTTTTGAAATAATTTGAATTTTTAAAAATATTTTTTTTTAAATTCCAGGATTCTGAACTATCAAAGTAAAATGCTTTATGGTTGAAAGTATGAAATATGAATGTACCAAGATAATATCTATATGCAGGGGCGGATTAACCATTAGGCTAACTAGGCTGTAGCCTAGGGCGCGACACTTTGTGTGGCGCAAAATTGCAGCTAAAAAATAATACAAATTTACAGCTAAATGTAAAATTGGTAATATATTACAAGGATAAAAATTTGAGTTTATTTTGAACACAGGCGCCTGTTTGCGATTAATTATGGTAAAACTGTACATAAATAATAGAAGTGCTTTCCAAACTGTTTTCTCTGGGTATGAGTCATCGGCGGGCGGCGCTCACACATTTCCTGATGAGTGTGTGCATTTAGCTCAGTTTTTAAAAGACTATGGACCTGTCAACCCACAACAAGAAGGAGAAGATAAGAAGGAAAAGCGATATGAAGCAAAACCACTGTTGAATTTTTTGAAAACGCTTAATTTAGAATCAGTGTTTCCTAATGCTGAGATAGCTTTGCGCATTTTCTTATTATGCCCGTCACTAACTGCAGTGGTGACAGACCTTTTGCAGCTTTGAAGAGGGTGAAGAATTATTTACGCTCAAATTTGCGCCAGGATAAACTGACTAGTGTAGCCCTCTTATTCACTGAAAGTGACTTTCTGCAAGGACTTGATTTCAATGAGGTGATTAAAACGTTTGCTCAATCTAAAGCGAGAAAAAAGAATCTAGCTTGAACTTTACATGAGTCTTAACAAATCCACAAGATATTTAACTGGTTGTCTTCTTTGTGTAAATGATGTTAAATGTTCTCTTAAAGAAACTGTTATAATTCTGTAACTACTTAGTTAATTTTTTCCTTATAAAAGCCATGCAAACTACAAATGGTTGAAGGTGTAACTCTAAAACAATCTCTCAAAAATAGCCTCAGTTTTAAATTTTTGAGATTATTTTCAAAAACAGTAAGATATTTGAAATATTCCTAAATAAGAAATATATTGTAGGGTGTTTAAAGCTTTATTCGGCGCCTTGGAAATAAACGTAAGAATAGCCTATGGGTGGTGAGGAGGGCGCAAAAATATAATTAGCCTAGGACGTCAAGATACCTTAATCCGGCCCTGTCTATATGATACAAACCGAATATTTTTATTCACATAGTACTGTGTCTACGTGTAGTGTGACTTCCATATGTAGTTGCAAAACTGGTCTTATCTCACCCCACATGAGTTCAAATAATTTTGCTATCAATGAAACCCCAGTACTTTAAAATTGCACTCAGAAAATTAATGTATCTTAAAAATTTTACTTGTCAACTGTTTCAGCTACAATATTCACACATGCGTGTGTCTATGTGTAAGTTTCCCTTAATTTTGGAGCAGTTGAAACAAACTACAAAGCTGATGGCTCCTACGTACAATACTTGTACAGAATTTAGTTCACCTCTCTACTTTGAGTCGACCGTTCTCTCCAATATATTTGAACCCATGGATGGTTGTATTTTCACAGTAGTCTTGCAAATACTTCCTGACGATTTCCTTACATGGAGTTTTGTGTCTTCTGTAAAAAAAGAAGACAATTAACTTGTTTGTGACAATTAATGTAGGGGAGACATTAGGACAGAATTGAAACCTGTTTTTTACTGGTTGAATTAATAAATATTTAGTGACAGATTGATGGAAGGTATGGTTAAGGAAACGTGATTGCTTAAAGTTTGAATACACATTGGTAAAGATAACACGATACAAAGAAAAATATGTAATTGTAAGTAAAATATATAATTGTCTCTTAACAAAATTATATATTGCGACAATACAAGCATAGGCTGTACTGTGCATTTATTAAATAAAATAAATATTTAGATTAATTTTAGAAATATGTAATAAATAAGGAGGTGTGAGATTGAAAGCTGAGTTTATACGCAGGAATCAAAATGCACGATCACGCGATTGTCGGTGACAGTGTGTACACTAGTAAATAGAGTGTGTGCGTGAGGCCTGTTCAAGGCTGAAAGTTTGCAATCTCACCCAAAATAAATTTTATTTAATTATAAGCAAATCAGAAATGGTAGAAAAATTGCAAAGACTGCTGAATATGCACAAAAATAATACACATGTGCAGTGCGAAAACGGTGTGAATAGGACTTTCAGTGCGAATTCTGTGCGATTTTAAGAGCGTAGTAATGACACGAATTAGGCGAGTCCGATGGTAATTACGTAGAATATGTGTAATTAAATCAGACAATGTTAGAACACCTTGAAATCCGCAGTAGACATTGCGATTGGCAGAAATGTGCGAAAATATGAAATTGGACTATAGCGGGGGAACAGACGCCACGAACAATTTCTGACATGCAGAATTCTGTTCCGTCAGGTGTGGTTTCTTGATTGAATATAAATACGGGCATAGTAGAGCCAATTTTACTCTCAATCAATCTTCTGAAGCGGCGGAGTAGTATATGAATTTTCTTTCTGGGACATGTCAGAGGTCTAGGACAAGGTCAGAGGTCAGTCAGGTCAAGAGGTCACCTTATCAGTGATAACCCCGCCTTATCAGTGATGATCCCAATTAAATTCCAATTAACCTTTTGATAACCTCGCGTTTTCACTAAAAACCCCAATTGACCTCGAATTAATTAGCAGATAACCCCGTTGACCTTTTGTAATCAATGTAAACATGACCTCGAGGTTACTAGACCGTAACACACTGCCCTAGTAAAAAACGTAAGCATAAATAAACTGTCTAGTGATAACGTCGTAAACATGACCTCGACAACACACTAACCCAGTAAAAATGTAAACATAAACATTCCGAGTTCGTTGACACATACGTAAAAAACGTAAACATAAACAAACGATCTTGTAATACCGTCGTAAACATGACCTCGACAACACACTGTCCTAGTAAAAATGTAAACATACACGTCAGCGTTGCACAAACGTAAACATAAACATTCCGAGTTCATTGACGCATCCGTAAAAAACGTGAACATAAACAGTTCTTATGATAACGTCGTAAAAACATACACGTCGGCGTTGTACATTTAAAAACGTAAACATAAACATTCCGAGTTCGTTGACACGTAAACTGTTTTTTCCTTTTACAGTATAGATAGCGTCGTCTTTATCTAATATATTACATTTTATATGTAACGATTGTCATGGTATACAGATAAGATATGAATTAGCTTAGTCGGTAACGTGCAACTATGTTATTCTAATAGTAGATTATATGTAAGGTAAGTATCAATTGTTCAATCCCTAGCTAATTCATACTTTTTTATTTTTTTTAAATAAAGAAAATATATTCATTTATATATAATACACGTTAGCAGTTGGTTTATTAGTGTTCCAACGTGAATTCTGAAAGTAACATCCTTGTTAATAACATGTCGGTAGTAAAAAATTTATTATATATAGTAATTGTTCAAATATTACTAATAAATTCTTTAGCCAATAATACAACACAGATTGAAGTGGATAAAGTTAAGCAATATTTATATGAATATGGTTATCTTCAAACAGATGATGAATCTTCGTTGCAAGCTGTAAATGAAACAGATATTACTAATGCGTTACTTATATTTCAAGAATACTATAAATTACCTACTGATGGTAAGTTAAATAATGAAACTTTAAATTTAATGTTATAACATATGTGCGGTAATAGTGATATTATTTTTGATTATCGAGTATCCAGTTTTAAATGGAACAAACCTGAAGTAACATGGCATTATTATTTAGCGAATCAAGAGGTGTTAGAATTGACTAAACAAGCTTTTACAGTATGGGAGGAAAAGTCTGGTATACGTTTTAAACATGATAGAGTAAATACAGATATTTTAATTTCTAATAAACGATTGAAACATATGATGCAAAAAGAATCGTGGCAATGTACGAGAACGTTTGACGGTAAAGGTGGAACATTAGCGCAAGCATATTTTCCTGATTATTATAATTCAAGGCGAGAAATTCATATTGATGAAGATGACAAGTGGTCATATTCGATTGATAACGTTGTTCCTCTTGGCTATACAAGTTTGTATGCAACTTTAATACATGAAATCGATCATGTTTTAGGTTTATCACATTCAGATGTATCAGATTCTGTAATGTACGCTTATTATAACGGTAAAATCGAGTTAGGTGATGATGATGTTTTAGCCACTCAAAAGTTATATGGTAAGGCAGGAAGCACTTTTATATCCTCTTTCATACCGATGTCACCATCTTCATCAGTACCAAAGATAGAAGACGAGCATCCTACAGATACAAATAAAATCGATCTTTGTAATTTTAAAAATATTAATTTATTTTTATTTGCTGATAAACGATTATATATATTATATGAAAAATGGTTGTGGATATTAAATCCGACAGAGATTGTAACGTTCCAGGCTACGTTACAAATCCAAGGAAACCATCATAATTGACGCTAGCCAATTATCCAGGCTGCCTACGTTGTAACGAACTGAAATTAAACTCAACACAAACAACAATAATATTTACGCTAATTATTAGGACACAAGGGGAAGGTATTTCACTGATGTATGCACTCACTTCAAAGTGTAATAAGATGACATCTCTTTATTAACAAATTATATAAAAAAGGATCCCATAACATAAAAATTTATACTGAAATAATTAAAAAGGGTTGTCTTTAAAACAAGGGATCATATTGATCATGTAATTTACCTCGGATCCGAGTCTGCTTTAAATATAGTAAAGACGTCTGAATTATACTATGCTCATCTAAGAGCTTGCAAGATTACATTAACCATTTGAAGAATGGTATTATTTATTAAAGGGATTATAATTTACATTTCAATATTAACGTTACAACGTATGATTTTCACTACTACAGTTTACATTTCTTTGGTTTTATTTATTGCTTAGAGAAAATTATTGTCTTTGAAAAGTCTCTTTCATCTATAGAAGTTATGTTTCAAATGTAATTAATTCTCGATAGCCAAGCTATCGAGTCACCTCTAAAATAAGCTTTGCTGTCCTCGTCCTGGGGTGTGACTCTTCGGAATTCTGGTAGTCGGGGTAGTCATCTGTGTCGTGTCTCTGGTGAATATCTAATAGCCGTAGTAGTGAGTAGATTGATGTAATGCTGCATGAAGTTGGGTTGATCCACGCCGGTCCTGGTCAGCGTCGTATGGGTTGTAGACGTCCGTATGTGCAATTTGGCAGGTCACATATTCACATGTAGAGTTGTACTAGAGTTTACATCTTAAGTAGAGACGTCACCTTGTTTACGTGTTGATAATTTTTCTTATATTACTACATTTCTTGAACAAATTTTTTCTACATCATATACATTAAAAAAATCACTAGCTCCCCACGTTTTTTTGTGGTAGCTAACCGTTATTTTAAAGTTTACATAACACACTTTTGAAGAGCCCTCGTTTGGAGGTGTGTACTGTCTGAACGCCGCATCGTAACTCTTAACTTGATACGACTGGTACATAACAACGAAACGGAGCGAGTACTCCGCCATAATATAGTTCCAACTTTTATTTAAATAGACATTCTTATAGCAAGATGAAACAAATTATTTAGACTTATTTAGTTTACAGGAATTATTTTAACTACTACTTGTGCCTTCAAATTATTAATTACTTACATTACGATTTTCAAATATTTCTAAGTTACAGACGGTTCGCTAAACACGTTGTGCCCGGAATTAAACAGGTCAAGGCATGATGATTTACTAAAGGGTTAACTGTAATATTATTAACTATTTACAATACGATTTTTTATTACTTGTTTAGTTAGATCCTTTCCCATTTAAATCTCATACTTATTCTGAGTTAGTACAGGGGTATTAGGTTTAATTGTGCAATTTAAAAATACTTAATTGCTTTCTCAATTTTTTTTATTATTAAATATTTTATTACCAATTAAATCGTCACATACTCCGCCGCTTAAAATCAACATTAGGAATTTTAGTAAGGAAAATTCAAATTGGGGACTTGGAGTCTGCTTGGCGTTAATGTGTGGAATTTCTCTCCCCCTTTTTCTTCTTCTCTCTCATTGTTATTGGCATGTGTTTTATGCACATTTATTTCTTCTCTATAATAAAACAATATACATATATATTTTTTTACAAACTACCTTTTTCATTATATAAAATTCACACTTAAGATCTACATTTTAAAACACAAATCTTTTTCTTATGTCTACTACTTAAATCTACTACCGGTTTTTCCTTTGGGATTTAGGTACTTTCTTCATAGAGTAATTTTCTAAATATTTTGTTATTTAGAGGTCAGTTTAGTGTTCATTGAGTACACATTTGCTTACCTTTCGCTGAACAGGATCTCAGGTTGATCAGGCCTCATTTCCAAATTCTACGATTAACACTTAGCATGGTTACTGAGGTATAAGATAACTTGTCTACCTTTTCTACTTTTGGCTATGCTATTTCCTCTTTTCTTCTTATACAACTTTATCTGCGAAATATGTTTTCTCCGTACATATTGTCGAGTCGCAGGTTCGTACAGGGCTACTGTAACTGGAGTTAAGTACTTCTAAATTTGGTAAGGACCACACCATCGTTATGATAGTTTAGAGGTGGTCTTATCAATTGCACTACTAGTCGGGTGTGTCTTGTAAATTACTAAGTCACCGACTTGGTACCTAACTAAATTGTTAGTGTTATGAACGTTTCTTTCGTGGTATTTTCTGGATTTCTCTAGGTTCGCTCTTAAATTAGCGCGAGCTTTATTCCATATTTGCTTAATCTGCTTATCCTTTATTTGCGGAGGTAGCAAGTCATGTATTTTCCATTTAGTTGACAAGGGGTGGTTTGGTTTGTATTTATGCAGTAACTCAAACGGGGTCGACTTGTGTCCTTCGTGATAAGCTGAATTAAAGGCGTATTGTATCCAGGATAGGTTCTGGTCCCAAGACTTATGATCGTTCGCATGGTAGGCGATTAATGCAGATTTGAGGTTTCGTAGATACCTTTCAGCAATATTCCCTTGCGGTCGATACTCCGTAGTGGTAATATGGTCTATTCCTAACTTGAAACAAATATTCTTAAATTCTTTCACCTTAAATTGTGGTCCGTTATCTGACACTATACGTACAGGTGTACCATAATCTTTAAATAATCTCTCTTGTAATATATTTACAGTCGTCGACACTAATGCTCGCCGCATGGGATACATCCAAACAAATTTGGTGAACGAATCTACACAGATGAGTAACATAGTATTACCTGATTTAGATCGTGGGTAGGGACCTGATAAGTCTAAATAAAGTTTAGAGAAAGGGGTCTTAGGGATTTGTGAAATTAATTGGCTTACCTGACTGTTTCTGGCCGGTTTACTGAGAGCGCATTAATTACACTTTTTTACTATTTCGCTGTTCATATTGTTCCAATGATATTCCTTTCGAATGCGATGTATGGTTTTATTGATTCCCATATGGGCTCCAATGGTAGATGAATGGAAGTACTCCATCAGCATGGGCTTAATCATATCAGGGGCGATTATTCTTAATTCCTTTCCATTTCTTATTTTGTGGCATAGTATACTTTTACTTAATACGTATTTCTCGGATTTAATACCTTGCTCAAGTTGTTCTATAATCGGTTTCAGAAGAGGGTCTTGTTGTTGATATAGAGCAATGTTGGTAAAGGCAAGGGGCAATTCAGTAATTACGGCGTTAGGAAGGGCTGTTTCCGGACTCTCCTTGTTTTCGGGAGTATTTGTGGGCGACTGGAACATACGGGACAGGGTATCAGCGACTACGTTTTGTGTACCTTTAATATGCTGCACTTTGAATTTGTAGCAGTTTAACCTCAATATCCATCTTCCAATACGTCCTAACTGTTTAGGGTGATTCAGTAACCAAGATAATGCTTGATTATCAGTTTCCAAAAGGAATTCTTTATGTTCTAGAAAGGGTTTAAACTTCTCAAAAGCAAAAACAATGGCTAAACATTCCAATTCATATGCGGAATATTTTCTTTCTTGGTCGCTCAAGGTTCGCGATGCATAACTAATAGGTAGTCTACTGTTTTCTATTTCTTGATAGATGACTGCACCTAACGCTATACTAGAACTGTCGGTCTGAACTACGAAAGGTTTCGTGAAATCTGCTAGTTGCAATACTGGGGGAGATATGATGCTTTCTTTGAGTATTTCAAACGCATTTTGGTGTTGTGCGGTCCATTCAAACTTTGCTCCTTTCTTTCTTAAGGAATTCAGCGGTACTGCTATTTCGGCAAGATGGGGAATATACTTGTGGAAATAATTTACCATTCCCAAAAATCGGGCTATACCTTTTGCATCTCGCGGGGGTGAAAATTCTCTGATGGCGCGGGTTCGTTCGGGGTCAATGCTTACTTTTCCATTTGGTTTCACGATGTGACCTAAGAATGAAAATTGTGGGACGGCAAAATTTACCTTTTTGGGGTTAACTGTTAATCCTGCTTTTTGTAACCGAGATAACACTTCACGTAGGTGTTTAAGATGTTGTTCCATTGATTCGCTATAGATAACGATGTCGTCCAAGTAGTGATACACATATTTAAATTTAATATCATGAAATATTCTTTCTAATAATCTACTACATACGGAACCTCCTTGAGATATTCCAAAGGGTACTCTAGTAAATTGGTACAGGTCAAAAGGAACGGCAAACGCGGTTAGACGTTTGGGTTCTTCCGAAAGTGGTATTTGGTGAAATGCTTGATTCAGATCCATTACCGTAAAGACTTTCGCTTTTGTGAAGTAATGAAAAGCACTATGGATGTCTGGAAGCGGGATAGATTCAAATTCTATTCGTTTGTTTAATTGCCGGTAGTCCACAACTAGTCTATGTTTATCGTGACCTTTTGATACTAACAAGGAGGGTGTTGAATATGGAGACGCAGAGGGTTCAATGACTCCTTGTTCTAACAACTTGTTGATATGGTTTCTCATCACTTCCATCTTGGGAGGCGACAACTTGTATGGGGGTAAGCGTATTACTTTCTGATCGCTCAGATTGATCTTATATTCTATTAGTTTCGTAAGTCCTAGCTTAGGTGTAAGAACGGTGGAAAATTCTTTTATTAATTTCTGCATTCTCAGATTATCTCTACTTCCTAGGTGAGATAATTCAGACTCTTGGTGTACTACGTGTCCTGTCGATGATCTAGTTCTTTCTTGTTTTTTAGTATTACAATCAAAATTATACTTCCGTGTACGGTCGAATCGAAAATAATATTTCTGCTCATGGATGTCAAGAATCATTCCCGTTTTACTTATAAAGTCTGCTCCCAATATTAAGTCGGGTCCTAACTCATTACATACAAACATAGTAAAAAACCACGTTAGGTTTTTGATTTTAACTTTAATGGTGATGCTAAGTTTTATCATTATATTCCGTTTATTGGCGGTAGCACATTTTATATTCACCGCCTGACTCCGTTTCACTAGGTTGTGTTCGAATAATTTATCTGCTAACTTTTGACTGATTAAGGTTCTGGTAGATCCCGAATCGATTAATGCGATTGTGGAGGTAACACCTAGGTCAATTTGTATTAAGGGTAATAGACTTTTAGTCCAGTTACATTTAGTTATCGCGTTACATTTTTCAATAAACTTTCTAACATTGGGATCTATTTCTTTAGAGTTTCTTTTCCTTCCTTTTTTTTTATTGTCGTACATTTCTTTAGGTTCACCGGATCTCAAGTTGCTGCGGAAGACACAGGATTTCGGGTCTCCCTGCCTTACATGTTTTTTGGATTAGGGTGTTTACGTTCGTATTGCTTGCTGTTACAGTTTTTACTTATGTGTCCATATTTACCGCAATTATAACACATGTTCTTATTACGAGGAGGGTACCTAGTTTCCGTTTTAGGTTGTGTTTCATTTGACTTACTAGGGCTGCGCAAATTGTGAGGTCTATTGAATACTCGCCTTTCATGCTGGGTTGTTATATCGGGCACTAGGGCTTGCAATTCATTTCTATTCGCTTCGGTTGATTTCATCGCATGTCTATTCTGATCTGAGTACCATACATTCGAAGAGTGGATACTGCATTGTTCTAGATCCGCAAAGGTGTTAGGTCGATTTATCAAAGCTAAACGAGATCTTTCTTCTGGTGACAATCCTACTAAAATGGTGTCGACCATCTGTCTCTCATTCCAATCTACTTGTAGTAGTCGAGATGACTCCCTGATGTCTGAGATGTAATGGGCCAATCTCTCGTGATTTCCTTGTACTCGTAGTACGGTCTTTCTTTTAAGTTCTTCATAAATTCCGGTGGGAATAAAATATTTTATTATTGAGGTGTGCATGTCTTCTACTGGAAGGGTAGAGCTTAATGATTCTATCACACGATTCTTTAACGGGGGTTTACATTTCGGTAGGAGAACTTGCAAAATTTGCCAGTCATTCAGCTGCTGTAGGTCTTTTATCTGCAGGAGATATTTGATGAAATTCAGTAGTTTAGTGACATTTAATCCGTCAGTGTATGGGATTTCAGTTAAAAGTTTCTCCACGGGATGAGTGATTTTTCCATAGAGGTCTGCGTTATAGTTCAAGTGTGGCATCGCTTTAGGAGGACAATATGATGCATTCGGGGTTGTCAATTCATGCGTTTCGGGGCGAATCTGGAAACGATTGGGAGGAGGGGCTTCAAATATAGTCGGGGCATTTAAATCTCTATTAGGGTATTGCTCGTGAGTAGATTGTATTTGCGAAACGGCGGGTGAGTCACGATCCGTGTTGGGTGAAGGCAGATCTGTCGTAGGGGATTGAACTGGGGAGATGTGTAGTTTCTTCAAGGACTTCTCAATTTCATCCATTCGGAACGAGTCGGATTTTCTTCTTAACTCATTGATAATAGTGGGTAATCGACGTAAAGTTTCGTCACCAAATTTTGGACTTCTGGAGGTATTTCCGTAAGATTAGGCCATATCAATAAATTTTTATTCGCCGGGTTAAATGCTCTATTCTTTGAGTAGTCCGCAATATTATCGCGGGAGATTTCTCGTCTTGGAGGGTTTGAGACAATAAAGTTAGCTCGCTATACTTGGCATTACAAATTTCTCTCTCGCTCTCATAATCGTATCCGCTTAGGTTGCTTAATTGCGCGGGTGTATCAAATCCACTTTCGCGTATTGACTTACGCAATTCCGCGACTGTTACATTAGCATGGGGTAGACCACGTAAAAGAGCTTCATAAGACAGCTCGTCCTTTAATAGTAAATCCGGATTAAATTGTGCCATCTTTATCTTATTTCTAACACATTAAAACGTACTTAAAATTGATTTTACTACACTATACACTTATTACATTGACAATTTATTTCTTGGTTAAATCATTTGCATTGTTCACAAGAGAATTTTTTCTCTTCTAAGGGAGAGACAAAAATGCCACACACACTTCAATGTAAAGTCAACGATCAGCTGTTCGCTGGAATGTAGGTCACCCTAGTTTATTTAGTAAACAATGACAAAGTAGTAGTAAGCGTGGGAACGCGAGGATTACGCTCAAGTATTGTTCTCTTTATCTTTAACAATAGCTAAGGCTATCTTTCTCGACCGGTTTCAACTGGGGAAGCGAGTTGCACTAAGGGAGTGAATCTGATTCAACGAAACACGCTCTACAAGTTACAGGTGTATTACGGTTGTGACAGTCTGAGTTAACTAATCAATTGTCTTATTTTCCACCTTTAATTTTGGAATTATTTTTTAATTTTTTTGGTAACAAAATTAAGTTACGAATTTTTTAGACGTAATTAACCGGGTCTACTTTAGACAGGAGTTTATATTTCTCTTACCGTGACGACAGACATACACTTACATTCTATCCAGGCATATTCAGGAAACTACAGGTTTTGAATTGTCACAATATAAACCTGTTAAAGACTGAACAGTTTGACAAGCACTAAAATTCATGTACGTACTTGCATTGGCGTACTACACTGATAGTCTGTATTATTTTGCGTATCTTAAATAAATTATATCATACGCAAGTTAGTGAGTAATCTTGTACAAAATAAATCCATAAGGTGAATTTATTTATGAAATTAATTTTATGAAAATTAATTTTAACATGAAATACAGTAACTGAGTGCATAGATCAGCAGAGAGTTATCTATTTTACTACTTAACAATTATTTTCTAATTATCAGAGTGACGTATCTTTGTTTGCGTCACAATGCTTACAAACCTTTTATATAAAACAGCAGAGTGGCGCATCTTTGTAACGTTCCGGGCTAAGTTACAAATCCAGGGAACCCATCATAATTGTCGCTAGCCAATTATCCAGGCTGCCTACGTTGTAACGAACTGAAATTAAACTCAACACAAACAACAATAATATTTAGGCTAATTATTAGGACACAAGGGGAAGGTATTTCATTGATTTATGCACTCACTTCAAAGTGTGATAAGATGACATCTCTTTATTAACAAATTATATAAAAAAGGATCCCATAACATAAAAATTTATACTGAAATAATTAAAAAGGGTTGTCTTTAAAACAAGGGATCATATTGATCATGTAATTTACCTCGGATCCGAGTCTGCTTTAAATATAGTAAAGACGTCTGAATAATACTACGCTCATCTAAGAGCTTGCAAGATTACATTAACCATTTGAAGAATGATATTATTTATTAAAGGGATTATAATTTACATTTCAATATTAACGTTACAACGTATGATTTTCACTACTACAGTTTACATTTCTTTGGTTTTATTTATTGCTTAGAGAAAATTATTGTCTTTGAAAAGTCTCTTTCATCTATAGAAGTTATGTTTCAAATGTAATTAATTCTCGATAGCCAAGCTATCGAGTCACCTCTAAAATAAGCTTTGCTGTCCTCGTCCTGGGGTGTGACTCTTCGGAATTCTGGTAGTCGGGGTAGTCATCTGTGTCGTGTCTCTGGTGAATATCTAATAGCCGTAGTAGTGAGTAGATTGATGTAATGCTGCATGAAGTTGGGTTGATCCACGCCGGTCCTGGTCAGCGTCGTATGGGTTGTAGACGTCCGTATGTGCAATTTGGCAGGTCACATATTCACATGTAGAGTTGTACTGGAGTTTACATCTTAAGTAGAGACGTCACCTTGTTTACGTGTTGATAATTTTTCTTATATTACTACATTTCTTGAACAAATTTTTTCTACATCATATACATTAAAAAAAATTACTAGCTCCCCACGTTTTTTTGTGGTAGCTAACCGTTATTTTAAAGTTTACATAACACACTTTTGAAGAGCCCTCGTTTGGAGGTGTGTACTGTCTGAACGCCGCATCGTAACTCTTAACTTGATACGACTGGTACATAACAACGAAACGGAGCGAGTACTCCGCCATAATATAGTTCCAACTTTTATTTAAATAGACATTCTTATAGCAAGATGAAACAAATTATTTAGACTTATTTAGTTTACAGGAATTATTTTAACTACTACTTGTGCCTTCAAATTATTAATTACTTACATTACGATTTTCAAATATTTCTAAGTTACAGACGGTTCGCTAAACACGTTGTGTCCGGAATTAAACAGGTCAAGGCATGATGATTTACTAAAGGGTTAACTGTAATATTATTAACTATTTACAATACGATTTTTTATTACTTGTTTAGTTAGATCCTTTCCCATTTAAATCTCATACTTATTCTGAGTTAGTACAGGAGTATTAGGTTTAATTGTGCGATTTAAAATTACTTAATTGCTTTCTCAATTTTTTTTTATTATTAAATATTTTATTACCAATTAAATCGTCACAAGATGATATATACCAAACCGCTCATAATAAAACATTGGTTAACGTTTCTTCCAAAAAAGTCACAAACATTTTAGCTGTATATCAACGACCATATGGTGAGATAGTTATGTTTATAGATTCTTTGGTATTCATGTTCGTTTTAACGAGTCTTAAATTAAGTCATGGTTATCCGAAACATATCCAGTCTTTATTTAACATACAGCCGGATAATTTACATGCGGTATTCAACAGTTACAGGTAAAACTTACATATTTCATGATGATAATTATTATAGAGAAGTCAATGAGTGTACGTTCACTACTAAATCATGGGGTTACATATCTGAAACATTTCCTGGAATACCGCCTAAAATAGATTCATCATTTAGATTTTCTGATGGTAATTTATACTTTTTTAAGAACAATACTGGGTATGTATTTAATGAATTTACGGGTGAGTTAGTTAGAACAAAAAAAAATAATCTATCGATATTTGGATTGAAATGTGTAAATGATGATGTACTATATAAATTAAAAGAATTAATATTACAATTGATATTACAAAAGAAAAGCCAATCGATATCAAACAATAGTCGATAGTAATGTTGATGAAGAAGAATAAAAGTTCAGTTTCTAAGAGCATAATGATTGTAAACGTACAGTTGTGAAGAATACGTGAAGCTGTTAACATGGAGAAAGGAAATATTCATGCTTTCAATTGGTATATATATTGCATAGAATCTACTGATTCAACGTTTAATGAAATATGTTATTTTGTAAATAATGAATTTTCTGAAGCAAATGTTACTATAATTGAAAATGAACAAATTATCAAGATACAATTTCCAACGATTTACTTGTATGACGATATATTACAAAGGTTAGAAAAATATCGAAATCAATTAATAATCGATATTGATTTTGAAGAAGAATACAAAACTCTCCGTTGGAAGTAGTTAGTTAGTAGAGGCTCAACAAGTTGGACGCAATGTCAAAAATGGCGAAGTTGTGCGAAAAATTGAACCCCTGTAAGTTATTGCAAGATTTTTTTGAAGAAGCAGGATTTATTTTTAATGGTGATTTAGACAGTATTGTGTGTCGTGAGTGTGGATTTAAAACGAGAGGATCTTTATCTATTTCGCATATTCAATTTATGCACAAACTTTTTAATTCAGAATGTAAAATGGTATGTTATATATATATGATAAATATAATAATTATGCACTATACAGTATATTATTACATATTGATGATATAATGAATGCGAAAAAATGTATATCAGAAACTGAAGAAATCATGAAGTTAACATTTTGCTGTTGGCCTAAACGTTTACCACGAGTTGATAATTTAGTATCGGCAGGTTTTTGTATACTGGTGTGGACGACGATGTAATGTGTATAGACTGTAAAGTTATACTTCACGATTGGCAAGACACAGACGATCCATTATTTGAACACGCTAAGGCATCTCCAAATTGTTTACTTGTTAAAGTACACAGAGTGACAAAAGTGGAAAGTGTATTGAAGACTTTTTTAAAAATCAAAGATTTGTTCTAATTGTGGTTTTAAAACGAAATGTTTTAATACTATTACGCATATTCAATTTATGCACAAACTTTTGTATTCGACATGTAAAACTGTGCGTTATATATCTTATAAATATGAAGACTATATCAGATCAAAAAAGTGTGTTGCTAATTTTGTTAATATATTAAAGTGAATATATTCCCGCCGGGGGCCATCTGATTTAGATACGACCGTTCCCCCTCGCAAGGCAATGGCAAACCAGCGAGAGGTATCCTGCTTAGTATAAACCTTCCCCAACTATGCCGTTCGGATCCGGCGTTAAACTGTAGGTCCCATATACCTGTGAGAGACTCAGTACCACACGCACCACGGGTATATGCGGGGAGGGTACAAACCAGTCGAAAGACTGCAGGACTACGAATTAAAGTGAAAATAAAATTTATAAGAAAAACAGAGTTGATGTGTTTTTGTTAGATATTTGTTTAACCTTAGGATAACCTTTAGTTAATTAATGTTGTTTATTCTTAACAAAGTAACATCTGATAATAATAAAACTTCTTGACGTAATGTTTAACCTTTGATAATGAAAAGTTATCAGTAATTTATATTGATGTATTTGTGTTTTTGTTAGATATTTCTTTAACCTCAGGATAACCTTTAGTTAATTAATGTTGTTTATTCTTAACAAAGTAACCTCTGATAATAATAAAACTTATTGACGTAATGTTTAATCTTTGATAATAAAAAGTTATCAGTAATTTATATTGACGTATTTACAAAGTAGCCTCTGATAACTAAGGTCGTAGATGTAAACAGTTGTTAATTAGTTGTTGTACTTTGATACAAAGCACCCTCTGATAACTAAGGTCATAGATGTAAACAATTTTAATTGTTATTGTACTTTGAATAATGAGCATCAGACAGGAGATAAGTAGTGAATTGCATAAGCAAGCGAGAAGAAATTTTCCTACACGCAATGTCGAACTGAAAGTTATTCACGAATTGTATCAAGCTGACCTTGTAGAAATGATTTCTTTTTCAAAGTTAAATAAAGGTTACAAATATATACTAACAGTGATAAATTGTTTTAGTAAATTTGCATTTGCAGTTCCATTAAAATCAAAAGCCTCACACGAAATTGTAAAAGCTCTAATGCCTACATTACATGTAAACAAAATGAAACATTTGCAAACTGATAAAGGAAAAGAATTTTACAATATACCGATTCAGCAATTATTTAATCATTATAACATAAATCATTATTCGACTTATTCAGATAAAAAAGCCTCTATCATTGAACGTTTTAATCGTACTTTAAAAAACCATATGTGGAAGTGGTTTACTACCAGTGGAAAGTATACATGGATCGAAGTGCTTCCTCAGTTATTCAAAAAATATAATAATACTGTACATAGAACTATAAGTATGAAACCTAAAAATGTCAATATAAATAATGAGAAAAGGGTATTGATACAAATAAATAAAAAACAAATATTTGTTAATAAGAAACCTGCAAAATATAAAGTTGGGGATAGAGTGAGAATTAGTAAATACAAACAAATTTTTACCAAAGGTTATTTACCAAATTGGACAAATGAAATATTTACAATTCATAATATTAAACAAACAGTACCTAGAACATATATTTTAAAAGATGATACAGGAACCGCATTAGATGGTGGATTTTACGAACAAGAAATTAGTAAAACAAAATACGACAATATATTTTTAATAGAAAAAATATTAAAACGTAAAGGTAATAAACTACTTGTTCAGTGGTTAGGATACGATAAGTCGCATAAAAGATGGATTGATAAAAACCAAATCATTTGTACTATTTTTCAATCATGAAAATAGTGCAGCAAACAAAAAAAATACGTATTTGTAATTTTGATAAATCTATGGAGAAAAAAGAAAGAGTCCATAGCGAGTTGTTACCAAATAATGTCAGGGCTCTTACCATTGGGCCAAGTAATACTGGAAAAAAAACCTAATGCTTAATCTTTTGTTCAGTCCTAATGGTTTATGTTTTGAGAACGTTTATGTTTTTTCAAAATCGTTGTATCAGTCAAAGTACAAATTGTTAGAAACAGTTTTATCAGGTATACCAACAATAAAATACTATAAATTTTCAGAAAATTTTCAAGTCATTCATCCTGATGATACTGAACAAAATTCAGTTATTATATTTGATGATGTAGCATGTGAACAACAAGATAATGTAAGAAATCATTTTACAATATGTAGACATAAAAATAATAATGTTATTTATATATGTCAAACGTATGTTCGAATTCCAAAACACTTGATTCGTGATAACGCGAATTTAATAATTATTTTTCAATAAGACGAACTAAATTTAAAACATATATACAGAGATCATGTTAATACTGATATAACATTTGAAATGTTTAAAGAACTTTGTTCTAAAGCATGGACAAGACGCAAAAAGGGCTTTTTTGTTATAGATAAAGAAAGTGATATGAATTGTGGCGGCCGTTATCGTTTTGATTTTGATATCTATATTACTAATTTGTAATCGAAAATTTTTTTATTACTTATCAATATGTCATCGAAGAAGTCACGTTCCCTTGACAAGCAAGAGAAGCTCGTCAATGAAATTAAAAAAATAAGAAAAAATATTCGAAAAACATCAGACTCTAACACAAAATGTTATTGATGAAGAACAGTTTGCAGAAAAATCGTTGAAAACTATTATCACTCCGTTACAAAAGTTAGTACAAGAGAAAACAAATTCGTCATTGATTAAAAAAGAAGAACAATTAGATGTTGAAATGGACGATATTCAGTCGCATTTACAAAACAAAAGATTTTCAGAAGAGACCGAAAACATCCCAATATCGAACAAACGAACAGTAGGAACGCCGTTACCATTACCGCGTGAAGAAGAAATAACGTATGAAACTTTACCCACGGTTGAAGAATTGATGTCAACATCAAAAGGACGACAATCAATTGAACCTTTTATCGATATATGGTTTAAAGGTCCGTTAATAAGACACTATATGCGTAAATTTTTTGATGACAGTAATCATGATATTGATCATGTTTTTGGTCCATATTTTGGAGATAATAATATTTTAATGTTAAGTAAATACCCTTTAAAAACTGATGAAAGTGATATTATTACACTTAATAATGTTATGTACAAAGGTACACCTGGTTTGTACAATCTTATTTTTATGAGAAAAACCAAACGCTTATGTATATTCACAAGAAGATTTAGATGACTACTCGCGTATAATAAGTGAAACCGCGGCATATTTAAGTTTAAAGACAAACAGAGTTAAAAGCAGTACTAGTTACAAATATAAAAATATAATTAAGCCTATTATTAATAATCTGTCACATTCATCCACATCAAAAGTTGGAAGTAACCGATTGCATAGTGATACAGAAGTTCGCGGTTTGTTAAACTTCAGTAACAATAAACCAGTTTTTGTGTACTGGAATAATGTAAATGAATTATGCGATAGATTAAAATTATTGATTGCTTCACAAAGTGCAGGTTACAGTGGTGACTTAGCGGCTAGTTCCAACGTTCAGCGTGGACCGCCTGGAGAAGGATTTAAATTAACTGACGACGGAAATTTTAATATAAGTAATAAACGATTATGTAATGTGGGTGATCCTGAATTGGATGACGATGCCGTAAATGTAAAATATATGAGAACAAATTCGATTACTTTAACAAATACAGACGATTGTTACGATGTTAAGATGAAAAAAGTTATTAATTTAGCCGATCCTGACGAACCTTGTGACGCTGTAAATAAAAATTATTTAGAAAATGTTACTAAATCATATTTAGCTAATAGAATACCAATTAAGGTGGACAATAATCCAGTGTATTCATTCAAGAATAATCGTGTGGCTCATATCGCACCACCTGTTTATAAATTTGATGCTGTCAATAAACTTTATGTTGATAATAAATTACTTGATGAAAATACACAAATTAATTGTTGTGATTTCAAGCAAAAAATGTTAATTAATGTAGCAGATACTATTAATTTGCATGATGCTTTAAATAAACAGACTTTATTAACAGGCATAAATAATACAAAAGATGAACGTAAACAATATATAGATGATAAAATATATTATTCACGAAGTGAAAAGGAAAATAGTATAGATTTTAATGAAAGCAAATTGACTAATGTTGCTGATCCTAAAGATGATACAGACGTTATAAATCAAAAGACTTTAACAAGGGTTATGAATGCATTTAATTAGATCTAGAAGACTATAAAGTTGACAGTAACTTAGTTAGAATATTATATAAATTATATAAGGAGTGCACTAAAGAAAATCCTGTTAAAACTATAAACGAATTTCGCATTGTATTGTGACGATTTAAATAAAAGAAATAATCTAGAAAATAAAATTTAAAAAAAATTAAGGTTGCGAGCTCTTAAGCTATTTAAATCTCACTGTTTTAATATAAGATACCTGTATGTACTCAGTATGAGAGGAAGCAGTAATTAATTAGTTATAAGATACTCAAATAAAAAGATAAATTGTAAAGCGTTATTAATATCGTATTTAACCCTTTGATTGTAAGCAGGCGCTTTCCTGTTGATTCCAGACTCGACATGCTTTCAGAGTCTTGTGTGAGTAAGAATAAGATAAAAAACTAATGTTAATAATAATAAAATTTGAAGACATAAATAGTCGCTAAAACAACTGATTTAAATTATGTATATTTGTTTAGGGATAGTTTGCATAAATCAAAATGTTAACTTAAATATAGTTAGGAACTATATACTCGCGCGGAAGTTGTCCCACTAACTTTTGTCCAGTACCAGGCGAAGGGAGCGTAAATTCTCTCTCTTGCAATGGCGACTCCGTACAGTGTAGACGTAAGAGCGATGCTCTTCAAATATGTGAATCATATTTTGTTTCATCTTCAGATGGTGTACCAGATGTAGTTTGTTTAAAGCATCTGGATGTATTAATTAATGTAGTCATGTGAATAGACAATAAGTTTAATGTAATGTAAAACAAAAAGTATCGAAACGTAACACAGAGAGTGTACCACAAGATGACTACGTACTTCAACAAATATTTCTATTCCAAAGTCATACCCGGAGATGTGAACTAGCAGAAGCCACAAAATCTACTGCCCGTGACAGAATATGCCGATCAGGACATCCGAGAATCTACAAGATCATCGTAGATAACTACATGACATATTGTTCTACCTGCGAACTTTTGGAGCCCTTTACAGAGGAAAGCCAGACCGAGATGACGACGTAGCTGTTCCTGTTTCCCAAGACTGATACCCCAGGAGGAGTCTTCTGCATACCAATTAAAAGGTGACTCGATAGCCTGTCTATCGAGGGTTACTAATATTTGTTACACAACACATCTTGAAAGAGACTTTTCAGAAACGATTAACTTTGTAAAGACTTATACATTAAATCTAAGAATTTCATGTAACTATTCTAACTTCATACGTTGTAACAGTTTATATGCTAATGTAGAGTAATATAATTCAAGCAATAATACCATTCTTCCAATGGTTGAATAAAAGAAAGTCTTGCAAGCTAATATCATGAAATGAGTATAATTAAAAGTTTTAATACAGAAAGTTCACCCGGATCCGAGGTATAACTATATAGAATCTAGTTTGATCCCAAAGTTTAAAGAAACCTTTCGATAATTTAATAAATGAATTAGTAATGTCATGGCATCTGTCAGTATATGTTTTCTTAAATGTTGAATAAAGAGAAGTCTTCTTGTTACACACATATGAGGAGTGCTTAAATCAATTGTATACCTTGCCATTGTTTCCTTACACAAAGTAAACAATTACACAGCTTGTAAGTAATTTGTTTTTTTAATTATTTGTGATCAATTCTGTTACAACGTAGGCAGCCCTTCTGATTAACGGAGTTTAATTACGAAGGGTTCCCTGGATTTGTAACGCGGCGGCAAGCTAGTTACAAAAGTGCGCAACTCTGCTGATTTATGTAAAGGGTTGTTAAGCATCGTGACGCAAACAAAAGTGCGCAACTCTGCTTAATTGTAAAAAAAAAATAAAAGGGTAATTGTTTACAGAGTGTCACAAAAGTGCACCTCTGCTTACAATCAATAAAAAAAAAATAAAGGAAACAAAGGAAAGAGTTTTAATTGTGTATATGTGTCACAAACAAATTGCATTCACTATTTATCCACGCATAAATAGTATGATTAATAACTAAATATTTAATATTGATATATGCACTCAGAAAGTTACTTTAATAAATGTAATGTTCAAAACATATTTAATACACTATTAAATAACGTAATATATATTAATACGTAACTTAATACGTAGATGGTAGTATGTATAAGTAAAATGTTATTAGCGTCATACAATGCAAAATGCTATATGCAGGTTCCTACCGGCACAACCTGCATAATTCGATATAAGAACTTGCATACATGAATTGTGACCAAGCATAACAATTTTGGTCAACCGAACAATCTGTAACAGGTTTGATTACGACAAACTACGACCTGTTGTCTCCTGAATCATTCTGCACAGTGTATGTCCAACTACGTAGCTTACATACAATAGTATGTGTTATAAAAAAAAAATTGATTAAAAATAACTTTGTTAATAATAATAAAGTAATTAAGTAGAAGTTCGTGATTTAAAACTTGTGAACAAAATAAGTAATTATTTAATTGAGAAAAGTTTATGAATGAACGCAGCCAAAGTGTTGTCTAAGCGGAATAATAATAAATGTGTTGCACAAAAGTGTGCTCCCCTTCTCAAGTTTAAAACGACCGGTTTCAAATCGTTGGTGTTATCCAGTCGCTTTGTGTAGTGAACAATAAAAGCAAACACCCCATTGTCACACACGCTCACCCTCCTTTGTTAACTAAATATGTAGGCCACCCTCTGACCTACATTCCAGTAAACAGCTGATCGGCTATTTAACATTGAAAGATATGTGTGTGTGATTTCTGTCTCTCCCTTAGAAGAGAAATTGTTCTTTTCTAATTTGTGTAAATTGATTACTTATGAATTTATTATATTTATATATGGGTAATATACTAGTATTAATTTTAAGTACGTGGTAATGTGTTAGAACAAAATGGCCCAATTTAACCCGGATTTGTTACTAAAAGACGAGCTGTCTTACGAAGCTCTTTTGCGTGGACTACCCCATGCTGATGTAACAGTCGCGGAATTACGAAGTTCAATTCGCGAATGTGGATTTGATGCGCCCGTGCAATTAAACAATCTAAGCCAACTCGATTATGAAAGCGAGAAAGAAATTTGTAATGCCAAGTATAGTGAACTATATTTATTGCCTCAAACACTCCAAGACGAGGAATCTCCGGCAAAAATTTTGCGGACTACCCAGAGAATAGAGCATTTAACCAGGCGAATAAAAAATTTGTCGATCTGGCCGAATCTCACTGAAATACCCGTTGATGTACAAAAGCTAGCAGACGAAGCTCTACGCTGCTTACCTTCTATTATCAACGATTTAAGACGAAAATCCGACTCATTCAGGATGGACGAAATAGAGAAATCATTAATGAAATTACACATCTCCCCAGTACAATCCCCCACCACTGGTTTACCTCCGCCCAACACGGATCGGAACTCACCTATCGTATCGCAAGTGCAAGCGAACCCAGAACAAAATACTGATACCGATGTAAATCCCCCTCCTCCCGAGCATTTTCAGTTTCGTCCCGGAAATAATGAATTGACCAACACCCCCAATGAATCTAATCACCCTCATCGAGGAATTACCCCTATGAACTATAACGCAGATCTATACGGAAAAATGACTCACCCTGTGGAGAAGATTTTATCCGAAATCCCTTATACAGATGGTTTAAATGTTTCCAAGTTACTAACATTTATTAGTTATCTTCTTCAGATAAAGGATCTACAGCAGCTGAATGACTGGCAAATTTTACAAGTTCTGTTACCAAAGTGTAAACCCCCGTTAAAAAATCGTGTGCTAGAAGCCCTAACCTCTACTTTCCCAGTAGAAGAGCTACATAGCTCTTTAATAAAATACTTTATTCCCACCGGCATCTATGAAGAAATAAAAAGGAGAACAGTACTCCGAGTACAAGGACATCAGGAGAGATTAGCCCACTACATCTCCGATATTAGGGAGTCCTCTCGACTACTACGTGTAAGCTGGAATGAAACACAACTGGTGGACACCATTTTAATAGGCGTGTCACCCGAAGAAAGATCTCGACTATCATTGATGAATAGACCCAATACGATTGCTGATCTAGAACAGTGCAGTATCCATTCTTCAAATGTATGGTACTCAGATCAAAATAGAGAAGCGATGAAAACCTCTGGAACTAATAGACATCAAGTGCGAGCACTACTGCCTGATGTAACAACCTCGTATGAAAGACAAGTTTCTAGTAGACCTCACCATGTGCGCAAAGCTGGTAAATTAGCTGTAATCCCAGATAAAGCGGAAACCAAGTACCCACCTCGCAGAAAACCCACCTGTTATAATTGTGGCAAATATGGGCACATAAGAAGAGAGTGCAAAAGTAAGCCATTGGAACGGAATAACCCCAATTCAAAAAAAACATGTAAGGCAGGGAGACCCGAAAACCTGTGTCTTCCGCAGCTACTTGAAACTAGGTAAACTAAATGAAACCAGGAATAATAATAATAATAAGAATGAATTATTCTGTAACCAAGTGAAAAACAAAAAAGGTGCGAAAGATATCGACCCCTATGTGCGAGAATTTCGTGAAAAGTGTAATGCGATTAGTAGATGTAAATGGGAAAAAAATCTACTACCATTAATACGAGTCGACTTAGGCGTTACATCCCCCATCGCCTTAATTGATTCGGGAACTAGTAGAACTTTAATCAGCCAAGAATTAGCGGACATGTTAGCTAAACATCATCTAGTAAAACGGAACCAACCTGTGAATATAAAGTGTGCTAAATAAATATGGTGATTAAATAGACGATAGTTCTAGGAGCGTTTCTTAAATCCCCAAAGCAGTTTAATAAATAATAAAGTGAATAATAATAATTGATTTAAATACTAGAGCTAAATAAATCCTAAGTTATACTAAAATTGTGTGAAGTGTAGAAGTAATTAAGGGAAAAGAATAATAATAAAAAGTAACGTTGCATAGTGAAGACACCGCAGTGGTGGCAAGTTAGAAAAATAAAAGCGTGTTCGATATTGTAGTAAACAGCCACGCACCCTCCCTATTGTGTTAAACCGGTGCTAGTCTGAACAATTAAAAACCACCCCTAGTGAGTAGGACAATGCATTGTGAAGTGTCTCCTCTCCTGCATAGTTTGTTTAAGTATTGTAAAAAGAGATAAAAGAGAATCATATTCGTGAGATTCCGCTTCTCTCAAACCAGTGATCTAAAGTGGAGTATGGGATCCTCTTTAGACCACATTAGAAATAAGATTATGAGTTATAATCAAGTAGTGATTATAAATGTCACGTAACAGGTCACAACGGCGCCGACTGAAAGGGAAATGATAGGGCAGACAGGTGCCAAAGATCATTAATAAATGCTGAAAGCTAACTTGATCAGTTAGAGTAAGCTGGTGTCAGTCGGGCCGGGATGTTGCGAGTTACGGATAAGTAGGGATCATTCCAATCTAAGGTTTGGAAATTAGGATTAAGATTAAATTGTAAGTTAGTACTTAAGAAGTAAGAAAAAGGGAATTTCACGAAGGCGATCATTTAAATGAATAATGTCATTTAAAGGAAATTAGAGAAAAAAAACTGTGCAATAATAATAAATAACTTCACACACTGCCACTAATCGTACTCCCAGTCCCCAATAGCCCGCTCTAACTTAAAAGCTAGCTTGGAAAAATCCAGAAGATACCACGAGAAAGGTAGTTCATAAGAATAAAGAGTACTGTGTTGTAACTATAGGTAATAACTATGTGAAGAACGTTGTAAAGTGTACAACAACTATGTGAAAGAAATTACACACACTAACCCCATTCAATATCCCAGTGCCCAATAGTGAGTTAGACTCAAAAAGCTTAACCGTAGCGTGTAATTCAAGCGGTGGAGTATGTGACGATTTAAATAAAAGAAATAATCTAGAAAATAAAAATTTAAAAAAATAAGGTTGCGAGCTCTTAAGCTATTTAAATCTCACTGTTTTAATATAAGATACCTGTATGTACTCAGTATGAGAGGAAGCAGTATTTAATTAGTTATAAGATACTCAAATAAAAAGATAAATTGTAAAGCGTTATTAATATCGTATTTAACCCTTTGATTGTAAGCAGGCGCTTTCCTGTTGATTCCAGACTCGACATGCTTTCAGAGTCTTGTATGAGTAAGAATAAGATAAAAAACTAATGTTAATAATAATAAAATCTGAAGACATAAATAGTCGCTAAAACAACTGATTTAAATTATGTATATTTGTTTAGGGATAGTTTGCATAAATAAAAATGTTAACTTAAATATAGTTAGGAACTATATTCTCGCGCGGAAGTTGTCCCACTAACTTTTGTCCAGTACCAGGCGAAGGGAGCGTAAATTCTCTCTCTTGCAATGGTAACTCCGTACAGTGTAGACGTAAGAGCGATGCTCTTCAAATATGTGAATCATATTTTGTTTCATCTTCAGATGGTGTACCAGATGTAGTTTGTTTAAAGCATCTGGATGTATTAATTAATGTAGTCATGTGAATAAACAATAAGTTTAAAGTAATGTAAAACAAAAAGTATCGAAACGTAACAAAGAGTGTAACACAAGATGACTACGTACTTCAACAAATAACAACTATTCCAAAGTCATACCCGGAGATGTGAACTAGCAGAAGCCACAAACTCTACTGCACGTGACAGAATATGCAGATCAGGACATCCGAGAATCTACAAGATCATCGTAGGTAACTACACGACATATTGTTCTACCTGCGAACTTTTGGAGCCCTTTACAGAGGAAAGCCAGACCGAGATGACGACGTAAAAACCACCCCTAGTGTGTAGGACAATTCATTGTGAAGTGTCTCCTCTCCCGCATAGTTTGTTTAAGTATTGTAAAAAGAGATAAGAGAGAATCATATTCGTGAGATTCCGCTTCTCTCAAACCAGTGATCTAAAGTGGAGTATGGGATCCTCTTTAGATCACATTAGAAATAAGTTTATGAGATATAATCAAGTAGTGATTATAAATGTAACGTAACAGGTCACAACGACGCCGACTGAAAGGGTAATGATAGGGCAGAAATGGGCCAAAGATCATTAATAATTGCTGAAAGCTAACTTCCTTAGTTAGAGTACGCTGGTGTCAGTCGGGCCGGGATGTTGTGAGTTACGGATAAGTAGGGATCATTCCAATCTAAGGTTTGGAAATTAGGATTAAGATTAAAATGTAAGTTAGTACTTAAGAAGTAAGAAAAAGGGAATTTCACGAAGGCGATCATTTAAATGAATAATGTCATTTAAAGTAAATTAGGAAAAACAAACTGTGCACTAATAATAAATAACTTCACACACTGACACTAATCGTACTCCCAGTCCCCAATACCCCGCTCTAACTTAAAAGCAAGCTTTTACCGTCCATCCAGAAATCTTCTGGATTCCGTCCTTTCAGAGTTAGGCGGAGGTAAACCAGTGGTGGGGGATTGTACTGGGGAGATGTGTAATTTCATTAATGATTTCTCTATTTCGTCCATCCTGAATGAGTCGGATTTTCGTCTTAAATCGTTGATAATTGAAGGTAAGCGACGTAGAGCTTCGTCTGCTAGCTTTTGTACATCAACGGGTATTTCTGTGAGATTCGGCCAGATCGACAAATTTTTTATTCGCCTGGTTAAATGCTCTATTCTCTGGGTAGTCCGCAAAATTTTTGCAGGAGATTTCTCGTCTTGGAGTGTTTGAGCCAATAAGTATAGGTCACTATACTTGGCATTACAAATTTCTTTCTCGCCTTCATAATCGAGTTGGCTTAGATTGTTTAATTGCACGGGCGCATCAAATCCACATTCGCGAATTGAACTTCGTAATTCCGCGACTGTTACATCAGCATGGGGTAGTCCACGCAAAAGAGCTTCGTAAGACAGCTCGTCTTTTAATAACAAATCCGGGTTAAATTGGGCCATTTTGTTCTAACACATTAGCACGTACTTAAAATTAATACTATTATATTACACATATATTACATATAATAAATTCATAAGTAATCAATTTACACAAATTAGAAAAGAACAATTTCTCTTCTAAGGGAGAGACAGAAATCACACACACATATTTTTCAATGTTAAATAGCCGATCAGCTGTTTACTGGAATGTAGGTCAGAGGGTGGCCTACATATTTAGTTAACAAAGGAGGGTGAACGTGTGTGACAATGGGGTGTTTGCTTTTACATATTATTGTCTACACAATGCGAGTGAATAACACCAACGATTTGAAACCGGTCGTTTTAAACTTGAGAAGGGGACCACACTTTTGTGCAACACATTTATTATTACTACGCTTGGACAACACTTTGGCTGCGTTCATTCATAAACTTTTCTCAATTAAATAATTACTTATTTTGTTCACAAGTTTTAAATCACGAACTTCTACTTAATTACTTTATTATTATTTACAAAGTTATTTTTAATCAATTTTTTTTTATAACACATACTAGTGTATGTAAGCTAGATAGTTGGACATACACTGTGCAGAATGATTCAGGAGACAACAGGTCGTAGTTTGTCGTAAACAAACCTGTTACAGATTGATCGATTGACCAAAATTGTTATGCTTGGTCACAATTCATGTATGCAAGTACTTATATCGAATTATGCAGGTTGTGCCGGTAGGAACCTGCATATAGCATTTTGCCATGTATGACGCTAATGACATTTTACTTATACATGCTACCATCTACGTATTAAGTTACGTATTAATACATATTACGTTATTTAATAGTGTATTAAATATGTTTTGAACATTACATTTATTAAAGTAACTTTCTGAGTGCATATATCAATATTAAATATTTAGTTATTAATCATACTATTTATGCGTGGATAAATAGTGAATGCAATTTGTTTGCGACACATATATACACAATTAAAACTCTTTCCTTTGTTTCCTTTATTTTTTTTTTTGATTGTAAGTAGAGGTGCACTTTTGTGACACTCTGTAAACAATTACCCTTTTATTTTTTTACACTTAAGCAGAGTGGCGCACTTTTGTAACTGCTTTTGGCCGCGTTACAAATCCAGGGAACCCTTCGTAATTAAACTCCGTTAATTAGAAGGGCTGCCTACGTTGTAACAGAATTGATCAAAAATAATTAAAATAACAAATTACTTACTAACAGTGTAATTGTTTACTTTGTGTAAGGAAACAATGGCAAGGTATACAATTGATTTAAGCACTCCTCATATGTGTGTAACAAGAAGACTTCTCTTTATTCAACATTTAAGAAAAACATATACTGACTGATGCCATGACATTACTAATTCAATTATTAAATTATCGAAAGGTTTCTTTAAACTTTGGCATCAAACTAGATTCTATATAGTTATACCTCGGATCCGGGTGAACTTTCTGTATTAAAACTTTTAATTATACTCATTTCATGATATTAGCTTGCAAGACTTTCTTTTATTCAACCATTGGAAGAATGGTATTATTGCTTGAGTTATATTCCTCTACATTAGCATATAAACTGTTACAACGTATGAAGTTAGAATAGTTACATGAAATTCTTAGATTTAATTTATAAGTCTTTACAAAGTTAATCGTTTCTGAAAAGTCTCTTTCAAGATGTGTTGTGTAACAAATATTAGTAACCCTCGATAGACAGGCTATCGAGTCACCTTTTAATTGGTATGCGGAAGACTCCTCCTGGGGTATCAGTCTTGGGAAACAGGAACAGCTACGTCGTCATCTCGGTCTGGCTTTCCTCTGTAAAGGGCTCCAAAAGTTCGCAGGTAGAACAATATGTCATGTAGTTATCTACGATGATCTTGTAGATTCTCGGATGTCCTGATCTGCATATTCTGTCACGGACAGTAGATTTTGTGGCTTCTGCTAGTTCACATCTCCGGGTATGACTTTGGAATAGTTGTTATTTGTTGAAGCACGTAGTCATCTTGTGTTACACTCTTTGTTACGTTTCGATACTTTTTGTTTTACATTACTTTAAACTTATTGTCTATTCACATGACTACATTAATTAATACATCCAGATGCTTTAAACAAACTACATCTGGTACACCATCTGAAGATGAAACCAAATATGATTCACATATTTGAAGAGCAACGCTCTTACATCTACACTGTACGGAGTCACCATTGCAAGAGAGAGAATTTACGGTCCCTTCTCCTGGTACTGGACAAAAGTTAGTGGGACAAATTCCGCGCGAGAATATAGTTCCTAACTATATTTAAGTTAACATTTTTATTTATGCAAACTATCCCTAAACAAATATACATAATTTAAATCAGTTGTTTTAGCGACTATTTATGTCTTCAGATTCTATTATTATTAACATTAGTTTTTTATCTTATTCTTACTCACACAAGACTCTGAAAGCATGTCAAGTCTGGAATCAACAGGAAAGCGCCTGCTTACAATCAAAGGGTTAAATACGATATTAATAACGCTTTACAATTTATCTTTTTATTTGAGTATCTTATAACTAATTAATTACTGCTTCCTCTCATACTGTGTACATACAGGTATCTTATATTAAAACAGTGAGATTTAAATAGCTTAAGAGCTCGCAACCTTAATTTTTTTTAAATTTTTATTTTCTAGATTATTTCTTTTATTTAAATCGTCACATACTCCACCGCTTGAATTGCACGCTACGGTTAAGTTTTTTGAGTCTAACTCACTATTGGGCACTGGGATATTGAATGGGGTTAGTGTGTGTAATTTCTTTCACATAGTTGTTGTACACTTTACATTCTTATGAACTACCTTTTTTTTTTTTTTACATACTATTTACACTAAATATTTACACAATTAAAACACAAAACTCTTTCTTATCTCTATCACTTAATTTTACTACCGGTTTTTTGTTTATCTTACTCTCTCTTCTGTAGAGTAACTTTCTAAATCTTTACTATTTAGAATTCTATCTTTTCTTCTGTGAGTCCTATATATAACTCATGTAGTTAATGAGTGTTAGTACCCATCTAGTTAATGATTATTCATTAATGCATGCTCCGCAGAACTGGAACTCAGGTTGATCAGGCCTCGTTTCCAAACTCTACGTTTTACATTTCTTACGCGGATTCAGAAATATAATTTTCTTTTCTACCTAGTATTCCCTTTTTATTTTGGGTTATACTATACCGTTACTTCTTCTTATACAACTTTAGTTGCGAAATATGCGATCTCCGCACATATTTCTGAGTTGCAGGTTCGCACAGGGCTACTGTAACTGGAGTTAGGTACTTTTGGATTTGGTAAGGGCCACACCATCTGAATGATAGTTTCGAGGTGGTCTTATCAATCGCACTACTAATGGGGTGAGTCTTGTACATTACCAGGTCACCTACTTGGTACCTGACTGAGTTGCTATGATTACCTTTCTCGTGGTATCTTCTGGATTTTTTCAAGCTTGCTCTCAAGTTAGAGCGGGCTTTGTTCCATATTCGCTTTATCTGCTTATCCGTTATTTGCGGAGGCAGTAGATCGTGTATATTCCATCTTGTGGACAAAGGGTGGTTTGGTCTATACTTGTATAGTAACTCGAACGGGGTCGACTTGTGACCTTCGTGGTTATTGGGGACTGGGAGTACGATTAGTGTCAGTGTGTGTGAAGTTATTTATTATTATTGCACAGTTTGTCTTCCCTAATTTCCTTTAAATGACATTATTCATTTAAATGATCGCCTTCGTGAAATTCCCTTTTTCTTACTTCTTAAGTACTAATTTACATTTTAATCTTAATCCTAATTTCCAAACCTTAGATTGGAATGATCCCTACTTATCCGTAACTCACAACATCTCGGCCCGACTGACACCAGCTTACTCTAACTGAGGAAGTTAGCTTTCAGCATTTATTAATGATCTTTGGCCCATTTCTGCCCTATCATTGCCCTTTCAGTCGGCGCCGTTGTGACCTGTTACGTTACATTTATAATCACTACTGGATTATATCCCATAAACTTATTTCTAATGTGATCTAAAGAGGATCCCATACTCCACTTTAGATCACTGGTTTGAGAGAAGCGGAATCTCACGAATATGATTCTCTTTTATCTCTTTTTACAATACTTAAACAAGCTATGCGGGAGAGGAGACACTTCACAATGCATTGTCCTACTCACTAGGGGTGGTTTTTAATTGTTCAGGCTAGCACCGGTTTCTCACAATAGGGAGGGTGCGTGGCTGTTTACTACAATTCCTACAATACTGAACACGCTTTTATATTTCTATCTTGCCACCACTGCGGTGTCTTCACTATGCAACGTTACTTTTTATTATTATTCTTTTCCCTTAATTACTTCTACACTTCACACAATTTTAGTATAACTTAGGATTTATTTAGCTCTAGTATTTAAATCAATTATTATTATTCACTTTATTATTTATTAAACTACTTTGGGGATTTAAGAAAAGTTCCTAGAACTATCGTCTATTTAATCACCATATTTATTTAGCACACTTTATATTCACAGGTTGGTTCCGTTTTACTAGATGATGTTTAGCTAACATGTCCGCTAATTCTTGGCTGATTAAGGTTCTACTAGATCCCGAATCAATTAAGGCGATGGGGGATGTAACGCCTAAGTCGACTTGTATTAATGGTAGTAGATTTTTTTCCATTTACATCTATTAATCGCATTACACTTTTCACGAAATTCTCGCACATAGGGGTCGATTTCTTTCGCACCTTTTTTGTTTTTCACTTGGTTACAGAATAATTCATTCTTATTATTATTACTGGTTTCTTGTAGTTTACCTAGTTTCGAGTAACTGCGGAAGACACAGGTTTTCGGGTCTCCCTGCCTTACATGTTTTTTGAATTGGGGTTATTCCGTTCCAATGGCTTATTTTTGCACTCTCTTCTTATGTGCCCATATTTGCCACAATTATAACAGGTGGGTTTTCTGCGAGGTGGGTACTTGGTTTCCGCTTTATCTGGGTTTACAGTTAACTTACCAGCTTTGCGCACATGGTGAGGTCTACTAGAAACTTGTCTTTCATACGAGGTTGTTACATCAGGCAGTAGTGCTCGCAATTGATGTCTATTAGTTCCAGAGGTTTTCATTGCTTCTCTATTTTGATCTGAGTACCATACATTTGAAGAATGGATACTGCACTGTTCTAGATCAGCAATCGTATTGGGTCTATTCATCAATGATAGTCGAGATCTTTCTTCGGGTGACACTCCTATTAAAATGGTGTCCACCAGTTGTGTTTCATTCCAGCTTACACGTAGTAGTCGAGAGGACTCCCTAATATCGGAGATGTAGTGAGCTAATCTCTCCTGATGTCCTTGTACTCGGAGTACTGTTTTCCTTTTTATTTCTTCATAGATGCCGGTGGGAATAAAGTATTTTATTAAAGAGCTATGTAGTTCTTCTACTGGGAAAGTAGAGGTTAGGGCTTCTAGCACACGATTTTTTAACGGGGGTTTACACTTTGGTAACAGAACTTGTAAAATTTGCCAGTCATTCAGCTGCTGTAGATCCTTTATCTGAAGAAGATAACTAATAAATGTTAGTAACTTGGAAACATTTAAACCATCTGTATAAGGGATTTCGGATAAAATCTTCTCCACAGGGTGAGTCATTTTTCCGTATAGATCTGCGTTATAGTTCATAGGGGTAATTCCTCGATGAGGGTGATTGGATTCATTGGGGGTGTTGGTCAATTCATTATTTCCGGGACGAAACTGAAAATGCTCGGGAGGAGGGGGATTTACATCTGTATCAGTATTTTGTTCTGGGTTCGCTTGCACTTGCGATACGATAGGTGAGTTCCGATCCGAGTTAGGCGGAGGTAAACCAGTGGTGGGGGATTGTACTGGGGAGATGTGTAATTTCATTAATGATTTCTCTATTTCGTCCATCCTGAATGAGTCGGATTTTCGTCTTAAATCGTTGATAATTGAAGGTAAGCGACGTAGAGCTTCGTCTGCTAGCTTTTGTACATCAACGGGTATTTCTGTGAGATTCGGCCAGATCGACAAATTTTTTATTCGCCTGGTTAAATGCTCTATTCTCTGGGTAGTCCGCAAAATTTTTGCAGGAGATTTCTCGTCTTGGAGTGTTTGAGCCAATAAGTATAGTTCACTATACTTGGCATTACAAATTTCTTTCTCGCCTTCATAATCGAGTTGGCTTAGATTGTTTAATTGCACGGGCGCATCAAATCCACATTCGCGAATTGAACTTCGTAATTCCGCGACTGTTACATCAGCATGGGGTAGTCCACGCAAAAGAGCTTCGTAAGACAGCTCGTCTTTTAATAACAAATCCGGGTTAAATTGGGCCATTTTGTTCTAACACATTAGCACGTACTTAAAATTAATACTATTATATTACACATATATTACATATAATAAATTCATAAGTAATCAATTTACACAAATTAGAAAAGAACAATTTCTCTTCTAAGGGAGAGACAGAAATCACACACACATATTTTTCAATGTTAAATAGCCGATCAGCTGTTTACTGGAATGTAGGTCAGAGGGTGGCCTACATATTTAGTTAACAAAGGAGGGTGAACGTGTGTGACAATGGGGTGTTTGCTTTTACATATTATTGTCTACACAATGCGAGTGAATAACACCAACGATTTGAAACCGGTCGTTTTAAACTTGAGAAGGGGAGCACACTTTTGTGCAACACATTTATTATTACTACGCTTGGACAACACTTTGGCTGCGTTCATTCATAAACTTTTCTCAATTAAATAATTACTTATTTTGTTCACAAGTTTTAAATCACGAACTTCTACTTAATTACTTTATTATTATTTACAAAGTTATTTTTAATCAATTTTTTTTTTATAACACATACTAGTGTATGTAAGCTAGATAGTTGGACATACACTGTGCAGAATGATTCAGGAGACAACAGGTCGTAGTTTGTCGTAAACAAACCTGTTACAGATTGTTCGATTGACCAAAATTGTTATGCTTGGTCACAATTCATGTATGCAAGTACTTATATCGAATTATGCAGGTTGTGCCGGTAGGAACCTGCATATAGCATTTTGCCATGTATGACGCTAATGACATTTTACTTATACATACTACCATCTACGTATTAAGTTACGTATTAATACATATTACGTTATTTAATAGTGTATTAAATATGTTTTGAACATTACATTTATTAAAGTAACTTTCTGAGTGCATATATCAATATTAAATATTTAGTTATTAATCATACTATTTATGCGTGGATAAATAGTGAATGCAATTTGTTTGTGACACATATATACACAATTAAAACTCTTTCCTTTGTTTCCTTTATTTATTTTTTTTTGATTGTAAGCAGAGGCGCACTTTTGTAACTAGCTTTTCACCGCGTTACAATTCCAGGGAACCCTTCGTAATTAAACTCCGTTAATTAGAAGGGCTGCCTACGTTGTAACAGAATTGATCACAAATAATTAAAATAACAAATTACTTACTAACAGTGTAATTGTTTACTTTGTGTAAGGAAACAATGGCAAGGTATACAATTGATTTAAGCACTCCTCATATGTGTGTAACAAGAAGACTTCTCTTTATTCAACATTTAAGAAAAACATATACTGACTGATGCCATGACATTACTAATTCAATTATTAAATTATCGAAAGGTTTCTTTAAACTTTGGCATCAAACTAGATTCTATATAGTTATACCTCGGATCCGGGTGAACTTTCTGTATTAAAACTTTTAATTATACTCATTTCATGATATTAGCTTGCAAGACTTTCTTTTATTCAACCATTTGAAGAATGGTATTATTGCTTGAGTTATATTCCTCTACATTAGCATATAAACTGTTACAACGTATGAAGTTAGAATAGTTACATGAAATTCTTAGATTTAATTTATAAGTCTTTACAAAGTTAATCGTTTCTGAAAAGTCTCTTTCAAGATGTGTTGTGTAACAAATATTAGTAATCCTCGATAGACAGGCTATCGAGTCACCTTTTAATTGGTATGCGGAAGACTCCTCCTGGGGTATCAGTCTTGGGAAACAGGAACAGCTACGTCGTCATCTCGGTCTGGCTTTCCTCTGTAAAGGGCTCCAAAAGTTCGCAGGTAGAACAATATGTCACGTAGTTATCTACGATGATCTTGTAGATTCTCGGATGTCCTGATCTGCATATTCTGTCACGGGCAGTAGATTTTGTGGCTTCTGCTAGTTCACATCTCCGGGTATGACTTTGGAATAGTTGTTATTTGTTGAAGCACGTAGTCATCTTGTGTTACACTCTTTGTTACGTTTCGATACTTTTTGTTTTACATTACTTTAAACTTATTGTCTATTCACATGACTACATTAATTAATACATCCAGATGCTTTAAACAAACTACATCTGGTACACCATCTGAAGATGAAACCAAATATGATTCACATATTTGAAGAGCAACGCTCTTACGTCTACACTGTACGGAGTCACCATTGCAAGAGAGAGAATTTACGCTCCCTTCGCCTGGTACTGGACAAAAGTTAGTGGGACAACTTCCGCGCGAGAATATAGTTCCTAACTATATTTAAGTTAACATTTTTATTTATGCAAACTATCCCTAAACAAATATACATAATTTAAATCAGTTGTTTTAGCGACTATTTATGTCTTCAGATTTTATTATTATTAACATTAGTTTTTTATCTTATTCTTACTCACACAAGACTCTGAAAGCATGTCAAGTCTGGAATCAACAGGAAAGCGCCTGCTTACAATCAAAGGGTTAAATACGATATTAATAACGCTTTACAATTTATCTTTTTATTTGAGTATCTTATAACTAATTAATTACTGCTTCCTCTCATACTGTGTACATACAGGTATCTTATATTAAAACAGTGAGATTTAAATAGCTTAAGAGCTCGCAACCTTAATTTTTTTTAAATTTTTATTTTCTAGATTATTTCTTTTATTTAAATCGTCACATACTCCACCGCTTGAATTGCACGCTACGGTTAAGTTTTTTGAGTCTCACTCACTATTGGGCTCTGGGATATTGAATGGGGTTAGTGTGTGTAATTTCTTTCACATAGTTGTTGTACACTTTACATTCTTATGAACTACCTTTTTTTTTTTACATACTATTTACACTAAATATTTACACAATTAAAACACAAAACTCTTTCTTATCTCTATCACTTAATTTTACTACCGGTTTTTTGTTTATCTTACTCTCTCTTCTGTAGAGTAACTTTCTAAATCTTTACTATTTAGAATTCTATCTTTTCTTCTGTGAGTCCTATATATAACGCATGTAGTTAATGAGTGTTAGTACCCATCTAGTTAATGATTATTCATTAATGCATGCTCCGCAGAACTGGAACTCAGGTTGATCAGGCCTCGTTTCCAAACTCTACGTTTTACATTTCTTACGCGGATTCAGAAATATAATTTTCTTTTCTACCTAGTATTCCCTTTTTATTTTGGGTTATACTATACCGTTACTTCTTCTTATACAACTTTAGTTGCGAAATATGCGATCTCCGCACATATTTCTGAGTTGCAGGTTCGCACAGGGCTACTGTAACTGGAGTTAGGTACTTTTGGATTTGGTAAGGGCCACACCATCTGAATGATAGTTTCGAGGTGGTCTTATCAATCGCACTACTAATGGGGTGAGTCTTGTACATTACCAGGTCACCTACTTGGTACCTGACTGAGTTGCTATGATTACCTTTCTCGTGGTATCTTCTGGATTTTTTCAAGCTTGCTCTCAAGTTAGAGCGGGCTTTGTTCCATATTCGCTTTATCTGCTTATCCGTTATTTGCGGAGGCAGTAGATCGTGTATATTCCATCTTGTGGACAAAGGGTGGTTTGGCCTATACTTGTATAGTAACTCGAACGGGGTCGACTTGTGACCTTCGTGGTTATTGGGGACTGGGAGTACGATTAGTGTCAGTGTGTGTGAAGTTATTTATTATTATTGCACAGTTTGTCTTCCCTAATTTCCTTTAAATGACATTATTCATTTAAATGATCGCCTTCGTGAAATTCCCTTTTTCTTACTTCTTAAGTACTAACTTACATTTTAATCTTAATCCTAATTTCCAAACCTTAGATTGGAATGATCCCTACTTATCCGTAACTCACAACATCCCGGCCCGACTGACACCAGCTTACTCTAACTGAGGAAGTTAGCTTTCAGCATTTATTAATGATCTTTGGCCCATTTCTGCCCTATCATTGCCCTTTCAGTCGGCGCCGTTGTGACCTGTTACGTTACATTTATAATCACTACTGGATTATATCCCATAAACTTATTTCTAATGTGATCTAAAGAGGATCCCATACTCCACTTTAGATCACTGGTTTGAGAGAAGCGGAATCTCACGAATATGATTCTCTTTTATCTCTTTTTACAATACTTAAACAAGCTATGCGGGAGAGGAGACACTTCACAATGCATTGTCCTACTCACTAGGGGTGGTTTTTAATTGTTCAGGCTAGCACCGGTTTCTCACAATAGGGAGGGTGCGTGGCTGTTTACTACAATTCCTACAATACTGAACACGCTTTTATATTTCTAACTTGCCACCACTGCGGTGTCTTCACTATGCAACGTTACTTTTTATTATTATTCTTTTCCCTTAATTACTTCTACACTTCACACAATTTTAGTATAACTTAGGATTTATTTAGCTCTAGTATTTAAATCAATTATTATTATTCACTTTATTATTTATTAAACTACTTTGGGGATTTAAGAAAAGTTCCTAGAACTATCGTCTATTTAATCACCATATTTATTTAGCACACTTTATATTCACAGGTTGGTTCCGTTTTACTAGATGATGTTTAGCTAACATGTCCGCTAATTCTTGGCTGATTAAGGTTCTACTAGATCCCGAATCAATTAAGGCGATGGGGGATGTAACGCCTAAGTCGACTTGTATTAATGGTAGTAGATTTTTTTCCATTTACATCTATTAATCGCATTACACTTTTCACGAAATTCTCGCACATAGGGGTCGATTTCTTTCGCACCTTTTTTGTTTTTCACTTGGTTACAGAATAATTCATTCTTATTATTATTACTGGTTTCTTGTAGTTTACCTAGTTTCGAGTAGCTGCGGAAGACACAGGTTTTCGGGTCTCCCTGCCTTACATGTTTTTTGAATTGGGGTTATTCCGTTCCAATGGCTTACTTTTGCACTCTCTTCTTATGTGCCCATATTTGCCACAATTATAACAGGTGGGTTTTCTGCGAGGTGGGTACTTGGTTTCCGCTTTATCTGGGTTTACAGTTAACTTACCAGCTTTGCGCACATGGTGAGGTCTACTAGAAACTTGTCTTTCATACGAGGTTGTTACATCAGGCAGTAGTGCTCGCAATTGATGTCTATTAGTTCCAGAGGTTTTCATTGCTTCTCTATTTTGATCTGAGTACCATACATTTGAAGAATGGATACTGCACTGTTCTAGATCAGCAATCGTATTGGGTCTATTCATCAATGATAGTCGAGATCTTTCTTCGGGTGACACTCCTATTAAAATGGTGTCCACCAGTTGTGTTTCATTCCAGCTTACACGTAGTAGTCGAGAGGACTCCCTAATATCGGAGATGTAGTGAGCTAATCTCTCCTGATGTCCTTGTACTCGGAGTACTGTTTTCCTTTTTATTTCTTCATAGATGCCGGTGGGAATAAAGTATTTTATTAAAGAGCTATGTAGTTCTTCTACTGGGAAAGTAGAGGTTAGGGCTTCTAGCACACGATTTTTTAACGGGGGTTTACACTTTGGTAACAGACCTTGTAAAATTTGCCAGTCATTCAGCTGCTGTAGATCCTTTATCTGAAGAAGATAACTAATAAATGTTAGTAACTTGGAAACATTTAAACCATCTGTATAAGGGATTTCGGATAAAATCTTCTCCACAGGGTGAGTCATTTTTCCGTATAGATCTGCGTTATAGTTCATAGGGATAATTCCTCGATGAGGGTGATTGGATTCATTGGGGGTGTTGGTCAATTCATTATTTCCGGGACGAAACTGAAAATGCTCGGGAGGAGGGGGATTTACATCTGTATCAGTATTTTGTTCTGGGTTCGCTTGCACTTGCGATACGATAGGTGAGTTCCGATCCGAGTTAGGCGGAGGTAAACCAGTGGTGGGGGATTGTACTGGGGAGATGTGTAATTTCATTAATGATTTCTCTATTTCGTCCATCCTGAATGAGTCGGATTTTCGTCTTAAATCGTTGATAATTGAAGGTAAGCGACGTAGAGCTTCGTCTGCTAGCTTTTGTACATCAACGGGTATTTCTGTGAGATTCGGCCAGATCGACAAATTTTTTATTCGCCTGGTTAAATGCTCTATTCTCTGGGTAGTCCGCAAAATTTTTGCAGGAGATTTCTCGTCTTGGAGTGTTTGAGCCAATAAGTATAGTTCACTATACTTGGCATTACAAATTTCTTTCTCGCCTTCATAATCGAGTTGGCTTAGATTGTTTAATTGCACGGGCGCATCAAATCCACATTCGCGAATTGAACTTCGTAATTCCGCGACTGTTACATCAGCATGGGGTAGTCCACGCAAAAGAGCTTCGTAAGACAGCTCGTCTTTTAATAACAAATCCGGGTTAAATTGGGCCATTTTGTTCTAACACATTAGCACGTACTTAAAATTAATACTATTATATTACACATATATTACATATAATAAATTCATAAGTAATCAATTTACACAAATTAGAAAAGAACAATTTCTCTTCTAAGGGAGAGACAGAAATCACACACACATATTTTTCAATGTTAAATAGCCGATCAGCTGTTTACTGGAATGTAGGTCAGAGGGTGGCCTACATATTTAGTTAACAAAGGAGGGTGAACGTGTGTGACAATGGGGTGTTTGCTTTTACATATTATTGTCTACACAATGCGAGTGAATAACACCAACGATTTGAAACCGGTCGTTTTAAACTTGAGAAGGGGACCACACTTTTGTGCAACACATTTATTATTACTACGCTGGACAACACTTTGGCTGCGTTCATTCATAAACTTTTCTCAATTAAATAATTACTTATTTTGTTCACAAGTTTTAAATCACGAACTTCTACTTAATTACTTTATTATTATTTACAAAGTTATTTTTAATCAATTTTTTTTTATAACACATACTAGTGTATGTAAGCTAGATAGTTGGACATACACTGTGCAGAATGATTCAGGAGACAACAGGTCGTAGTTTGTCGTAAACAAACCTGTTACAGATTGATCGATTGACCAAAATTGTTATGCTTGGTCACAATTCATGTATGCAAGTACTTATATCGAATTATGCAGGTTGTGCCGGTAGGAACCTGCATATAGCATTTTGCCATGTATGACGCTAATGACATTTTACTTATACATGCTACCATCTACGTATTAAGTTACGTATTAATACATATTACGTTATTTAATAGTGTATTAAATATGTTTTGAACATTACATTTATTAAAGTAACTTTCTGAGTGCATATATCAATATTAAATATTTAGTTATTAATCATACTATTTATGCGTGGATAAATAGTGAATGCAATTTGTTTGCGACACATATATACACAATTAAAACTCTTTCCTTTGTTTCCTTTATTTTTTTTTTTGATTGTAAGTAGAGGTGCACTTTTGTGACACTCTGTAAACAATTACCCTTTTATTTTTTTACACTTAAGCAGAGTGGCGCACTTTTGTAACTGCTTTTGGCCGCGTTACAAATCCAGGGAACCCTTCGTAATTAAACTCCGTTAATTATTAATCATACTATTTATGCGTGGATAAATAGTGAATGCAATTTGTTTGCGACACATATATACACAATTAAAACTCTTTCCTTTGTTTCCTTTATTTTTTTTTTTTTGATTGTAAGCAGAGGCGCACTTTTGTAACTAGCTTTTCACCGCGTTACAAATCCAGGGAACCCTTCGTAATTAAACTCCGTTAATTAGAAGGGCTGCCTACGTTGTAACAGAATTGATCACAAATAATTAAAATAACAAATTACTTACTAACAGTGTAATTGTTTACTTTGTGTAAGGAAACAATGGCAAGGTATACAATTGATTTAAGCACTCCTCATATGTGTGTAACAAGAAGACTTCTCTTTATTCAACATTTAAGAAAAACATATACTGACTGATGCCATGACATTACTAATTCAATTATTAAATTATCGAAAGGTTTCTTTAAACTTTGGCATCAAACTAGATTCTATATAGTTATACCTCGGATCCGGGTGAACTTTCTGTATTAAAACTTTTAATTATACTCATTTCATGATATTAGCTTGCAAGACTTTCTTTTATTCAACCATTGGAAGAATGGTATTATTGCTTGAGTTATATTCCTCTACATTAGCATATAAACTGTTACAACGTATGAAGTTAGAATAGTTACATGAAATTCTTAGATTTAATTTATAAGTCTTTACAAAGTTAATCGTTTCTGAAAAGTCTCTTTCAAGATGTGTTGTGTAACAAATATTAGTAATCCTCGATAGACAGGCTATCGAGTCACCTTTTAATTGGTATGCGGAAGACTCCTCCTGGGGTATCAGTCTTGGGAAACAGGAACAGCTACGTCGTCATCTCGGTCTGGCTTTCCTCTGTAAAGGGCTCCAAAAGTTCGCAGGTAGAACAATATGTCACGTAGTTATCTACGATGATCTTGTAGATTCTCGGATGTCCTGATCTGCATATTCTGTCACGGGCAGTAGATTTTGTGGCTTCTGCTAGTTCACATCTCCGGGTATGACTTTGGAATAGTTGTTATTTGTTGAAGCACGTAGTCATCTTGTGTTACACTCTTTGTTACGTTTCGATACTTTTTGTTTTACATTACTTTAAACTTATTGTCTATTCACATGACTACATTAATTAATACATCCAGATGCTTTAAACAAACTACATCTGGTACACCATCTGAAGATGAAACCAAATATGATTCACATATTTGAAGAGCAACGCTCTTACGTCTACACTGTACGGAGTCACCATTGCAAGAGAGAGAATTTACGCTCCCTTCGCCTGGTACTGGACAAAAGTTAGTGGGACAACTTCCGCGCGAGAATATAGTTCCTAACTATATTTAAGTTAACATTTTTATTTATGCAAACTATCCCTAAACAAATATACATAATTTAAATCAGTTGTTTTAGCGACTATTTATGTCTTCAGATTTTATTATTATTAACATTAGTTTTTTATCTTATTCTTACTCACACAAGACTCTGAAAGCATGTCAAGTCTGGAATCAACAGGAAAGCGCCTGCTTACAATCAAAGGGTTAAATACGATATTAATAACGCTTTACAATTTATCTTTTTATTTGAGTATCTTATAACTAATTAATTACTGCTTCCTCTCATACTGTGTACATACAGGTATCTTATATTAAAACAGTGAGATTTAAATAGCTTAAGAGCTCGCAACCTTAATTTTTTTTAAATTTTTATTTTCTAGATTATTTCTTTTATTTAAATCGTCACATACTCCACCGCTTGAATTGCACGCTACGGTTAAGTTTTTTGAGTCTAACTCACTATTGGGCACTGGGATATTGAATGGGGTTAGTGTGTGTAATTTCTTTCACATAGTTGTTGTACACTTTACATTCTTATGAACTACCTTTTTTTTTTTTACATACTATTTACACTAAATATTTACACAATTAAAACACAAAACTCTTTCTTATCTCTATCACTTAATTTTACTACCGGTTTTTTGTTTATCTTACTCTCTCTTCTGTAGAGTAACTTTCTAAATCTTTACTATTTAGAATTCTATCTTTTCTTCTGTGAGTCCTATATATAACTCATGTAGTTAATGAGTGTTAGTACCCATCTAGTTAATGATTATTCATTAATGCATGCTCCGCAGAACTGGAACTCAGGTTGATCAGGCCTCGTTTCCAAACTCTACGTTTTACATTTCTTACGCGGATTCAGAAATATAATTTTCTTTTCTACCTAGTATTCCCTTTTTATTTTGGGTTATACTATACCGTTACTTCTTCTTATACAACTTTAGTTGCGAAATATGCGATCTCCGCACATATTTCTGAGTTGCAGGTTCGCACAGGGCTACTGTAACTGGAGTTAGGTACTTTTGGATTTGGTAAGGGCCACACCATCTGAATGATAGTTTCGAGGTGGTCTTATCAATCGCACTACTAATGGGGTGAGTCTTGTACATTACCAGGTCACCTACTTGGTACCTGACTGAGTTGCTATGATTACCTTTCTCGTGGTATCTTCTGGATTTTTTCAAGCTTGCTCTCAAGTTAGAGCGGGCTTTGTTCCATATTCGCTTTATCTGCTTATCCGTTATTTGCGGAGGCAGTAGATCGTGTATATTCCATCTTGTGGACAAAGGGTGGTTTGGTCTATACTTGTATAGTAACTCGAACGGGGTCGACTTGTGACCTTCGTGGTTATTGGGGACTGGGAGTACGATTAGTGTCAGTGTGTGTGAAGTTATTTATTATTATTGCACAGTTTGTCTTCCCTAATTTCCTTTAAATGACATTATTCATTTAAATGATCGCCTTCGTGAAATTCCCTTTTTCTTACTTCTTAAGTACTAACTTACATTTTAATCTTAATCCTAATTTCCAAACCTTAGATTGGAATGATCCCTACTTATCCGTAACTCACAACATCCCGGCCCGACTGACACCAGCTTACTCTAACTGAGGAAGTTAGCTTTCAGCATTTATTAATGATCTTTGGCCCATTTCTGCCCTATCATTGCCCTTTCAGTCGGCGCCGTTGTGACCTGTTACGTTACATTTATAATCACTACTGGATTATATCCCATAAACTTATTTCTAATGTGATCTAAAGAGGATCCCATACTCCACTTTAGATCACTGGTTTGAGAGAAGCGGAATCTCACGAATATGATTCTCTTTTATCTCTTTTTACAATACTTAAACAAGCTATGCGGGAGAGGAGACACTTCACAATGCTTTGTCCTACTCACTAGGGGTGGTTTTTAATTGTTCAGGCTAGCACCGGTTTCTCACAATAGGGAGGGTGCGTGGCTGTTTACTACAATTCCTACAATACTGAACACGCTTTTATATTTCTAACTTGCCACCACTGCGGTGTCTTCACTATGCAACGTTACTTTTTATTATTATTCTTTTCCCTTAATTACTTCTACACTTCACACAATTTTAGTATAACTTAGGATTTATTTAGCTCTAGTATTTAAATCAATTATTATTATTCACTTTATTATTTATTAAACTACTTTGGGGATTTAAGAAAAGTTCCTAGAACTATCGTCTATTTAATCACCATATTTATTTAGCACACTTTATATTCACAGGTTGGTTCCGTTTTACTAGATGATGTTTAGCTAACATGTCCGCTAATTCTTGGCTGATTAAGGTTCTACTATATCCCGAATCAATTAAGGCGATGCGGGATGTAACGCCTAAGTCGACTTGTATTAATGGTAGTAGATTTTTTTCCATTTACATCTATTAATCGCATTACACTTTTCACGAAATTCTCGCACATAGGGGTCGATTTCTTTCGCACCTTTTTTGTTTTTCACTTGGTTACAGAATAATTCATTCTTATTATTATTACTGGTTTCTTGTAGTTTACCTAGTTTCGAGTAGCTGCGGAAGACACAGGTTTTCGGGTCTCCCTGCCTTACATGTTTTTTGAATTGGGGTTATTCCGTTCCAATGGCTTACTTTTGCACTCTCTTCTTATGTGCCCATATTTGCCACAATTATAACAGGTGGGTTTTCTGCGAGGTGGGTACTTGGTTTCCGCTTTATCTGGGTTTACAGTTAACTTACCAGCTTTGCGCACATGGTGAGGTCTACTAGAAACTTGTCTTTCATACGAGGTTGTTACATCAGGCAGTAGTGCTCGCAATTGATGTCTATTAGTTCCAGAGGTTTTCATTGCTTCTCTATTTTGATCTGAGTACCATACATTTGAAGAATGGATACTGCACTGTTCTAGATCAGCAATCGTATTGGGTCTATTCATCAATGATAGTCGAGATCTTTCTTCGGGTGACACTCCTATTAAAATGGTGTCCACCAGTTGTGTTTCATTCCAGCTTACACGTAGTAGTCGAGAGGACTCCCTAATATCGGAGATGTAGTGAGCTAATCTCTCCTGATGTCCTTGTACTCGGAGTACTGTTTTCCTTTTTATTTCTTCATAGATGCCGGTGGGAATAAAGTATTTTATTAAAGAGCTATGTAGTTCTTCTACTGGGAAAGTAGAGGTTAGGGCTTCTAGCACACGATTTTTTAACGGGGGTTTACACTTTGGTAACAGACCTTGTAAAATTTGCCAGTCATTCAGCTGCTGTAGATCCTTTATCTGAAGAAGATAACTAATAAATGTTAGTAACTTGGAAACATTTAAACCATCTGTATAAGGGATTTCGGATAAAATCTTCTCCACAGGGTGAGTCATTTTTCCGTATAGATCTGCGTTATAGTTCATAGGGGTAATTCCTCGATGAGGGTGATTGGATTCATTGGGGGTGTTGGTCAATTCATTATTTCCGGGACGAAACTGAAAATGCTCGGGAGGAGGGGGATTTACATCTGTATCAGTATTTTGTTCTGGGTTCGCTTGCACTTGCGATACGATAGGTGAGTTCCGATCCGAGTTAGGCGGAGGTAAACCAGTGGTGGGGGATTGTACTGGGGAGATGTGTAATTTCATTAATGATTTCTCTATTTCGTCCATCCTGAATGAGTCGGATTTTCGTCTTAAATCGTTGATAATTGAAGGTAAGCGACGTAGAGCTTCGTCTGCTAGCTTTTGTACATCAACGGGTATTTCTGTGAGATTCGGCCAGATCGACAAATTTTTTATTCGCCTGGTTAAATGCTCTATTCTCTGGGTAGTCCGCAAAATTTTTGCAGGAGATTTCTCGTCTTGGAGTGTTTGAGCCAATAAGTATAGTTCACTATACTTGGCATTACAAATTTCTTTCTCGCCTTCATAATCGAGTTGGCTTAGATTGTTTAATTGCACGGGCGCATCAAATCCACATTCGCGAATTGAACTTCGTAATTCCGCGACTGTTACATCAGCATGGGGTAGTCCACGCAAAAGAGCTTCGTAAGACAGCTCGTCTTTTAATAACAAATCCGGGTTAAATTGGGCCATTTTGTTCTAACACATTAGCACGTACTTAAAATTAATACTATTATATTACACATATATTACATATAATAAATTCATAAGTAATCAATTTACACAAATTAGAAAAGAACAATTTCTCTTCTAAGGGAGAGACAGAAATCACACACACATATTTTTCAATGTTAAATAGCCGATCAGCTGTTTAATGGAATGTAGGTCAGAGGGTGGCCTACATATTTAGTTAACAAAGGAGGGTGAACGTGTGTGACAATGGGGTGTTTGCTTTTACATATTATTGTCTACACAATGCGAGTGAATAACACCAACGATTTGAAACCGGTCGTTTTAAACTTGAGAAGGGGAGCACACTTTTGTGCAACACATTTATTATTACTACGCTTGGACAACACTTTGGCTGCGTTCATTCATAAACTTTTCTCAATTAAATAATTACTTAATTTGTTCACAAGTTTTAAATCACGAACTTCTACTTAATTACTTTATTATTATTTACAAAGTTATTTTTAATCAATTTTTTTTTTATAACACATACTAGTGTATGTAAGCTAGATAGTTGGACATACACTGTGCAGAATGATTCAGGAGACAACAGGTCGTAGTTTGTCGTAAACAAACCTGTTACAGATTGTTCGATTGACCAAAATTGTTATGCTTGGTCACAATTCATGTATGCAAGTACTTATATCGAATTATGCAGGTTGTGCCGGTAGGAACCTGCATATAGCATTTTGCCATGTATGACGCTAATGACATTTTACTTATACATACTACCATCTACGTATTAAGTTACGTATTAATACATATTACGTTATTTAATAGTGTATTAAATATGTTTTGAACATTACATTTATTAAAGTAACTTTCTGAGTGCATATATCAATATTAAATATTTAGTTATTAATCATACTATTTATGCGTGGATAAATAGTGAATGCAATTTGTTTGTGACACATATATACACAATTAAAACTCTTTCCTTTGTTTCCTTTATTTTTTTTTTTTTGATTGTAAGCAGAGGCGCACTTTTGTAACTAGCTTTTCACCGCGTTACAAATCCAGGGAACCCTTCGTAATTAAACTCCGTTAATTAGAAGGGCTGCCTACGTTGTAACAGAATTGATCACAAATAATTAAAATAACAAATTACTTACTAACAGTGTAATTGTTTACTTTGTGTAAGGAAACAATGGCAAGGTATACAATTGATTTAAGCACTCCTCATATGTGTGTAACAAGAAGACTTCTCTTTATTCAACATTTAAGAAAAACATATACTGACTGATGCCATGACATTACTAATTCAATTATTAAATTATCGAAAGGTTTCTTTAAACTTTGGCATCAAACTAGATTCTATATAGTTATACCTCGGATCCGGGTGAACTTTCTGTATTAAAACTTTTAATTATACTCATTTCATGATATTAGCTTGCAAGACTTTCTTTTATTCAACCATTGGAAGAATGGTATTATTGCTTGAGTTATATTCCTCTACATTAGCATATAAACTGTTACAACGTATGAAGTTAGAATAGTTACATGAAATTCTTAGATTTAATTTATAAGTCTTTACAAAGTTAATCGTTTCTGAAAAGTCTCTTTCAAGATGTGTTGTGTAACAAATATTAGTAATCCTCGATAGACAGGCTATCGAGTCACCTTTTAATTGGTATGCGGAAGACTCCTCCTGGGGTATCAGTCTTGGGAAACAGGAACAGCTACGTCGTCATCTCGGTCTGGCTTTCCTCTGTAAAGGGCTCCAAAAGTTCGCAGGTAGAACAATATGTCACGTAGTTATCTACGATGATCTTGTAGATTCTCGGATGTCCTGATCTGCATATTCTGTCACGGGCAGTAGATTTTGTGGCTTCTGCTAGTTCACATCTCCGGGTATGACTTTGGAATAGTTGTTATTTGTTGAAGCACGTAGTCATCTTGTGTTACACTCTTTGTTACGTTTCGATACTTTTTGTTTTACATTACTTTAAACTTATTGTCTATTCACATGACTACATTAATTAATACATCCAGATGCTTTAAACAAACTACATCTGGTACACCATCTGAAGATGAAACCAAATATGATTCACATATTTGAAGAGCAACGCTCTTACGTCTACACTGTACGGAGTCACCATTGCAAGAGAGAGAATTTACGCTCCCTTCGCCTGGTACTGGACAAAAGTTAGTGGGACAACTTCCGCGCGAGAATATAGTTCCTAACTATATTTAAGTTAACATTTTTATTTATGCAAACTATCCCTAAACAAATATACATAATTTAAATCAGTTGTTTTAGCGACTATTTATGTCTTCAGATTTTATTATTATTAACATTAGTTTTTTATCTTATTCTTACTCACACAAGACTCTGAAAGCATGTCAAGTCTGGAATCAACAGGAAAGCGCCTGCTTACAATCAAAGGGTTAAATACGATATTAATAACGCTTTACAATTTATCTTTTTATTTGAGTATCTTATAACTAATTAATTACTGCTTCCTCTCATACTGTGTACATACAGGTATCTTATATTAAAACAGTGAGATTTAAATAGCTTAAGAGCTCGCAACCTTAATTTTTTTTAAATTTTTATTTTCTAGATTATTTCTTTTATTTAAATCGTCACATACTCCACCGCTTGAATTGCACGCTACGGTTAAGTTTTTTGAGTCTAACTCACTATTGGGCACTGGGATATTGAATGGGGTTAGTGTGTGTAATTTCTTTCACATAGTTGTTGTACACTTTACATTCTTATGAACTACCTTTTTTTTTTTTACATACTATTTACACTAAATATTTACACAATTAAAACACAAAACTCTTTCTTATCTCTATCACTTAATTTTACTACCGGTTTTTTGTTTATCTTACTCTCTCTTCTGTAGAGTAACTTTCTAAATCTTTACTATTTAGAATTCTATCTTTTCTTCTGTGAGTCCTATATATAACTCATGTAGTTAATGAGTGTTAGTACCCATCTAGTTAATGATTATTCATTAATGCATGCTCCGCAGAACTGGAACTCAGGTTGATCAGGCCTCGTTTCCAAACTCTACGTTTTACATTTCTTACGCGGATTCAGAAATATAATTTTCTTTTCTACCTAGTATTCCCTTTTTATTTTGGGTTATACTATACCGTTACTTCTTCTTATACAACTTTAGTTGCGAAATATGCGATCTCCGCACATATTTCTGAGTTGCAGGTTCGCACAGGGCTACTGTAACTGGAGTTAGGTACTTTTGGATTTGGTAAGGGCCACACCATCTGAATGATAGTTTCGAGGTGGTCTTATCAATCGCACTACTAATGGGGTGAGTCTTGTACATTACCAGGTCACCTACTTGGTACCTGACTGAGTTGCTATGATTACCTTTCTCGTGGTATCTTCTGGATTTTTTCAAGCTTGCTCTCAAGTTAGAGCGGGCTTTGTTCCATATTCGCTTTATCTGCTTATCCGTTATTTGCGGAGGCAGTAGATCGTGTATATTCCATCTTGTGGACAAAGGGTGGTTTGGTCTATACTTGTATAGTAACTCGAACGGGGTCGACTTGTGACCTTCGTGGTTATTGGGGACTGGGAGTACGATTAGTGTCAGTGTGTGTGAAGTTATTTATTATTATTGCACAGTTTGTCTTCCCTAATTTCCTTTAAATGACATTATTCATTTAAATGATCGCCTTCGTGAAATTCCCTTTTTCTTACTTCTTAAGTACTAACTTACATTTTAATCTTAATCCTAATTTCCAAACCTTAGATTGGAATGATCCCTACTTATCCGTAACTCACAACATCCCGGCCCGACTGACACCAGCTTACTCTAACTGAGGAAGTTAGCTTTCAGCATTTATTAATGATCTTTGGCCCATTTCTGCCCTATCATTGCCCTTTCAGTCGGCGCCGTTGTGACCTGTTACGTTACATTTATAATCACTACTGGATTATATCCCATAAACTTATTTCTAATGTGATCTAAAGAGGATCCCATACTCCACTTTAGATCACTGGTTTGAGAGAAGCGGAATCTCACGAATATGATTCTCTTTTATCTCTTTTTACAATACTTAAACAAGCTATGCGGGAGAGGAGACACTTCACAATGCTTTGTCCTACTCACTAGGGGTGGTTTTTAATTGTTCAGGCTAGCACCGGTTTCTCACAATAGGGAGGGTGCGTGGCTGTTTACTACAATTCCTACAATACTGAACACGCTTTTATATTTCTAACTTGCCACCACTGCGGTGTCTTCACTATGCAACGTTACTTTTTATTATTATTCTTTTCCCTTAATTACTTCTACACTTCACACAATTTTAGTATAACTTAGGATTTATTTAGCTCTAGTATTTAAATCAATTATTATTATTCACTTTATTATTTATTAAACTACTTTGGGGATTTAAGAAAAGTTCCTAGAACTATCGTCTATTTAATCACCATATTTATTTAGCACACTTTATATTCACAGGTTGGTTCCGTTTTACTAGATGATGTTTAGCTAACATGTCCGCTAATTCTTGGCTGATTAAGGTTCTACTATATCCCGAATCAATTAAGGCGATGCGGGATGTAACGCCTAAGTCGACTTGTATTAATGGTAGTAGATTTTTTTCCATTTACATCTATTAATCGCATTACACTTTTCACGAAATTCTCGCACATAGGGGTCGATTTCTTTCGCACCTTTTTTGTTTTTCACTTGGTTACAGAATAATTCATTCTTATTATTATTACTGGTTTCTTGTAGTTTACCTAGTTTCGAGTAGCTGCGGAAGACACAGGTTTTCGGGTCTCCCTGCCTTACATGTTTTTTGAATTGGGGTTATTCCGTTCCAATGGCTTACTTTTGCACTCTCTTCTTATGTGCCCATATTTGCCACAATTATAACAGGTGGGTTTTCTGCGAGGTGGGTACTTGGTTTCCGCTTTATCTGGGTTTACAGTTAACTTACCAGCTTTGCGCACATGGTGAGGTCTACTAGAAACTTGTCTTTCATACGAGGTTGTTACATCAGGCAGTAGTGCTCGCAATTGATGTCTATTAGTTCCAGAGGTTTTCATTGCTTCTCTATTTTGATCTGAGTACCATACATTTGAAGAATGGATACTGCACTGTTCTAGATCAGCAATCGTATTGGGTCTATTCATCAATGATAGTCGAGATCTTTCTTCGGGTGACACTCCTATTAAAATGGTGTCCACCAGTTGTGTTTCATTCCAGCTTACACGTAGTAGTCGAGAGGACTCCCTAATATCGGAGATGTAGTGAGCTAATCTCTCCTGATGTCCTTGTACTCGGAGTACTGTTTTCCTTTTTATTTCTTCATAGATGCCGGTGGGAATAAAGTATTTTATTAAAGAGCTATGTAGTTCTTCTACTGGGAAAGTAGAGGTTAGGGCTTCTAGCACACGATTTTTTAACGGGGGTTTACACTTTGGTAACAGACCTTGTAAAATTTGCCAGTCATTCAGCTGCTGTAGATCCTTTATCTGAAGAAGATAACTAATAAATGTTAGTAACTTGGAAACATTTAAACCATCTGTATAAGGGATTTCGGATAAAATCTTCTCCACAGGGTGAGTCATTTTTCCGTATAGATCTGCGTTATAGTTCATAGGGGTAATTCCTCGATGAGGGTGATTGGATTCATTGGGGGTGTTGGTCAATTCATTATTTCCGGGACGAAACTGAAAATGCTCGGGAGGAGGGGGATTTACATCTGTATCAGTATTTTGTTCTGGGTTCGCTTGCACTTGCGATACGATAGGTGAGTTCCGATCCGAGTTAGGCGGAGGTAAACCAGTGGTGGGGGATTGTACTGGGGAGATGTGTAATTTCATTAATGATTTCTCTATTTCGTCCATCCTGAATGAGTCGGATTTTCGTCTTAAATCGTTGATAATTGAAGGTAAGCGACGTAGAGCTTCGTCTGCTAGCTTTTGTACATCAACGGGTATTTCTGTGAGATTCGGCCAGATCGACAAATTTTTTATTCGCCTGGTTAAATGCTCTATTCTCTGGGTAGTCCGCAAAATTTTTGCAGGAGATTTCTCGTCTTGGAGTGTTTGAGCCAATAAGTATAGTTCACTATACTTGGCATTACAAATTTCTTTCTCGCCTTCATAATCGAGTTGGCTTAGATTGTTTAATTGCACGGGCGCATCAAATCCACATTCGCGAATTGAACTTCGTAATTCCGCGACTGTTACATCAGCATGGGGTAGTCCACGCAAAAGAGCTTCGTAAGACAGCTCGTCTTTTAATAACAAATCCGGGTTAAATTGGGCCATTTTGTTCTAACACATTAGCACGTACTTAAAATTAATACTATTATATTACACATATATTACATATAATAAATTCATAAGTAATCAATTTACACAAATTAGAAAAGAACAATTTCTCTTCTAAGGGAGAGACAGAAATCACACACACATATTTTTCAATGTTAAATAGCCGATCAGCTGTTTAATGGAATGTAGGTCAGAGGGTGGCCTACATATTTAGTTAACAAAGGAGGGTGAACGTGTGTGACAATGGGGTGTTTGCTTTTACATATTATTGTCTACACAATGCGAGTGAATAACACCAACGATTTGAAACCGGTCGTTTTAAACTTGAGAAGGGGAGCACACTTTTGTGCAACACATTTATTATTACTACGCTTGGACAACACTTTGGCTGCGTTCATTCATAAACTTTTCTCAATTAAATAATTACTTAATTTGTTCACAAGTTTTAAATCACGAACTTCTACTTAATTACTTTATTATTATTTACAAAGTTATTTTTAATCAATTTTTTTTTTATAACACATACTAGTGTATGTAAGCTAGATAGTTGGACATACACTGTGCAGAATGATTCAGGAGACAACAGGTCGTAGTTTGTCGTAAACAAACCTGTTACAGATTGTTCGATTGACCAAAATTGTTATGCTTGGTCACAATTCATGTATGCAAGTACTTATATCGAATTATGCAGGTTGTGCCGGTAGGAACCTGCATATAGCATTTTGCCATGTATGACGCTAATGACATTTTACTTATACATACTACCATCTACGTATTAAGTTACGTATTAATACATATTACGTTATTTAATAGTGTATTAAATATGTTTTGAACATTACATTTATTAAAGTAACTTTCTGAGTGCATATATCAATATTAAATATTTAGTTATTAATCATACTATTTATGCGTGGATAAATAGTGAATGCAATTTGTTTGTGACACATATATACACAATTAAAACTCTTTCCTTTGTTTCCTTTATTTTTTTTTTTTTGATTGTAAGCAGAGGCGCACTTTTGTAACTAGCTTTTCACCGCGTTACAAATCCAGGGAACCCTTCGTAATTAAACTCCGTTAATTAGAAGGGCTGCCTACGTTGTAACAGAATTGATCACAAATAATTAAAATAACAAATTACTTACTAACAGTGTAATTGTTTACTTTGTGTAAGGAAACAATGGCAAGGTATACAATTGATTTAAGCACTCCTCATATGTGTGTAACAAGAAGACTTCTCTTTATTCAACATTTAAGAAAAACATATACTGACTGATGCCATGACATTACTAATTCAATTATTAAATTATCGAAAGGTTTCTTTAAACTTTGGCATCAAACTAGATTCTATATAGTTATACCTCGGATCCGGGTGAACTTTCTGTATTAAAACTTTTAATTATACTCATTTCATGATATTAGCTTGCAAGACTTTCTTTTATTCAACCATTGGAAGAATGGTATTATTGCTTGAGTTATATTCCTCTACATTAGCATATAAACTGTTACAACGTATGAAGTTAGAATAGTTACATGAAATTCTTAGATTTAATTTATAAGTCTTTACAAAGTTAATCGTTTCTGAAAAGTCTCTTTCAAGATGTGTTGTGTAACAAATATTAGTAATCCTCGATAGACAGGCTATCGAGTCACCTTTTAATTGGTATGCGGAAGACTCCTCCTGGGGTATCAGTCTTGGGAAACAGGAACAGCTACGTCGTCATCTCGGTCTGGCTTTCCTCTGTAAAGGGCTCCAAAAGTTCGCAGGTAGAACAATATGTCACGTAGTTATCTACGATGATCTTGTAGATTCTCGGATGTCCTGATCTGCATATTCTGTCACGGGCAGTAGATTTTGTGGCTTCTGCTAGTTCACATCTCCGGGTATGACTTTGGAATAGTTGTTATTTGTTGAAGCACGTAGTCATCTTGTGTTACACTCTTTGTTACGTTTCGATACTTTTTGTTTTACATTACTTTAAACTTATTGTCTATTCACATGACTACATTAATTAATACATCCAGATGCTTTAAACAAACTACATCTGGTACACCATCTGAAGATGAAACCAAATATGATTCACATATTTGAAGAGCAACGCTCTTACGTCTACACTGTACGGAGTCACCATTGCAAGAGAGAGAATTTACGCTCCCTTCGCCTGGTACTGGACAAAAGTTAGTGGGACAACTTCCGCGCGAGAATATAGTTCCTAACTATATTTAAGTTAACATTTTTATTTATGCAAACTATCCCTAAACAAATATACATAATTTAAATCAGTTGTTTTAGCGACTATTTATGTCTTCAGATTTTATTATTATTAACATTAGTTTTTTATCTTATTCTTACTCACACAAGACTCTGAAAGCATGTCAAGTCTGGAATCAACAGGAAAGCGCCTGCTTACAATCAAAGGGTTAAATACGATATTAATAACGCTTTACAATTTATCTTTTTATTTGAGTATCTTATAACTAATTAATTACTGCTTCCTCTCATACTGTGTACATACAGGTATCTTATATTAAAACAGTGAGATTTAAATAGCTTAAGAGCTCGCAACCTTAATTTTTTTAAATTTTTATTTTCTAGATTATTTCTTTTATTTAAATCGTCACATACTCCACCGCTTGAATTGCACGCTACGGTTAAGTTTTTTGAGTCTAACTCACTATTGGGCACTGGGATATTGAATGGGGTTAGTGTGTGTAATTTCTTTCACATAGTTGTTGTACACTTTACATTCTTATGAACTACCTTTTTTTTTTTACATACTATTTACACTAAATATTTACACAATTAAAACACAAAACTCTTTCTTATCTCTATCACTTAATTTTACTACCGGTTTTTTGTTTATCTTACTCTCTCTTCTGTAGAGTAACTTTCTAAATCTTTACTATTTAGAATTCTATCTTTTCTTCTGTGAGTCCTATATATAACTCATGTAGTTAATGAGTGTTAGTACCCATCTAGTTAATGATTATTCATTAATGCATGCTCCGCAGAACTGGAACTCAGGTTGATCAGGCCTCGTTTCCAAACTCTACGTTTTACATTTCTTACGCGGATTCAGAAATATAATTTTCTTTTCTACCTAGTATTCCCTTTTTATTTTGGGTTATACTATACCGTTACTTCTTCTTATACAACTTTAGTTGCGAAATATGCGATCTCCGCACATATTTCTGAGTTGCAGGTTCGCACAGGGCTACTGTAACTGGAGTTAGGTACTTTTGGATTTGGTAAGGGCCACACCATCTGAATGATAGTTTCGAGGTGGTCTTATCAATCGCACTACTAATGGGGTGAGTCTTGTACATTACCAGGTCACCTACTTGGTACCTGACTGAGTTGCTATGATTACCTTTCTCGTGGTATCTTCTGGATTTTTTCAAGCTTGCTCTCAAGTTAGAGCGGGCTTTGTTCCATATTCGCTTTATCTGCTTATCCGTTATTTGCGGAGGCAGTAGATCGTGTATATTCCATCTTGTGGACAAAGGGTGGTTTGGTCTATACTTGTATAGTAACTCGAACGGGGTCGACTTGTGACCTTCGTGGTTATTGGGGACTGGGAGTACGATTAGTGTCAGTGTGTGTGAAGTTATTTATTATTATTGCACAGTTTGTCTTCCCTAATTTCCTTTAAATGACATTATTCATTTAAATGATCGCCTTCGTGAAATTCCCTTTTTCTTACTTCTTAAGTACTAACTTACATTTTAATCTTAATCCTAATTTCCAAACCTTAGATTGGAATGATCCCTACTTATCCGTAACTCACAACATCCCGGCCCGACTGACACCAGCTTACTCTAACTGAGGAAGTTAGCTTTCAGCATTTATTAATGATCTTTGGCCCATTTCTGCCCTATCATTGCCCTTTCAGTCGGCGCCGTTGTGACCTGTTACGTTACATTTATAATCACTACTGGATTATATCCCATAAACTTATTTCTAATGTGATCTAAAGAGGATCCCATACTCCACTTTAGATCACTGGTTTGAGAGAAGCGGAATCTCACGAATATGATTCTCTTTTATCTCTTTTTACAATACTTAAACAAGCTATGCGGGAGAGGAGACACTTCACAATGCTTTGTCCTACTCACTAGGGGTGGTTTTTAATTGTTCAGGCTAGCACCGGTTTCTCACAATAGGGAGGGTGCGTGGCTGTTTACTACAATTCCTACAATACTGAACACGCTTTTATATTTCTAACTTGCCACCACTGCGGTGTCTTCACTATGCAACGTTACTTTTTATTATTATTCTTTTCCCTTAATTACTTCTACACTTCACACAATTTTAGTATAACTTAGGATTTATTTAGCTCTAGTATTTAAATCAATTATTATTATTCACTTTATTATTTATTAAACTACTTTGGGGATTTAAGAAAAGTTCCTAGAACTATCGTCTATTTAATCACCATATTTATTTAGCACACTTTATATTCACAGGTTGGTTCCGTTTTACTAGATGATGTTTAGCTAACATGTCCGCTAATTCTTGGCTGATTAAGGTTCTACTATATCCCGAATCAATTAAGGCGATGCGGGATGTAACGCCTAAGTCGACTTGTATTAATGGTAGTAGATTTTTTTCCATTTACATCTATTAATCGCATTACACTTTTCACGAAATTCTCGCACATAGGGGTCGATTTCTTTCGCACCTTTTTTGTTTTTCACTTGGTTACAGAATAATTCATTCTTATTATTATTACTGGTTTCTTGTAGTTTACCTAGTTTCGAGTAGCTGCGGAAGACACAGGTTTTCGGGTCTCCCTGCCTTACATGTTTTTTGAATTGGGGTTATTCCGTTCCAATGGCTTACTTTTGCACTCTCTTCTTATGTGCCCATATTTGCCACAATTATAACAGGTGGGTTTTCTGCGAGGTGGGTACTTGGTTTCCGCTTTATCTGGGTTTACAGTTAACTTACCAGCTTTGCGCACATGGTGAGGTCTACTAGAAACTTGTCTTTCATACGAGGTTGTTACATCAGGCAGTAGTGCTCGCAATTGATGTCTATTAGTTCCAGAGGTTTTCATTGCTTCTCTATTTTTATCTGAGTACCATACATTTGAAGAATGGATACTGCACTGTTCTAGATCAGCAATCGTATTGGGTCTATTCATCAATGATAGTCGAGATCTTTCTTCGGGTGACACTCCTATTAAAATGGTGTCCACCAGTTGTGTTTCATTCCAGCTTACACGTAGTAGTCGAGAGGACTCCCTAATATCGGAGATGTAGTGAGCTAATCTCTCCTGATGTCCTTGTACTCGGAGTACTGTTTTCCTTTTTATTTCTTCATAGATGCCGGTGGGAATAAAGTATTTTATTAAAGAGCTATGTAGTTCTTCTACTGGGAAAGTAGAGGTTAGGGCTTCTAGCACACGATTTTTTAACGGGGGTTTACACTTTGGTAACAGACCTTGTAAAATTTGCCAGTCATTCAGCTGCTGTAGATCCTTTATCTGAAGAAGATAACTAATAAATGTTAGTAACTTGGAAACATTTAAACCATCTGTATAAGGGATTTCGGATAAAATCTTCTCCACAGGGTGAGTCATTTTTCCGTATAGATCTGCGTTATAGTTCATAGGGGTAATTCCTCGATGAGGGTGATTGGATTCATTGGGGGTGTTGGTCAATTCATTATTTCCGGGACGAAACTGAAAATGCTCGGGAGGAGGGGGATTTACATCTGTATCAGTATTTTGTTCTGGGTTCGCTTGCACTTGCGATACGATAGGTGAGTTCCGATCCGAGTTAGGCGGAGGTAAACCAGTGGTGGGGGATTGTACTGGGGAGATGTGTAATTTCATTAATGATTTCTCTATTTCGTCCATCCTGAATGAGTCGGATTTTCGTCTTAAATCGTTGATAATTGAAGGTAAGCGACGTAGAGCTTCGTCTGCTAGCTTTTGTACATCAACGGGTATTTCTGTGAGATTCGGCCAGATCGACAAATTTTTTATTCGCCTGGTTAAATGCTCTATTCTCTGGGTAGTCCGCAAAATTTTTGCAGGAGATTTCTCGTCTTGGAGTGTTTGAGCCAATAAGTATAGTTCACTATACTTGGCATTACAAATTTCTTTCTCGCCTTCATAATCGAGTTGGCTTAGATTGTTTAATTGCACGGGCGCATCAAATCCACATTCGCGAATTGAACTTCGTAATTCCGCGACTGTTACATCAGCATGGGGTAGTCCACGCAAAAGAGCTTCGTAAGACAGCTCGTCTTTTAATAACAAATCCGGGTTAAATTGGGCCATTTTGTTCTAACACATTAGCACGTACTTAAAATTAATACTATTATATTACACATATATTACATATAATAAATTCATAAGTAATCAATTTACACAAATTAGAAAAGAACAATTTCTCTTCTAAGGGAGAGACAGAAATCACACACACATATTTTTCAATGTTAAATAGCCGATCAGCTGTTTAATGGAATGTAGGTCAGAGGGTGGCCTACATATTTAGTTAACAAAGGAGGGTGAACGTGTGTGACAATGGGGTGTTTGCTTTTACATATTATTGTCTACACAATGCGAGTGAATAACACCAACGATTTGAAACCGGTCGTTTTAAACTTGAGAAGGGGAGCACACTTTTGTGCAACACATTTATTATTACTACGCTTGGACAACACTTTGGCTGCGTTCATTCATAAACTTTTCTCAATTAAATAATTACTTATTTTGTTCACAAGTTTTAAATCACGAACTTCTACTTAATTACTTTATTATTATTTACAAAGTTATTTTTAATCAATTTTTTTTTTATAACACATACTAGTGTATGTAAGCTAGATAGTTGGACATACACTGTGCAGAATGATTCAGGAGACAACAGGTCGTAGTTTGTCGTAAACAAACCTGTTACAGATTGTTCGATTGACCAAAATTGTTATGCTTGGTCACAATTCATGTATGCAAGTACTTATATCGAATTATGCAGGTTGTGCCGGTAGGAACCTGCATATAGCATTTTGCCATGTATGACGCTAATGACATTTTACTTATACATACTACCATCTACGTATTAAGTTACGTATTAATACATATTACGTTATTTAATAGTGTATTAAATATGTTTTGAACATTACATTTATTAAAGTAACTTTCTGAGTGCATATATCAATATTAAATATTTAGTTATTAATCATACTATTTATGCGTGGATAAATAGTGAATGCAATTTGTTTGTGACACATATATACACAATTAAAACTCTTTCCTTTGTTTCCTTTATTTTTTTTTTTTTGATTGTAAGCAGAGGCGCACTTTTGTAACTAGCTTTTCACCGCGTTACAAATCCAGGGAACCCTTCGTAATTAAACTCCGTTAATTAGAAGGGCTGCCTACGTTGTAACAGAATTGATCACAAATAATTAAAATAACAAATTACTTACTTACAGTGTAATTGTTTACTTTGTGTAAGGAAACAATGGCAAGGTATACAATTGATTTAAGCACTCCTCATATGTGTGTAACAAGAAGACTTCTCTTTATTCAACATTTAAGAAAAACATATACTGACTGATGCCATGACATTACTAATTCAATTATTAAATTATCGAAAGGTTTCTTTAAACTTTGGCATCAAACTAGATTCTATATAGTTATACCTCGGATCCGGGTGAACTTTCTGTATTAAAACTTTTAATTATACTCATTTCATGATATTAGCTTGCAAGACTTTCTTTTATTCAACCATTGGAAGAATGGTATTATTGCTTGAGTTATATTCCTCTACATTAGCATATAAACTGTTACAACGTATGAAGTTAGAATAGTTACATGAAATTCTTAGATTTAATTTATAAGTCTTTACAAAGTTAATCGTTTCTGAAAAGTCTCTTTCAAGATGTGTTGTGTAACAAATATTAGTAATCCTCGATAGACAGGCTATCGAGTCACCTTTTAATTGGTATGCGGAAGACTCCTCCTGGGGTATCAGTCTTGGGAAACAGGAACAGCTACGTCGTCATCTCGGTCTGGCTTTCCTCTGTAAAGGGCTCCAAAAGTTCGCAGGTAGAACAATATGTCACGTAGTTATCTACGATGATCTTGTAGATTCTCGGATGTCCTGATCTGCATATTCTGTCACGGGCAGTAGATTTTGTGGCTTCTGCTAGTTCACATCTCCGGGTATGACTTTGGAATAGTTGTTATTTGTTGAAGCACGTAGTCATCTTGTGTTACACTCTTTGTTACGTTTCGATACTTTTTGTTTTACATTACTTTAAACTTATTGTCTATTCACATGACTACATTAATTAATACATCCAGATGCTTTAAACAAACTACATCTGGTACACCATCTGAAGATGAAACCAAATATGATTCACATATTTGAAGAGCAACGCTCTTACGTCTACACTGTACGGAGTCACCATTGCAAGAGAGAGAATTTACGCTCCCTTCGCCTGGTACTGGACAAAAGTTAGTGGGACAACTTCCGCGCGAGAATATAGTTCCTAACTATATTTAAGTTAACATTTTTATTTATGCAAACTATCCCTAAACAAATATACATAATTTAAATCAGTTGTTTTAGCGACTATTTATGTCTTCAGATTTTATTATTATTAACATTAGTTTTTTATCTTATTCTTACTCACACAAGACTCTGAAAGCATGTCAAGTCTGGAATCAACAGGAAAGCGCCTGCTTACAATCAAAGGGTTAAATACGATATTAATAACGCTTTACAATTTATCTTTTTATTTGAGTATCTTATAACTAATTAATTACTGCTTCCTCTCATACTGTGTACATACAGGTATCTTATATTAAAACAGTGAGATTTAAATAGCTTAAGAGCTCGCAACCTTAATTTTTTTTAAATTTTTATTTTCTAGATTATTTCTTTTATTTAAATCGTCACATACTCCACCGCTTGAATTGCACGCTACGGTTAAGTTTTTTGAGTCTAACTCACTATTGGGCACTGGGATATTGAATGGGGTTAGTGTGTGTAATTTCTTTCACATAGTTGTTGTACACTTTACATTCTTATGAACTACCTTTTTTTTTTTTACATACTATTTACACTAAATATTTACACAATTAAAACACAAAACTCTTTCTTATCTCTATCACTTAATTTTACTACCGGTTTTTTGTTTATCTTACTCTCTCTTCTGTAGAGTAACTTTCTAAATCTTTACTATTTAGAATTCTATCTTTTCTTCTGTGAGTCCTATATATAACTCATGTAGTTAATGAGTGTTAGTACCCATCTAGTTAATGATTATTCATTAATGCATGCTCCGCAGAACTGGAACTCAGGTTGATCAGGCCTCGTTTCCAAACTCTACGTTTTACATTTCTTACGCGGATTCAGAAATATAATTTTCTTTTCTACCTAGTATTCCCTTTTTATTTTGGGTTATACTATACCGTTACTTCTTCTTATACAACTTTAGTTGCGAAATATGCGATCTCCGCACATATTTCTGAGTTGCAGGTTCGCACAGGGCTACTGTAACTGGAGTTAGGTACTTTTGGATTTGGTAAGGGCCACACCATCTGAATGATAGTTTCGAGGTGGTCTTATCAATCGCACTACTAATGGGGTGAGTCTTGTACATTACCAGGTCACCTACTTGGTACCTGACTGAGTTGCTATGATTACCTTTCTCGTGGTATCTTCTGGATTTTTTCAAGCTTGCTCTCAAGTTAGAGCGGGCTTTGTTCCATATTCGCTTTATCTGCTTATCCGTTATTTGCGGAGGCAGTAGATCGTGTATATTCCATCTTGTGGACAAAGGGTGGTTTGGTCTATACTTGTATAGTAACTCGAACGGGGTCGACTTGTGACCTTCGTGGTTATTGGGGACTGGGAGTACGATTAGTGTCAGTGTGTGTGAAGTTATTTATTATTATTGCACAGTTTGTCTTCCCTAATTTCCTTTAAATGACATTATTCATTTAAATGATCGCCTTCGTGAAATTCCCTTTTTCTTACTTCTTAAGTACTAACTTACATTTTAATCTTAATCCTAATTTCCAAACCTTAGATTGGAATGATCCCTACTTATCCGTAACTCACAACATCCCGGCCCGACTGACACCAGCTTACTCTAACTGAGGAAGTTAGCTTTCAGCATTTATTAATGATCTTTGGCCCATTTCTGCCCTATCATTGCCCTTTCAGTCGGCGCCGTTGTGACCTGTTACGTTACATTTATAATCACTACTGGATTATATCCCATAAACTTATTTCTAATGTGATCTAAAGAGGATCCCATACTCCACTTTAGATCACTGGTTTGAGAGAAGCGGAATCTCACGAATATGATTCTCTTTTATCTCTTTTTACAATACTTAAACAAGCTATGCGGGAGAGGAGACACTTCACAATGCTTTGTCCTACTCACTAGGGGTGGTTTTTAATTGTTCAGGCTAGCACCGGTTTCTCACAATAGGGAGGGTGCGTGGCTGTTTACTACAATTCCTACAATACTGAACACGCTTTTATATTTCTAACTTGCCACCACTGCGGTGTCTTCACTATGCAACGTTACTTTTTATTATTATTCTTTTCCCTTAATTACTTCTACACTTCACACAATTTTAGTATAACTTAGGATTTATTTAGCTCTAGTATTTAAATCAATTATTATTATTCACTTTATTATTTATTAAACTACTTTGGGGATTTAAGAAAAGTTCCTAGAACTATCGTCTATTTAATCACCATATTTATTTAGCACACTTTATATTCACAGGTTGGTTCCGTTTTACTAGATGATGTTTAGCTAACATGTCCGCTAATTCTTGGCTGATTAAGGTTCTACTATATCCCGAATCAATTAAGGCGATGCGGGATGTAACGCCTAAGTCGACTTGTATTAATGGTAGTAGATTTTTTTCCATTTACATCTATTAATCGCATTACACTTTTCACGAAATTCTCGCACATAGGGGTCGATTTCTTTCGCACCTTTTTTGTTTTTCACTTGGTTACAGAATAATTCATTCTTATTATTATTACTGGTTTCTTGTAGTTTACCTAGTTTCGAGTAGCTGCGGAAGACACAGGTTTTCGGGTCTCCCTGCCTTACATGTTTTTTGAATTGGGGTTATTCCGTTCCAATGGCTTACTTTTGCACTCTCTTCTTATGTGCCCATATTTGCCACAATTATAACAGGTGGGTTTTCTGCGAGGTGGGTACTTGGTTTCCGCTTTATCTGGGTTTACAGTTAACTTACCAGCTTTGCGCACATGGTGAGGTCTACTAGAAACTTGTCTTTCATACGAGGTTGTTACATCAGGCAGTAGTGCTCGCAATTGATGTCTATTAGTTCCAGAGGTTTTCATTGCTTCTCTATTTTGATCTGAGTACCATACATTTGAAGAATGGATACTGCACTGTTCTAGATCAGCAATCGTATTGGGTCTATTCATCAATGATAGTCGAGATCTTTCTTCGGGTGACACTCCTATTAAAATGGTGTCCACCAGTTGTGTTTCATTCCAGCTTACACGTAGTAGTCGAGAGGACTCCCTAATATCGGAGATGTAGTGAGCTAATCTCTCCTGATGTCCTTGTACTCGGAGTACTGTTTTCCTTTTTATTTCTTCATAGATGCCGGTGGGAATAAAGTATTTTATTAAAGAGCTATGTAGTTCTTCTACTGGGAAAGTAGAGGTTAGGGCTTCTAGCACACGATTTTTTAACGGGGGTTTACACTTTGGTAACAGAACTTGTAAAATTTGCCAGTCATTCAGCTGCTGTAGATCCTTTATCTGAAGAAGATAACTAATAAATGTTAGTAACTTGGAAACATTTAAACCATCTGTATAAGGGATTTCGGATAAAATCTTCTCCACAGGGTGAGTCATTTTTCCGTATAGATCTGCGTTATAGTTCATAGGGGTAATTCCTCGATGAGGGTGATTGGATTCATTGGGGGTGTTGGTCAATTCATTATTTCCGGGACGAAACTGAAAATGCTCGGGAGGAGGGGGATTTACATCTGTATCAGTATTTTGTTCTGGGTTCGCTTGCACTTGCGATACGATAGGTGAGTTCCGATCCGAGTTAGGCGGAGGTAAACCAGTGGTGGGGGATTGTACTGGGGAGATGTGTAATTTCATTAATGATTTCTCTATTTCGTCCATCCTGAATGAGTCGGATTTTCGTCTTAAATCGTTGATAATTGAAGGTAAGCGACGTAGAGCTTCGTCTGCTAGCTTTTGTACATCAACGGGTATTTCTGTGAGATTCGGCCAGATCGACAAATTTTTTATTCGCCTGGTTAAATGCTCTATTCTCTGGGTAGTCCGCAAAATTTTTGCAGGAGATTTCTCGTCTTGGAGTGTTTGAGCCAATAAGTATAGTTCACTATACTTGGCATTACAAATTTCTTTCTCGCCTTCATAATCGAGTTGGCTTAGATTGTTTAATTGCACGGGCGCATCAAATCCACATTCGCGAATTGAACTTCGTAATTCCGCGACTGTTACATCAGCATGGGGTAGTCCACGCAAAAGAGCTTCGTAAGACAGCTCGTCTTTTAATAACAAATCCGGGTTAAATTGGGCCATTTTGTTCTAACACATTAGCACGTACTTAAAATTAATACTATTATATTACACATATATTACATATAATAAATTCATAAGTAATCAATTTACACAAATTAGAAAAGAACAATTTCTCTTCTAAGGGAGAGACAGAAATCACACACACATATTTTTCAATGTTAAATAGCCGATCAGCTGTTTACTGGAATGTAGGTCAGAGGGTGGCCTACATATTTAGTTAACAAAGGAGGGTGAACGTGTGTGACAATGGGGTGTTTGCTTTTACATATTATTGTCTACACAATGCGAGTGAATAACACCAACGATTTGAAACCGGTCGTTTTAAACTTGAGAAGGGGAGCACACTTTTGTGCAACACATTTATTATTACTACGCTTGGACAACACTTTGGCTGCGTTCATTCATAAACTTTTCTCAATTAAATAATTACTTATTTTGTCCACAAGTTTTAAATCACGAACTTCTACTTAATTACTTTATTATTATTTACAAAGTTATTTTTAATCAATTTTTTTTTTATAACACATACTAGTGTATGTAAGCTAGATAGTTGGACATACACTGTGCAGAATGATTCAGGAGACAACAGGTCGTAGTTTGTCGTAAACAAACCTGTTACAGATTGTTCGATTGACCAAAATTGTTATGCTTGGTCACAATTCATGTATGCAAGTACTTATATCGAATTATGCAGGTTGTGCCGGTAGGAACCTGCATATAGCATTTTGCCATGTATGACGCTAATGACATTTTACTTATACATACTACCATCTACGTATTAAGTTACGTATTAATACATATTACGTTATTTAATAGTGTATTAAATATGTTTTGAACATTACATTTATTAAAGTAACTTTCTGAGTGCATATATCAATATTAAATATTTAGTTATTAATCATACTATTTATGCGTGGATAAATAGTGAATGCAATTTGTTTGTGACACATATATACACAATTAAAACTCTTTCCTTTGTTTCCTTTATTTATTTTTTTTTGATTGTAAGCAGAGGCGCACTTTTGTAACTAGCTTTTCACCGCGTTACAAATCCAGGGAACCCTTCGTAATTAAACTCCGTTAATTAGAAGGGCTGCCTACGTTGTAACAGAATTGATCACAAATAATTAAAATAACAAATTACTTACTAACAGTGTAATTGTTTACTTTGTGTAAGGAAACAATGGCAAGGTATACAATTGATTTAAGCACTCCTCATATGTGTGTAACAAGAAGACTTCTCTTTATTCAACATTTAAGAAAAACATATACTGACTGATGCCATGACATTACTAATTCAATTATTAAATTATCGAAAGGTTTCTTTAAACTTTGGCATCAAACTAGATTCTATATAGTTATACCTCGGATCCGGGTGAACTTTCTGTATTAAAACTTTTAATTATACTCATTTCATGATATTAGCTTGCAAGACTTTCTTTTATTCAACCATTGGAAGAATGGTATTATTGCTTGAGTTATATTCCTCTACATTAGCATATAAACTGTTACAACGTATGAAGTTAGAATAGTTACATGAAATTCTTAGATTTAATTTATAAGTCTTTACAAAGTTAATCGTTTCTGAAAAGTCTCTTTCAAGATGTGTTGTGTAACAAATATTAGTAATCCTCGATAGACAGGCTATCGAGTCACCTTTTAATTGGTATGCGGAAGACTCCTCCTGGGGTATCAGTCTTGGGAAACAGGAACAGCTACGTCGTCATCTCGGTCTGGCTTTCCTCTGTAAAGGGCTCCAAAAGTTCGCAGGTAGAACAATATGTCACGTAGTTATCTACGATGATCTTGTAGATTCTCGGATGTCCTGATCTGCATATTCTGTCACGGGCAGTAGATTTTGTGGCTTCTGCTAGTTCACATCTCCGGGTATGACTTTGGAATAGTTGTTATTTGTTGAAGCACGTAGTCATCTTGTGTTACACTCTTTGTTACGTTTCGATACTTTTTGTTTTACATTACTTTAAACTTATTGTCTATTCACATGACTACATTAATTAATACATCCAGATGCTTTAAACAAACTACATCTGGTACACCATCTGAAGATGAAACCAAATATGATTCACATATTTGAAGAGCAACGCTCTTACGTCTACACTGTACGGAGTCACCATTGCAAGAGAGAGAATTTACGCTCCCTTCGCCTGGTACTGGACAAAAGTTAGTGGGACAACTTCCGCGCGAGAATATAGTTCCTAACTATATTTAAGTTAACATTTTTATTTATGCAAACTATCCCTAAACAAATATACATAATTTAAATCAGTTGTTTTAGCGACTATTTATGTCTTCAGATTTTATTATTATTAACATTAGTTTTTTATCTTATTCTTACTCACACAAGACTCTGAAAGCATGTCAAGTCTGGAATCAACAGGAAAGCGCCTGCTTACAATCAAAGGGTTAAATACGATATTAATAACGCTTTACAATTTATCTTTTTATTTGAGTATCTTATAACTAATTAATTACTGCTTCCTCTCATACTGTGTACATACAGGTATCTTATATTAAAACAGTGAGATTTAAATAGCTTAAGAGCTCGCAACCTTAATTTTTTTTAAATTTTTATTTTCTAGATTATTTCTTTTATTTAAATCGTCACATACTCCACCGCTTGAATTGCACGCTACGGTTAAGTTTTTTGAGTCTAACTCACTATTGGGCACTGGGATATTGAATGGGGTTAGTGTGTGTAATTTCTTTCACATAGTTGTTGTACACTTTACATTCTTATGAACTACCTTTTTTTTTTTTACATACTATTTACACTAAATATTTACACAATTAAAACACAAAACTCTTTCTTATCTCTATCACTTAATTTTACTACCGGTTTTTTGTTTATCTTACTCTCTCTTCTGTAGAGTAACTTTCTAAATCTTTACTATTTAGAATTCTATCTTTTCTTCTGTGAGTCCTATATATAACTCATGTAGTTAATGAGTGTTAGTACCCATCTAGTTAATGATTATTCATTAATGCATGCTCCGCAGAACTGGAACTCAGGTTGATCAGGCCTCGTTTCCAAACTCTACGTTTTACATTTCTTACGCGGATTCAGAAATATAATTTTCTTTTCTACCTAGTATTCCCTTTTTATTTTGGGTTATACTATACCGTTACTTCTTCTTATACAACTTTAGTTGCGAAATATGCGATCTCCGCACATATTTCTGAGTTGCAGGTTCGCACAGGGCTACTGTAACTGGAGTTAGGTACTTTTGGATTTGGTAAGGGCCACACCATCTGAATGATAGTTTCGAGGTGGTCTTATCAATCGCACTACTAATGGGGTGAGTCTTGTACATTACCAGGTCACCTACTTGGTACCTGACTGAGTTGCTATGATTACCTTTCTCGTGGTATCTTCTGGATTTTTTCAAGGTTGCTCTCAAGTTAGAGCGGGCTTTGTTCCATATTCGCTTTATCTGCTTATCCGTTATTTGCGGAGGCAGTAGATCGTGTATATTCCATCTTGTGGACAAAGGGTGGTTTGGTCTATACTTGTATAGTAACTCGAACGGGGTCGACTTGTGACCTTCGTGGTTTTTGGGGACTGGGAGTACGATTAGTGTCAGTGTGTGTGAAGTTATTTATTATTATTGCACAGTTTGTCTTCCCTAATTTCCTTTAAATGACATTATTCATTTAAATGATCGCCTTCGTGAAATTCCCTTTTTCTTACTTCTTAAGTACTAACTTACATTTTAATCTTAATCCTAATTTCCAAACCTTAGATTGGAATGATCCCTACTTATCCGTAACTCACAACATCCCGGCCCGACTGACACCAGCTTACTCTAACTGAGGAAGTTAGCTTTCAGCATTTATTAATGATCTTTGGCCCATTTCTGCCCTATCATTGCCCTTTCAGTCGGCGCCGTTGTGACCTGTTACGTTACATTTATAATCACTACTGGATTATATCCCATAAACTTATTTCTAATGTGATCTAAAGAGGATCCCATACTCCACTTTAGATCACTGGTTTGAGAGAAGCGGAATCTCACGAATATGATTCTCTTTTATCTCTTTTTACAATACTTAAACAAGCTATGCGGGAGAGGAGACACTTCACAATGCATTGTCCTACTCACTAGGGGTGGTTTTTAATTGTTCAGGCTAGCACCGGTTTCTCACAATAGGGAGGGTGCGTGGCTGTTTACTACAATTCCTACAATACTGAACACGCTTTTATATTTCTAACTTGCCACCACTGCGGTGTCTTCACTATGCAACGTTACTTTTTATTATTATTCTTTTCCCTTAATTACTTCTACACTTCACACAATTTTAGTATAACTTAGGATTTATTTAGCTCTAGTATTTAAATCAATTATTATTATTCACTTTATTATTTATTAAACTACTTTGGGGATTTAAGAAACGTTCCTAGAACTATCGTCTATTTAATCACCATATTTATTTAGCACACTTTATATTCACAGGTTGGTTCCGTTTTACTAGATGATGTTTAGCTAACATGTCCGCTAATTCTTGGCTGATTAAGGTTCTACTAGATCCCGAATCAATTAAGGCGATGGGGGATGTAACGCCTAAGTCGACTTGTATTAATGGTAGTAGATTTTTTTCCATTTACATCTATTAATCGCATTACACTTTTCACGAAATTCTCGCACATAGGGGTCGATTTCTTTCGCACCTTTTTTGTTTTTCACTTGGTTACAGAATAATTCATTCTTATTATTATTACTGGTTTCTTGTAGTTTACCTAGTTTCGAGTAGCTGCGGAAGACACAGGTTTTCGGGTCTCCCTGCCTTACATGTTTTTTGAATTGGGGTTATTCCGTTCCAATGGCTTACTTTTGCACTCTCTTCTTATGTGCCCATATTTGCAACAATTATAACAGGTGGGTTTTCTGCGAGGTGGGTACTTGGTTTCCGCTTTATCTGGGTTTACAGTTAACTTACCAGCTTTGCGCACATGGTGAGGTCTACTAGAAACTTGTCTTTCATACGAGGTTGTTACATCAGGCAGTAGTGCTCGCAATTGATGTCTATTAGTTCCAGAGGTTTTCATTGCTTCTCTATTTTGATCTGAGTACCATACATTTGAAGAATGGATACTGCACTGTTCTAGATCAGCAATCGTATTGGGTCTATTCATCAATGATAGTCGAGATCTTTCTTCGGGTGACACTCCTATTAAAATGGTGTCCACCAGTTGTGTTTCATTCCAGCTTACACGTAGTAGTCGAGAGGACTCCCTAATATCGGAGATGTAGTGAGCTAATCTCTCCTGATGTCCTTGTACTCGGAGTACTGTTTTCCTTTTTATTTCTTCATAGATGCCGGTGGGAATAAAGTATTTTATTAAAGAGCTATGTAGTTCTTCTACTGGGAAAGTAGAGGTTAGGGCTTCTAGCACACGATTTTTTAACGGGGGTTTACACTTTGGTAACAGAACTTGTAAAATTTGCCAGTCATTCAGCTGCTGTAGATCCTTTATCTGAAGAAGATAACTAATAAATGTTAGTAACTTGGAAACATTTAAACCATCTGTATAAGGGATTTCGGATAAAATCTTCTCCACAGGGTGAGTCATTTTTCCGTATAGATCTGCGTTATAGTTCATAGGGGTAATTCCTCGATGAGGGTGATTGGATTCATTGGGGGTGTTGGTCAATTCATTATTTCCGGGACGAAACTGAAAATGCTCGGGAGGAGGGGGATTTACATCTGTATCAGTATTTTGTTCTGGGTTCGCTTGCACTTGCGATACGATAGGTGAGTTCCGATCCGAGTTAGGCGGAGGTAAACCAGTGGTGGGGGATTGTACTGGGGAGATGTGTAATTTCATTAATGATTTCTCTATTTCGTCCATCCTGAATGAGACGGATTTTCGTCTTAAATCGTTGATAATTGAAGGTAAGCGACGTAGAGCTTCGTCTGCTAGCTTTTGTACATCAACGGGTATTTCTGTGAGATTCGGCCAGATCGACAAATTTTTTATTCGCCTGGTTAAATGCTCTATTCTCTGGGTAGTCCGCAAAATTTTTGCAGGAGATTTCTCGTCTTGGAGTGTTTGAGCCAATAAGTATAGTTCACTATACTTGGCATTACAAATTTCTTTCTCGCCTTCATAATCGAGTTGGCTTAGATTGTTTAATTGCACGGGCGCATCAAATCCACATTCGCGAATTGAACTTCGTAATTCCGCGACTGTTACATCAGCATGGGGTAGTCCACGCAAAAGAGCTTCGTAAGACAGCTCGTCTTTTAATAACAAATCCGGGTTAAATTGGGCCATTTTGTTCTAACACATTAGCACGTACTTAAAATTAATACTATTATATTACACATATATTACATATAATAAATTCATAAGTAATCAATTTACACAAATTAGAAAAGAACAATTTCTCTTCTAAGGGAGAGACAGAAATCACACACACATATTTTTCAATGTTAAATAGCCGATCAGCTGTTTACTGGAATGTAGGTCAGAGGGTGGCCTACATATTTAGTTAACAAAGGAGGGTGAACGTGTGTGACAATGGGGTGTTTGCTTTTACATATTATTGTCTACACAATGCGAGTGAATAACACCAACGATTTGAAACCGGTCGTTTTAAACTTGAGAAGGGGAGCACACTTTTGTGCAACACATTTATTATTACTACGCTTGGACAACACTTTGGCTGCGTTCATTCATAAACTTTTCTCAATTAAATAATTACTTATTTTGTTCACAAGTTTTAAATCACGAACTTCTACTTAATTACTTTATTATTATTTACAAAGTTATTTTTAATCAATTTTTTTTTTATAACACATACTAGTGTATGTAAGCTAGATAGTTGGACATACACTGTGCAGAATGATTCAGGAGACAACAGGTCGTAGTTTGTCGTAAACAAACCTGTTACAGATTGTTCGATTGACCAAAATTGTTATGCTTGGTCACAATTCATGTATGCAAGTACTTATATCGAATTATGCAGGTTGTGCCGGTAGGAACCTGCATATAGCATTTTGCCATGTATGACGCTAATGACATTTTACTTATACATACTACCATCTACGTATTAAGTTACGTATTAATACATATTACGTTATTTAATAGTGTATTAAATATGTTTTGAACATTACATTTATTAAAGTAACTTTCTGAGTGCATATATCAATATTAAATATTTAGTTATTAATCATACTATTTATGCGTGGATAAATAGTGAATGCAATTTGTTTGTGACACATATATACACAATTAAAACTCTTTCCTTTGTTTCCTTTATTTTTTTTTTTTTGATTGTAAGCAGAGGCGCACTTTTGTAACTAGCTTTTCACCGCGTTACAAATCCAGGGAACCCTTCGTAATTAAACTCCGTTAATTAGAAGGGCTGCCTACGTTGTAACAGAATTGATCACAAATAATTAAAATAACAAATTACTTACTAACAGTGTAATTGTTTACTTTGTGTAAGGAAACAATGGCAAGGTATACAATTGATTTAAGCACTCCTCATATGTGTGTAACAAGAAGACTTCTCTTTATTCAACATTTAAGAAAAACATATACTGACTGATGCCATGACATTACTAATTCAATTATTAAATTATCGAAAGGTTTCTTTAAACTTTGGCATCAAACTAGATTCTATATAGTTATACCTCGGATCCGGGTGAACTTTCTGTATTAAAACTTTTAATTATACTCATTTCATGATATTAGCTTGCAAGACTTTCTTTTATTCAACCATTGGAAGAATGGTATTATTGCTTGAGTTATATTCCTCTACATTAGCATATAAACTGTTACAACGTATGAAGTTAGAATAGTTACATGAAATTCTTAGATTTAATTTATAAGTCTTTACAAAGTTAATCGTTTCTGAAAAGTCTCTTTCAAGATGTGTTGTGTAACAAATATTAGTAATCCTCGATAGACAGGCTATCGAGTCACCTTTTAATTGGTATGCGGAAGACTCCTCCTGGGGTATCAGTCTTGGGAAACAGGAACAGCTACGTCGTCATCTCGGTCTGGCTTTCCTCTGTAAAGGGCTCCAAAAGTTCGCAGGTAGAACAATATGTCACGTAGTTATCTACGATGATCTTGTAGATTCTCGGATGTCCTGATCTGCATATTCTGTCACGGGCAGTAGATTTTGTGGCTTCTGCTAGTTCACATCTCCGGGTATGACTTTGGAATAGTTGTTATTTGTTGAAGCACGTAGTCATCTTGTGTTACACTCTTTGTTACGTTTCGATACTTTTTGTTTTACATTACTTTAAACTTATTGTCTATTCACATGACTACATTAATTAATACATCCAGATGCTTTAAACAAACTACATCTGGTACACCATCTGAAGATGAAACCAAATATGATTCACATATTTGAAGAGCAACGCTCTTACGTCTACACTGTACGGAGTCACCATTGCAAGAGAGAGAATTTACGCTCCCTTCGCCTGGTACTGGACAAAAGTTAGTGGGACAACTTCCGCGCGAGAATATAGTTCCTAACTATATTTAAGTTAACATTTTTATTTATGCAAACTATCCCTAAACAAATATACATAATTTAAATCAGTTGTTTTAGCGACTATTTATGTCTTCAGATTTTATTATTATTAACATTAGTTTTTTATCTTATTCTTACTCACACAAGACTCTGAAAGCATGTCAAGTCTGGAATCAACAGGAAAGCGCCTGCTTACAATCAAAGGGTTAAATACGATATTAATAACGCTTTACAATTTATCTTTTTATTTGAGTATCTTATAACTAATTAATTACTGCTTCCTCTCATACTGTGTACATACAGGTATCTTATATTAAAACAGTGAGATTTAAATAGCTTAAGAGCTCGCAACCTTAATTTTTTTTAAATTTTTATTTTCTAGATTATTTCTTTTATTTAAATCGTCACATACTCCACCGCTTGAATTGCACGCTACGGTTAAGTTTTTTGAGTCTAACTCACTATTGGGCACTGGGATATTGAATGGGGTTAGTGTGTGTAATTTCTTTCACATAGTTGTTGTACACTTTACATTCTTATGAACTACCTTTTTTTTTTACATACTATTTACACTAAATATTTACACAATTAAAACACAAAACTCTTTCTTATCTCTATCACTTAATTTTACTACCGGTTTTTTGTTTATCTTACTCTCTCTTCTGTAGAGTAACTTTCTAAATCTTTACTATTTAGAATTCTATCTTTTCTTCTGTGAGTCCTATATATAACTCATGTAGTTAATGAGTGTTAGTACCCATCTAGTTAATGATTATTCATTAATGCATGCTCCGCAGAACTGGAACTCATGTTGATCAGGCCTCGTTTCCAAACTCTACGTTTTACATTTCTTACGCGGATTCAGAAATATAATTTTCTTTTCTACCTAGTATTCCCTTTTTATTTTGGGTTATACTATACCGTTACTTCTTCTTATACAACTTTAGTTGCGAAATATGCGATCTCCGCACATATTTCTGAGTTGCAGGTTCGCACAGGGCTACTGTAACTGGAGTTAGGTACTTTTGGATTTGGTAAGGGCCACACCATCTGAATGATAGTTTCGAGGTGGTCTTATCAATCGCACTACTAATGGGGTGAGTCTTGTACATTACCAGGTCACCTACTTGGTACCTGACTGAGTTGCTATGATTACCTTTCTCGTGGTATCTTCTGGATTTTTTCAAGCTTGCTCTCAAGTTAGAGCGGGCTTTGTTCCATATTCGCTTTATCTGCTTATCCGTTATTTGCGGAGGCAGTAGATCGTGTATATTCCATCTTGTGGACAAAGGGTGGTTTGGTCTATACTTGTATAGTAACTCGAACGGGGTCGACTTGTGACCTTCGTGGTTATTGGGGACTGGGAGTACGATTAGTGTCAGTGTGTGTGAAGTTATTTATTATTATTGCACAGTTTGTCTTCCCTAATTTCCTTTAAATGACATTATTCATTTAAATGATCGCCTTCGTGAAATTCCCTTTTTCTTACTTCTTAAGTACTAACTTACATTTTAATCTTAATCCTAATTTCCAAACCTTAGATTGGAATGATCCCTACTTATCCGTAACTCACAACATCCCGGCCCGACTGACACCAGCTTACTCTAACTGAGGAAGTTAGCTTTCAGCATTTATTAATGATCTTTGGCCCATTTCTGCCCTATCATTGCCCTTTCAGTCGGCGCCGTTGTGACCTGTTACGTTACATTTATAATCACTACTGGATTATATCCCATAAACTTATTTCTAATGTGATCTAAAGAGGATCCCATACTCCACTTTAGATCACTGGTTTGAGAGAAGCGGAATCTCACGAATATGATTCTCTTTTATCTCTTTTTACAATACTTAAACAAGCTATGCGGGAGAGGAGACACTTCACAATGCATTGTCCTACTCACTAGGGGTGGTTTTTAATTGTTCAGGCTAGCACCGGTTTCTCACAATAGGGAGGGTGCGTGGCTGTTTACTACAATTCCTACAATACTGAACACGCTTTTATATTTCTAACTTGCCACCACTGCGGTGTCTTCACTATGCAACGTTACTTTTTATTATTATTCTTTTCCCTTAATTACTTCTACACTTCACACAATTTTAGTATAACTTAGGATTTATTTAGCTCTAGTATTTAAATCAATTATTATTATTCACTTTATTATTTATTAAACTACTTTGGGGATTTAAGAAACGTTCCTAGAACTATCGTCTATTTAATCACCATATTTATTTAGCACACTTTATATTCACAGGTTGGTTCCGTTTTACTAGATGATGTTTAGCTAACATGTCCGCTAATTCTTGGCTGATTAAGGTTCTACTAGATCCCGAATCAATTAAGGCGATGGGGGATGTAACGCCTAAGTCGACTTGTATTAATGGTAGTAGATTTTTTCCATTTACATCTATTAATCGCATTACACTTTTCACGAAATTCTCGCACATAGGGGTCGATTTCTTTCGCACCTTTTTTGTTTTTCACTTGGTTACAGAATAATTCATTCTTATTATTATTACTGGTTTCTTGTAGTTTACCTAGTTTCGAGTAGCTGCGGAAGACACAGGTTTTCGGGTCTCCCTGCCTTACATGTTTTTTGAATTGGGGTTATTCCGTTCCAATGGCTTACTTTTGCACTCTCTTCTTATGTGCCCATATTTGCCACAATTATAACAGGTGGGTTTTCTGCGAGGTGGGTACTTGGTTTCCGCTTTATCTGGGTTTACAGTTAACTTACCAGCTTTGCGCACATGGTGAGGTCTACTAGAAACTTGTCTTTCATACGAGGTTGTTACATCAGGCAGTAGTGCTCGCAATTGATGTCTATTAGTTCCAGAGGTTTTCATTGCTTCTCTATTTTGATCTGAGTACCATACATTTGAAGAATGGATACTGCACTGTTCTAGATCAGCAATCGTATTGGGTCTATTCATCAATGATAGTCGAGATCTTTCTTCGGGTGACACTCCTATTAAAATGGTGTCCACCAGTTGTGTTTCATTCCAGCTTACACGTAGTAGTCGAGAGGACTCCCTAATATCGGAGATGTAGTGAGCTAATCTCTCCTGATGTCCTTGTACTCGGAGTACTGTTTTCCTTTTTATTTCTTCATAGATGCCGGTGGGAATAAAGTATTTTATTAAAGAGCTATGTAGTTCTTCTACTGGGAAAGTAGAGGTTAGGGCTTCTAGCACACGATTTTTTAACGGGGGTTTACACTTTGGTAACAGAACTTGTAAAATTTGCCAGTCATTCAGCTGCTGTAGATCCTTTATCTGAAGAAGATAACTAATAAATGTTAGTAACTTGGAAACATTTAAACCATCTGTATAAGGGATTTCTGATAAAATCTTCTCCACAGGGTGAGTCATTTTTCCGTATAGATCTGCGTTATAGTTCATAGGGGTAATTCCTCGATGAGGGTGATTGGATTCATTGGGGGTGTTGGTCAATTCATTATTTCCGGGACGAAACTGAAAATGCTCGGGAGGAGGGGGATTTACATCTGTATCAGTATTTTGTTCTGGGTTCGCTTGCACTTGCGATACGATAGGTGAGTTCCGATCCGAGTTAGGCGGAGGTAAACCAGTGGTGGGGGATTGTACTGGGGAGATGTGTAATTTCATTAATGATTTCTCTATTTCGTCCATCCTGAATGAGTCGGATTTTCGTCTTAAATCGTTGATAATTGAAGGGAAGCGTCGTAGAGCTTCGTCTGCTAGCTTTTGTACATCAACGGGTATTTCTGTGAGATTCGGCCAGATCGACAAATTTTTTATTCGCCTGGTTAAATGCTCTATTCTCTGGGTAGTCTGCAAAATTTTTGCAGGAGATTTCTCGTCTTGGAGTGTTTGAGCCAATAAGTATAGTTCACTATACTTGGCATTACAAATTTCTTTCTCGCCTTCATAATCGAGTTGGCTTAGATTGTTTAATTGCACGGGCGCATCAAATCCACATTCGCGAATTGAACTTCGTAATTCCGCGACTGTTACATCAGCATGGGGTAGTCCACGCAAAAGAGCTTCGTAAGACAGCTCGTCTTTTAATAACAAATCCGGGTTAAATTGGGCCATTTTGTTCTAACACATTAGCACGTACTTAAAATTAATACTATTATATTACACATATATTACATATAATAAATTCATAAGTAATCAATTTACACAAATTAGAAAAGAACAATTTCTCTTCTAAGGGAGAGACAGAAATCACACACACATATTTTTCAATGTTAAATAGCCGATCAGCTGTTTACTGGAATGTAGGTCAGAGGGTGGCCTACATATTTAGTTAACAAAGGAGGGTGAACGTGTGTGACAATGGGGTGTTTGCTTTTACATATTATTGTCTACACAATGCGAGTGAATAACACCAACGATTTGAAACCGGTCGTTTTAAACTTGAGAAGGGGAGCACACTTTTGTGCAACACATTTATTATTACTACGCTTGGACAACACTTTGGCTGCGTTCATTCATAAACTTTTCTCAATTAAATAATTACTTATTTTGTTCACAAGTTTTAAATCACGAACTTCTACTTAATTACTTTATTATTATTTACAAAGTTATTTTTAATCAATTTTTTTTTTATAACACATACTAGTGTATGTAAGCTAGATAGTTGGACATACACTGTGCAGAATGATTCAGGAGACAACAGGTCGTAGTTTGTCGTAAACAAACCTGTTACAGATTGTTCGATTGACCAAAATTGTTATGCTTGGTCACAATTCATGTATGCAAGTACTTATATCGAATTATGCAGGTTGTGCCGGTAGGAACCTGCATATAGCATTTTGCCATGTATGACGCTAATGACATTTTACTTATACATACTACCATCTACGTATTAAGTTACGTATTAATACATATTACGTTATTTAATAGTGTATTAAATATGTTTTGAACATTACATTTATTAAAGTAACTTTCTGAGTGCATATATCAATATTAAATATTTAGTTATTAATCATACTATTTATGCGTGGATAAATAGTGAATGCAATTTGTTTGTGACACATATATACACAATTAAAACTCTTTCCTTTGTTTCCTTTATTTTTTTTTTTTTATTGTAAGCAGAGGCGCACTTTTGTAACTAGCTTTTCACCGCGTTACAAATCCAGGGAACCCTTCGTAATTAAACTCCGTTAATTAGAAGGGCTGCCTACGTTGTAACAGAATTGATCACAAATAATTAAAATAACAAATTACTTACTAACAGTGTAATTGTTTACTTTGTGTAAGGAAACAATGGCAAGGTATACAATTGATTTAAGCACTCCTCATATGTGTGTAACAAGAAGACTTCTCTTTATTCAACATTTAAGAAAAACATATACTGACTGATGCCATGACATTACTAATTCAATTATTAAATTATCGAAAGGTTTCTTTAAACTTTGGCATCAAACTAGATTCTATATAGTTATACCTCGGATCCGGGTGAACTTTCTGTATTAAAACTTTTAATTATACTCATTTCATGATATTAGCTTGCAAGACTTTCTTTTATTCAACCATTGGAAGAATGGTATTATTGCTTGAGTTATATTCCTCTACATTAGCATATAAACTGTTACAACGTATGAAGTTAGAATAGTTACATGAAATTCTTAGATTTAATTTATAAGTCTTTACAAAGTTAATCGTTTCTGAAAAGTCTCTTTCAAGATGTGTTGTGTAACAAATATTAGTAATCCTCGATAGACAGGCTATCGAGTCACCTTTTAATTGGTATGCGGAAGACTCCTCCTGGGGTATCAGTCTTGGGAAACAGGAACAGCTACGTCGTCATCTCGGTCTGGCTTTCCTCTGTAAAGGGCTCCAAAAGTTCGCAGGTAGAACAATATGTCACGTAGTTATCTACGATGATCTTGTAGATTCTCGGATGTCCTGATCTGCATATTCTGTCACGGGCAGTAGATTTTGTGGCTTCTGCTAGTTCACATCTCCGGGTATGACTTTGGAATAGTTGTTATTTGTTGAAGCACGTAGTCATCTTGTGTTACACTCTTTGTTACGTTTCGATACTTTTTGTTTTACATTACTTTAAACTTATTGTCTATTCACATGACTACATTAATTAATACATCCAGATGCTTTAAACAAACTACATCTGGTACACCATCTGAAGATGAAACCAAATATGATTCACATATTTGAAGAGCAACGCTCTTACGTCTACACTGTACGGAGTCACCATTGCAAGAGAGAGAATTTACGCTCCCTTCGCCTGGTACTGGACAAAAGTTAGTGGGACAACTTCCGCGCGAGAATATAGTTCCTAACTATATTTAAGTTAACATTTTTATTTATGCAAACTATCCCTAAACAAATATACATAATTTAAATCAGTTGTTCTAGCGACTATTTATGTCTTCAGATTTTGTTATTATTAACATTAGTTTTTTATCTTATTCTTACTCACACAAGACTCTGAAAGCATGTCAAGTCTGGAATCAACAGGAAAGCGCCTGCTTACAATCAAAGGGTTAAATACGATATTAATAACGCTTTACAATTTATCTTTTTATTTGAGTATCTTATAACTAATTAATTACTGCTTCCTCTCATACTGTGTACATACAGGTATCTTATATTAAAACAGTGAGATTTAAATAGCTTAAGAGCTCGCAACCTTAATTTTTTTTAAATTTTTATTTTCTAGATTATTTCTTTTATTTAAATCGTCACATACTCCACCGCTTGAATTGCACGCTACGGTTAAGTTTTTTGAGTCTAACTCACTATTGGGCACTGGGATATTGAATGGGGTTAGTGTGTGTAATTTCTTTCACATAGTTGTTGTACACTTTACATTCTTATGAACTACCTTTTTTTTTTTTACATACTATTTACACTAAATATTTACACAATTAAAACACAAAACTCTTTCTTATCTCTATCACTTAATTTTACTACCGGTTTTTTGTTTATCTTACTCTCTCTTCTGTAGAGTAACTTTCTAAATCTTTACTATTTAGAATTCTATCTTTTCTTCTGTGAGTCATATATATAACTCATGTAGTTAATGAGTGTTAGTACCCATCTAGTTAATGATTATTCATTAATGCATGCTCCGCAGAACTGGAACTCAGGTTGATCAGGCCTCGTTTCCAAACTCTACGTTTTACATTTCTTACGCGGATTCAGAAATATAATTTTCTTTTCTACCTAGTATTCCCTTTTTATTTTGGGTTATACTATACCGTTACTTCTTCTTATACAACTTTAGTTGCGAAATATGCGATCTCCGCACATATTTCTGAGTTGCAGGTTCGCACAGGGCTACTGTAACTGGAGTTAGGTACTTTTGGATTTGGTAAGGGCCACACCATCTGAATGATAGTTTCGAGGTGGTCTTATCAATCGCACTACTAATGGGGTGAGTCTTGTACATTACCAGGTCACCTACTTGGTACCTGACTGAGTTGCTATGATTACCTTTCTCGTGGTATCTTCTGGATTTTTTCAAGCTTGCTCTCAAGTTAGAGCGGGCTTTGTTCCATATTCGCTTTATCTGCTTATCCGTTATTTGCGGAGGCAGTAGATCGTGTATATTCCATCTTGTGGACAAAGGGTGGTTTGGTCTATACTTGTATAGTAACTCGAACGGGGTCGACTTGTGACCTTCGTGGTTATTGGGGACTGGGAGTACGATTAGTGTCAGTGTGTGTGAAGTTATTTATTATTATTGCACAGTTTGTATTCCCTAATTTCCTTTAAATGACATTATTCATTTAAATGATCGCCTTCGTGAAATTCCCTTTTTCTTACTTCTTAAGTACTAACTTACATTTTAATCTTAATCCTAATTTCCAAACCTTAGATTGGAATGATCCCTACTTATCCGTAACTCACAACATCCCGGCCCGACTGACACCAGCTTACTCTAACTGAGGAAGTTAGCTTTCAGCATTTATTAATGATCTTTGGCCCATTTCTGCCCTATCATTGCCCTTTCAGTCGGCGCCGTTGTGACCTGTTACGTTACATTTATAATCACTACTGGATTATATCCCATAAACTTATTTCTAATGTGATCTAAAGAGGATCCCATACTCCACTTTAGATCACTGGTTTGAGAGAAGCGGAATCTCACGAATATGATTCTCTTTTATCTCTTTTTACAATACTTAAACAAGCTATGCGGGAGAGGAGACACTTCACAATGCTTTGTCCTACTCACTAGGGGTGGTTTTTAATTGTTCAGGCTAGCACCGGTTTCTCACAATAGGGAGGGTGCGTGGCTGTTTACTACAATTCCTACAATACTGAACACGCTTTTATATTTCTAACTTGCCACCACTGCGGTGTCTTCACTATGCAACGTTACTTTTTATTATTATTCTTTTCCCTTAATTACTTCTACACTTCACACAATTTTAGTATAACTTAGGATTTATTTAGCTCTAGTATTTAAATCAATTATTATTATTCACTTTATTATTTATTAAACTACTTTGGGGATTTAAGAAACGTTCCTAGAACTATCGTCTATTTAATCACCATATTTATTTAGCACACTTTATATTCACAGGTTGGTTCCGTTTTACTAGATGATGTTTAGCTAACATGTCCGCTAATTCTTGGCTGATTAAGGTTCTACTAGATCCCGAATCAATTAAGGCGATGGGGGATGTAACGCCTAAGTCGACTTGTATTAATGGTAGTAGATTTTTTTCCATTTACATCTATTAATCGCATTACACTTTTCACGAAATTCTCGCACATAGGGGTCGATTTCTTTCGCAACTTTTTTGTTTTTCACTTGGTTACAGAATAATTCATTCTTATTATTATTACTGGTTTCGTGTAGTTTACCTAGTTTCGAGTAGCTGCGGAAGACACACGTTTTCGGGTCTCCCTGCCTTACATGTTTTTTGAATTGGGGTTATTCCGTTCCAATGGCTTACTTTTGCACTCTCTTCTTATGTGCCCATATTTGCCACAATTATAACAGGTGGGTTTTCTGCGAGGTGGTTACTTGGTTTCCGCTTTATCTGGGTTTATAGTTAACTTACCAGCTTTGCGCACATGGTGAGGTCTACTAGAAACTTGTCTTTCATACGAGGTTGTTACATCAGGCAGTAGTGCTCGCAATTGATGTCTATTAGTTCCAGAGGTTTTCATTGCTTCTCTATTTTGATCTGAGTACCATACATTTGAAGAATGGATACTGCACTGTTCTAGATCAGCAATCGTATTGGGTCTATTCATCAATGATAGTCGAGATCTTTCTTCGGGTGACACTCCTATTAAAATGGTGTCCACCAGTTGTGTTTCATTCCAGCTTACACGTAGTAGTCGAGAGGACTCCCTAATATCGGAGATGTAGTGAGCTAATCTCTCCTGTTGTCCTTGTACTCGGAGTACTGTTTTCCTTTTTATTTCTTCATAGATGCCGGTGGGAATAAAGTATTTTATTAAAGAGCTATGTAGTTCTTCTACTGGGAAAGTAGAGGTTAGGGCTTCTAGCACACGATTTTTTAACGGGGGTTTACACTTTGGTAACAGAACTTGTAAAATTTGCCAGTCATTCAGCTGCTGTAGATCCTTTATCTGAAGAAGATAACTAATAAATGTTAGTAACTTGGAAACATTTAAACCATCTGTATAAGGGATTTCGGATAAAATCTTCTCCACAGGGTGAGTCATTTTTCCGTATAGATCTGCGTTATAGTTCATAGGGGTAATTCCTCGATGAGGGTGATTGGATTCATTGGGGGTGTTGGTCAATTCATTCTTTCCGGGACGAAACTGAAAATGCTCGGGAGGAGGGGGATTTACATCTGTATCAGTATTTTGTTCTGGGTTCGCTTGCACTTGCGATACGATAGGTGAGTTCCGATCCGAGTTAGGCGGAGGTAAACCAGTGGTGGGGGATTGTACTGGGGAGATGTGTAATTTCATTAATGATTTCTCTATTTCGTCCATCCTGAATGAGTAGGATTTTCGTCTTAAATAGTTGATAATTGAAGGTAAGCGACGTAGAGCTTCGTCTGCTAGCTTTTGTACATCAACGGGTATTTCTGTGAGATTCGGCCAGATCGACAAATTTTTTATTCGCCTGGTTAAATGCTCTATTCTCTGGGTAGTCCGCAAAATTTTTGCAGGAGATTTCTCGTCTTGGAGTGTTTGAGCCAATAAGTATAGTTCACTATACTTGGCATTACAAATTTCTTTCTCGCCTTCATAATCGAGTTGGCTTAGATTGTTTAATTGCACGGGCGCATCAAATCCACATTCGCGAATTGAACTTCGTAATTCCCCGACTGTTACATCAGCATGGGGTAGTCCACGCAAAAGAGCTTCGTAAGACAGCTCGTCTTTTAATAACAAATCCGGGTTAAATTGGGCCATTTTGTTCTAACACATTAGCACGTACTTAAAATTAATACTATTATATTACACATATATTACATATAATAAATTCATAAGTAATCAATTTACACAAATTAGAAAAGAACAATTTCTCTTCTAAGGGAGAGACAGAAATCACACACACATATTTTTCAATGTTAAATAGCCGATCAGCTGTTTACTGGAATGTAGGTCAGAGGGTGGCCTACATATTTAGTTAACAAAGGAGGGTGAACGTGTGTGACAATGGGGTGTTTGCTTTTACATATTATTGTCTACACAATGCGAGTGAATAACACCAACGATTTGAAACCGGTCGTTTTAAACTTGAGAAGGGGAGCACACTTTTGTGCAACACATTTATTATTACTACGCTTGGACAACACTTTGGCTGCGTTCATTCATAAACTTTTCTCAATTAAATAATTACTTATTTTGTTCACAAGTTTTAAATCACGAACTTCTACTTAATTACTTTATTATTATTTACAAAGTTATTTTTAATCAATTTTTTTTTTATAACACATACTAGTGTATGTAAGCTAGATAGTTGGACATACACTGTGCAGAATGATTCAGGAGACAACAGGTCGTAGTTTGTCGTAAACAAACCTGTTACAGATTGTTCGATTGACCAAAATTGTTATGCTTGGTCACAATTCATGTATGCAAGTACTTATATCGAATTATGCAGGTTGTGCCGGTAGGAACCTGCATATAGCATTTTGCCATGTATGACGCTAATGACATTTTACTTATACATACTACCATCTACGTATTAAGTTACGTATTAATTCATATTACGTTATTTAATAGTGTATTAAATATGTTTTGAACATTACATTTATTAAAGTAACTTTCTGAGTGCATATATCAATATTAAATATTTAGTTATTAATCATACTATTTATGCGTGGATAAATAGTGAATGCAATTTGTTTGTGACACATATATACACAATTAAAACTCTTTCCTTTGTTTCCTTTATTTTTTTTTTTTTGATTGTAAGCAGAGGCGCACTTTTGTAACTAGCTTTTCACCGCGTTACAAATCCAGGGAACCCTTCGTAATTAAACTCCGTTAATTAGAAGGGCTGCCTACGTTGTAACAGAATTGATCACAAATAATTAAAATAACAAATTACTTACTAACAGTGTAATTGTTTACTTTGTGTAAGGAAACAATGGCAAGGTATACAATTGATTTAAGCACTCCTCATATGTGTGTAACAAGAAGACTTCTCTTTATTCAACATTTAAGAAAAACATATACTGACTGATGCCATGACATTACTAATTCAATTATTAAATTATCGAAAGGTTTCTTTAAACTTTGGCATCAAACTAGATTCTATATAGTTATACCTCGGATCCGGGTGAACTTTCTGTATTAAAACTTTTAATTATACTCATTTCATGATATTAGCTTGCAAGACTTTCTTTTATTCAACCATTGGAAGAATGGTATTATTGCTTGAGTTATATTCCTCTACATTAGCATATAAACTGTTACAACGTATGAAGTTAGAATAGTTACATGAAATTCTTAGATTTAATTTATAAGTCTTTACAAAGTTAATCGTTTCTGAAAAGTCTCTTTCAAGATGTGTTGTGTAACAAATATTAGTAACCCTCGATAGACAGGCTATCGAGTCACCTTTTAATTGGTATGCGGAAGACTCCTCCTGGGGTATCAGTCTTGGGAAACAGGAACAGCTACGTCGTCATCTCGGTCTGGCTTTCCTCTGTAAAGGGCTCCAAAAGTTCGCAGGTAGAACAATATGTCATGTAGTTATCTACGATGATCTTGTAGATTCTCGGATGTCCTGATCTGCATATTCTGTCACGGGCAGTAGATTTTGTGGCTTCTGCTAGTTCACATCTCCGGGTATGACTTTGGAATAGTTGTTATTTGTTGAAGCACGTAGTCATCTTTTGTTACACTCTTTGTTACGTTTCGATACTTTTTGTTTTACATTACTTTAAACTTATTGTCTATTCACATGACTACATTAATTAATACATCCAGATGCTTCAAACAAACTACATCTGGTACACCATCTGAAGATGAAACCAAATATGATTCACATATTTGAAGAGCAACGCTCTTACGTCTACACTGTACGGAGTCACCATTGCAAGAGAGAGAATTTACGCTCCCTTCGCCTGGTACTGGACAAAAGTTAGTGGGACAACTTCCGCACGAGAATATAGTTCCTAACTATATTTAAGTTAACATTTTTATTTATGCAAACTATCCCTAAACAAATATACATAATTTAAATCAGTTGTTTTAGCGACTATTTATGTCTTCAGATTTTTTTATTATTAACATTAGTTTTTTATCTTATTCTTACTCACACAAGACTCTGAAAGCATGTCAAGTCTGGAATCAACAGGAAAGCGCCTGCTTACAATCAAAGGGTTAAATACGATATTAATAACGCTTTACAATTTATCTTTTTATTTGAGTATCTTATAACTAATTAATTACTGCTTCCTCTCATACTGTGTACATACAGGTATCTTATATTAAAACAGTGAGATTTAAATAGCTTACGAGCTCGCAACGTTAATTTTTTTTTAATTTTTATTTTCTAGATTATTTCTTTTATTTAAATCGTCACATACTCCACCGCTTGAATTGCACGCTACGGTTAAGTTTTTTGAGTCTAACTCACTATTGGGCACTGGGATATTGAATGGGGTTAGTGTGTGTAATTTCTTTCACATAGTTGTTGTACACTTTACATTCTTATGAACTACCTTTTTTTTTTTTTTACATACTATTTACACTAAATATTTACACAATTAAAACACAAAACTCTTTCTTATCTCTATCACTTAATTTTACTACCGGTTTTTTATTTATCTTACTCTCTCTTCTGTAGAGTAACTTTCTAAATCTTTACTATTTAGAATTCTATCTTTTCTTCTGTGAGTCCTATATATAACTCATGTACTTAATGAGTGTTAGTACCCATCTAGTTAATGATTATTCATTAATGCATGCTCCGCAGAACTGGAACTCAGGTTGATCAGGCCTCGTTTCCAAACTCTACGTTTTACATTTCTTACGCGGATTCAGAAATATAATTTTTTTTTCTACCTAGTATTCCCTTTTTATTTTGGGTTATACTATACCGTTACTTCTTCTTATACAACTTTAGTTGCGAAATATGCGATCTCCGCACATATTTCTGAGTTGCAGGTTCGCACAGGGCTACTGTAACTGGAGTTAGGTACTTTTGGATTTGGTAAGGGCCACACCATCTGAATGATAGTTTCGAGGTGGTCTTATCAATCGCACTACTAATGGGGTGAGTCTTGTACATTACCAGGTCACCTACTTGGTACCTGACTGAGTTGCTATGATTACCTTTCTCGTGGTATCTTCTGGATTTTTTCAAGCTTGCTCTCAAGTTAGAGCGGGCTTTGTTCCATATTCGCTTTATCTGCTTATCCGTTATTTGCGGAGGCAGTAGATCGTGTATATTCCATCTTGTGGACAAAGGGTGGTTTGGTCTATACTTGTATAGTAACTCGAACGGGGTCGACTTGTGACCTTCGTGGTTATTGGGGACTGGGAGTACGATTAGTGTCAGTGTGTGTGAAGTTATTTATTATTATTGCACAGTTTGTCTTCCCTAATTTCCTTTAAATGACATTATTCATTTAAATGATCGCCTTCGTGAAATTCCCTTTTTCTTACTTCTTAAGTACTAACTTACATTTTAATCTTAATCCTAATTTCCAAACCTTAGATTGGAATGATCCCTACTTATCCGTAACTCACAACATCCCGGCCCGACTGACACCAGCTTACTCTAACTGAGGAAGTTAGCTTTCAGCATTTATTAATGATCTTTGGCCCATTTCTGCCCTATCATTGCCCTTTCAGTCGGCGCCGTTGTGACCTGTTACGTTACATTTATAATCACTACTGGATTATATCCCATAAACTTATTTCTAATGTGATCTAAAGAGGATCCCATACTCCACTTTAGATCACTGGTTTGAGAGAAGCGGAATCTCACGAATATGATTCTCTTTTATCTCTTTTTACAATACTTAAACAAGCTATGCGGGAGAGGAGACACTTCACAATGCATTGTCCTACTCACTAGGGGTGGTTTTTAATTGTTCAGGCTAGCACCGGTTTCTCACAATAGGGAGGGTGCGTGGCTGTTTACTACAATTCCTACAATACTGAACACGCTTTTATATTTCTAACTTGCCACCACTGCGGTGTCTTCACTATGCAACGTTACTTTTTATTATTATTCTTTTCCCTTAATTACTTCTACACTTCACACAATTTTAGTATAACTTAGGATTTATTTAGCTCTAGTATTTAAATCAATTATTATTATTCACTTTATTATTTATTAAACTACTTTGGGGATTTAAGAAACGTTCCTAGAACTATCGTCTACTTAATCACCATATTTATTTAGCACACTTTATATTCACAGGTTGGTTCCGTTTTACTAGATGATGTTTAGCTAACATGTCCGCTAATTCTTGGCTGATTAAGGTTCTACTAGATCCCGAATCAATTAAGGCGATGGGGGATGTAACGCCTAAGTCGACTTGTATTAATGGTAGTAGATTTTTTTCCATTTACATCTATTAATCGCATTACACTTTTCACGAAATTCTCGCACATAGGGGTCGATTTCTTTCGCACCTTTTTTGTTTTTCACTTGGTTACAGAATAATTCATTCTTATTATTATTACTGGTTTCTTGTAGTTTACCTAGTTTCGAGTAGCTGCGGAAGACACAGGTTTTCGGGTCTCCCTGCCTTACATGTTTTTTGAATTGGGGTTATTCCGTTCCAATGGCTTACTTTTGCACTCTCTTCTTATGTGCCCATATTTGCCACAATTATAACAGGTGGGTTTTCTGCGAGGTGGGTACTTGGTTTCCGCTTTATCTGGGTTTACAGTTAACTTACCAGCTTTGCGCACATGGTGAGGTCTACTAGAAACTTGTCTTTCATACGAGGTTGTTACATCAGGCAGTAGTGCTCGCAATTGATGTCTATTAGTTCCAGAGGTTTTCATTGCTTCTCTATTTTGATCTGAGTACCATACATTTGAAGAATGGATACTGCACTGTTCTAGATCAGCAATCGTATTGGGTCTATTCATCAATGATAGTCGAGATCTTTCTTCGGGTGACACTCCTATTAAAATGGTGTCCACCAGTTGTGTTTCATTCCAGCTTACACGTAGTAGTCGAGAGGACTCCCTAATATCGGAGATGTAGTGAGCTAATCTCTCCTGTTGTCCTTGTACTCGGAGTACTGTTTTCCTTTTTATTTCTTCATAGATGCCGGTGGGAATAAAGTATTTTATTAAAGAGCTATGTAGTTCTTCTACTGGGAAAGTAGAGGTTAGGGCTTCTAGCACACGATTTTTTAACGGGGGTTTACACTTTGGTAACAGAACTTGTAAAATTTGCCAGTCATTCAGCTGCTGTAGATCCTTTATCTGAAGAAGATAACTAATAAATGTTAGTAACTTGGAAACATTTAAACCATCTGTATAAGGGATTTCGGATAAAATCTTCTCCACAGGGTGAGTCATTTTTCCGTATAGATCTGCGTTATAGTTCATAGGGGTAATTCCTCGATGAGGGTGATTGGATTCATTGGGGGTGTTGGTCAATTCATTATTTCCGGGACGAAACTGAAAATGCTCGGGAGGAGGGGGATTTACATCTGTATCAGTATTTTGTTCTGGGTTCGCTTGCACTTGCGATACGATAGGTGAGTTCCGATCCGAGTTAGGCGGAGGTAAACCAGTGGTGGGGGATTGTACTGGGGAGATGTGTAATTTCATTAATGATTTCTCTATTTCGTCCATCCTGAATGAGTCGGATTTTCGTCTTAAATCGTTGATAATTGAAGGTAAGCGACGTAGAGCTTCGTCTGCTAGCTTTTGTACATCAACGGGTATTTCTGTGAGATTCGGCCAGATCGACAAATTTTTTATTCGCCTGGTTAAATGCTCTATTCTCTGGGTAGTCCGCAAAATTTTTGCAGGAGATTTCTCGTCTTGGAGTGTTTGAGCCAATAAGTATAGTTCACTATACTTGGCATTACAAATTTCTTTCTCGCCTTCATAATCGAGTTGGCTTAGATTGTTTAATTGCACGGGCGCATCAAATCCACATTCGCGAATTGAACTTCGTAATTCCCCGACTGTTACATCAGCATGGGGTAGTCCACGCAAAAGAGCTTCGTAAGACAGCTCGTCTTTTAATAACAAATCCGGGTTAAATTGGGCCATTTTGTTCTAACACATTAGCACGTACTTAAAATTAATACTATTATATTACACATATATTACATATAATAAATTCATAAGTAATCAATTTACACAAATTAGAAAAGAACAATTTCTCTTCTAAGGGAGAGACAGAAATCACACACACATATTTTTCAATGTTAAATAGCCGATCAGCTGTTTACTGGAATGTAGGTCAGAGGGTGGCCTACATATTTAGTTAACAAAGGAGGGTGAACGTGTGTGACAATGGGGTGTTTGCTTTTACATATTATTGTCTACACAATGCGAGTGAATAACACCAACGATTTGAAACCGGTCGTTTTAAACTTGAGAAGGGGAGCACACTTTTGTGCAACACATTTATTATTACTACGCTTGGACAACACTTTGGCTGCGTTCATTCATAAACTTTTCTCAATTAAATAATTACTTATTTTGTTCACAAGTTTTAAATCACGAACTTCTACTTAATTACTTTATTATTATTTACAAAGTTATTTTTAATCAATTTTTTTTTTATAACACATACTAGTGTATGTAAGCTAGATAGTTGGACATACACTGTGCAGAATGATTCAGGAGACAACAGGTCGTAGTTTGTCGTAAACAAACCTGTTACAGATTGTTCGATTGACCAAAATTGTTATGCTTGGTCACAATTCATGTATGCAAGTACTTATATCGAATTATGCAGGTTGTGCCGGTAGGAACCTGCATATAGCATTTTGCCATGTATGACGCTAATGACATTTTACTTATACATACTACCATCTACGTATTAAGTTACGTATTAATACATATTACGTTATTTAATAGTGTATTAAATATGTTTTGAACATTACATTTATTAAAGTAACTTTCTGAGTGCATATATCAATATTAAATATTTAGTTATTAATCATACTATTTATGCGTGGATAAATAGTGAATGCAATTTGTTTGTGACACATATATACACAATTAAAACTCTTTCCTTTGTTTCCTTTATTTTTTTTTTTTTTGATTGTAAGCAGAGGCGCACTTTTGTAACTAGCTTTTCACCGCGTTACAAATCCAGGGAACCCTTCGTAATTAAACTCCGTTAATTAGAAGGGCTGCCTACGTTGTAACAGAATTGATCACAAATAATTAAAATAACAAATTACTTACTAACAGTGTAATTGTTTACTTTGTGTAAGGAAACAATGGCAAGGTATACAATTGATTTAAGCACTCCTCATATGTGTGTAACAAGAAGACTTCTCTTTATTCAACATTTAAGAAAAACATATACTGACTGATGCCATGACATTACTAATTCAATTATTAAATTATCGAAAGGTTTCTTTAAACTTTGGCATCAAACTAGAATCTATATAGTTATACCTCGGATCCGGGTGAACTTTCTGTATTAAAACTTTTAATTATACTCATTTCATGATATTAGCTTGCAAGACTTTCTTTTATTCAACCATTGGAAGAATGGTATTATTGCTTGAGTTATATTCCTCTACATTAGCATATAAACTGTTACAACGTATGAAGTTAGAATAGTTACATGAAATTCTTAGATTTAATTTATAAGTCTTTACAAAGTTAATCGTTTCTGAAAAGTCTCTTTCAAGATGTGTTGTGTAACAAATATTAGTAACCCTCGATAGACAGGCTATCGAGTCACCTTTTAATTGGTATGCGGAAGACTCCTCCTGGGGTATCAGTCTTGGGAAACAGGAACAGCTACGTCGTCATCTCGGTCTGGCTTTCCTCTGTAAAGGGCTCCAAAAGTTCGCAGGTAGAACAATATGTCGTGTAGTTATCTACGATGATCTTGTAGATTCTCGGATGTCCTGATCTGCATATTCTGTCACGGGCAGTAGATTTTGTGGCTTCTGCTAGTTCACATCTCCGGGTATGACTTTGGAATAGTTGTTATTTGTTGAAGCACGTAGTCATCTTTTGTTACACTCTTTGTTACGTTTCGATACTTTTTGTTTTACATTACTTTAAACTTATTGTCTATTCACATGACTACATTAATTAATACATCCAGATGCTTCAAACAAACTACATCTGGTACACCATCTGAAGATGAAACCAAATATGATTCACATATTTGAAGAGCAACGCTCTTACGTCTACACTGTACGGAGTCACCATTGCAAGAGAGAGAATTTACGCTCCCTTCGCCTGGTACTGGACAAAAGTTAGTGGGACAACTTCCGCGCGAGAATATAGTTCCTAACTATATTTAAGTTAACATTTTTATTTATGCAAACTATCCCTAAACAAATATACATAATTTAAATCAGTTGTTTTAGCGACTATTTATGTCTTCAGATTTTTTTATTATTAACATTAGTTTTTTATCTTATTCTTACTCACACAAGACTCTGAAAGCATGTCAAGTCTGGAATCAACAGGAAAGCGCCTGCTTACAATCAAAGGGTTAAATACGATATTAATAACGCTTTACAATTTATCTTTTTATTTGAGTATCTTATAACTAATTAATTACTGCTTCCTCTCATACTGTGTACATACAGGTATCTTATATTAAAACAGTGAGATTTAAATAGCTTACGAGCTCGCAACGTTAATTTTTTTTTAATTTTTATTTTCTAGATTATTTCTTTTATTTAAATCGTCACATACTCCACCGCTTGAATTGCACGCTACGGTTAAGTTTTTTGAGTCTAACTCACTATTGGGCACTGGGATATTGAATGGGGTTAGTGTGTGTAATTTCTTTCACATAGTTGTTGTACACTTTACATTCTTATGAACTACCTTTTTTTTTTTTTTACATACTATTTACACTAAATATTTACACAATTAAAACACAAAACTCTTTCTTATCTCTATCACTTAATTTTACTACCGGTTTTTTATTTATCTTACTCTCTCTTCTGTAGAGTAACTTTCTAAATCTTTACTATTTAGAATTCTATCTTTTCTTCTGTGAGTCCTATATATAACTCATGTACTTAATGAGTGTTAGTACCCATCTAGTTAATGATTATTCATTAATGCATGCTCCGCAGAACTGGAACTCAGGTTGATCAGGCCTCGTTTCCAAACTCTACGTTTTACATTTCTTACGCGGATTCAGAAATATAATTTTTTTTTCTACCTAGTATTCCCTTTTTATTTTGGGTTATACTATACCGTTACTTCTTCTTATACAACTTTAGTTGCGAAATATGCGATCTCCGCACATATTTCTGAGTTGCAGGTTCGCACAGGGCTACTGTAACTGGAGTTAGGTACTTTTGGATTTGGTAAGGGCCACACCATCTGAATGATAGTTTCGAGGTGGTCTTATCAATCGCACTACTAATGGGGTGAGTCTTGTACATTACCAGGTCACCTACTTGGTACCTGACTGAGTTGCTATGATTACCTTTCTCGTGGTATCTTCTGGATTTTTTCAAGCTTGCTCTCAAGTTAGAGCGGGCTTTGTTCCATATTCGCTTTATCTGCTTATCCGTTATTTGCGGAGGCAGTAGATCGTGTATATTCCATCTTGTGGACAAAGGGTGGTTTGGTCTATACTTGTATAGTAACTCGAACGGGGTCGACTTGTGACCTTCGTGGTTATTGGGGACTGGGAGTACGATTAGTGTCAGTGTGTGTGAAGTTATTTATTATTATTGCACAGTTTGTCTTCCCTAATTTCCTTTAAATGACATTATTCATTTAAATGATCGCCTTCGTGAAATTCCCTTTTTCTTACTTCTTAAGTACTAACTTACATTTTAATCTTAATCCTAATTTCCAAACCTTAGATTGGAATGATCCCTACTTATCCGTAACTCACAACATCCCGGCCCGACTGACACCAGCTTACTCTAACTGAGGAAGTTAGCTTTCAGCATTTATTAATGATCTTTGGCCCATTTCTGCCCTATCATTACCCTTTCAGTCGGCGCCGTTGTGACCTGTTACGTTACATTTATAATCACTACTGGATTATATCCCATAAACTTATTTCTAATGTGATCTAAAGAGGATCCCATACTCCACTTTAGATCACTGGTTTGAGAGAAGCGGAATCTCACGAATATGATTCTCTTTTATCTCTTTTTACAATACTTAAACAAGCTATGCGGGAGAGGAGACACTTCACAATGCATTGTCCTACTCACTAGGGGTGGTTTTTAATTGTTCAGGCTAGCACCGGTTTCTCACAATAGGGAGGGTGCGTGGCTGTTTACTACAATTCCTACAATACTGAACACGATTTTATATTTCTAACTTGCCACCACTGCGGTGTCTTCACTATGCAACGTTACTTTTTATTATTATTCTTTTCCCTTAATTACTTCTACACTTCACACAATTTTAGTATAACTTAGGATTTATTTAGCTCTAGTATTTAAATCAATTATTATTATTCACTTTATTATTTATTAAACTACTTTGGGGATTTAAGAAACGTTCCTAGAACTATCGTCTACTTAATCACCATATTTATTTAGCACACTTTATATTCACAGGTTGGTTCCGTTTTACTAGATGATGTTTAGCTAACATGTCCGCTAATTCTTGGCTGATTAAGGTTCTACTAGATCCCGAATCAATTAAGGCGATGGGGGATGTAACGCCTAAGTCGACTTGTATTAATGGTAGTAGATTTTTTTCCATTTACATCTATTAATCGCATTACACTTTTCACGAAATTCTCGCACATAGGGGTCGATTTCTTTCGCACCTTTTTTGTTTTTCACTTGGTTACAGAATAATTCATTCTTATTATTATTACTGGTTTCTTGTAGTTTACCTAGTTTCGAGTAGCTGCGGAAGACACAGGTTTTCGGGTCTCCCTGCCTTACATGTTTTTTGAATTGGGGTTATTCCGTTCCAATGGCTTACTTTTGCACTCTCTTCTTATGTGCCCATATTTGCCACAATTATAACAGGTGGGTTTTCTGCGAGGTGGGTACTTGGTTTCCGCTTTATCTGGGTTTACAGTTAACTTACCAGCTTTGCGCACATGGTGAGGTCTACTAGAAACTTGTCTTTCATACGAGGTTGTTACATCAGGCAGTAGTGCTCGCAATTGATGTCTATTAGTTCCAGAGGTTTTCATTGCTTCTCTATTTTGATCTGAGTACCATACATTTGAAGAATGGATACTGCACTGTTCTAGATCAGCAATCGTATTGGGTCTATTCATCAATGATAGTCGAGATCTTTCTTCGGGTGACACTCCTATTAAAATGGTGTCCACCAGTTGTGTTCCATTCCAGCTTACACGTAGTAGTCGAGAGGACTCCCTAATATCGGAGATGTAGTGAGCTAATCTCTCCTGATGTCCTTGTACTCGGAGTACTGTTTTCCTTTTTATTTCTTCATAGATGCCGGTGGGAATAAAGTATTTTATTAAAGAGCTATGTAGTTCTTCTACTGGGAAAGTAGAGGTTAGGGCTTCTAGCACACGATTTTTTAACGGGGGTTTACACTTTGGTAACAGAACTTGTAAAATTTGCCAGTCATTCAGCTGCTGTAGATCCTTTATCTGAAGAAGATAACTAATAAATGTTAGTAACTTGGAAACATTTAAACCATCTGTATAAGGGATTTCGGATAAAATCTTCTCCACAGGGTGAGTCATTTTTCCGTATAGATCTGCGTTATAGTTCATAGGGGTAATTCCTCGATGAGGGTGATTGGATTCATTGGGGGTGTTGGTCAATTCATTATTTCCGGGACGAAACTGAAAATGCTCGGGAGGAGGGGGATTTACATCTGTATCAGTATTTTGTTCTGGGTTCGCTTGCACTTGCGATACGATAGGTGAGTTCCGATCCGAGTTAGGCGGAGGTAAACCAGTGGTGGGGGATTGTACTGGGGAGATGTGTAATTTCATTAATGATTTCTCTATTTCGTCCATCCTGAATGAGTCGGATTTTCGTCTTAAATCGTTGATAATTGAAGGTAAGCGACGTAGAGCTTCGTCTGCTAGCTTTTGTACATCAACGGGTATTTCTGTGAGATTCGGCCAGATCGACAAATTTTTTATTCGCCTGGTTAAATGCTCTATTCTCTGGGTAGTCCGCAAAATTTTTGCAGGAGATTTCTCGTCTTGGAGTGTTTGAGCCAATAAGTATAGTTCACTATACTTGGCATTACAAATTTCTTTCTCGCCTTCATAATCGAGTTGGCTTAGATTGTTTAATTGCACGGGCGCATCAAATCCACATTCGCGAATTGAACTTCGTAATTCCCCGACTGTTACATCAGCATGGGGTAGTCCACGCAAAAGAGCTTCGTAAGACAGCTCGTCTTTTAATAACAAATCCGGGTTAAATTGGGCCATTTTGTTCTAACACATTAGCACGTACTTAAAATTAATACTATTATATTACACATATATTACATATAATAAATTCATAAGTAATCAATTTACACAAATTAGAAAAGAACAATTTCTCTTCTAAGGGAGAGACAGAAATCACACACACATATTTTTCAATGTTAAATAGCCGATCAGCTGTTTACTGGAATGTAGGTCAGAGGGTGGCCTACATATTTAGTTAACAAAGGAGGGTGAACGTGTGTGACAATGGGGTGTTTGCTTTTACATATTATTGTCTACACAATGCGAGTGAATAACACCAACGATTTGAAACCGGTCGTTTTAAACTTGAGAAGGGGAGCACACTTTTGTGCAACACATTTATTATTACTACGCTTGGACAACACTTTGGCTGCGTTCATTCATAAACTTTTCTAAATTAAATAATTACTTATTTTGTTCACAAGTTTTAAATCACGAACTTCTACTTAATTACTTTATTATTATTTACAAAGTTATTTTTAATCAATTTTTTTTTTTATAACACATACTAGTGTATGTAAGCTAGATAGTTGGACATACACTGTGCAGAATGATTCAGGAGACAACAGGTCGTAGTTTGTCGTAAACAAACCTGTTACAGATTGTTCGATTGACCAAAATTGTTATGCTTGGTCACAATTCATGTATGCAAGTACTTATATCGAATTATGCAGGTTGTGCCGGTAGGAACCTGCATATAGCATTTTGCCATGTATGACGCTAATGACATTTTACTTATACATACTACCATCTACGTATTAAGTTACGTATTAATACATATTACGTTATTTAATAGTGTATTAAATATGTTTTGAACATTACATTTATTAAAGTAACTTTCTGAGTGCATATATCAATATTAAATATTTAGTTATTAATCATACTATTTATGCGTGGATAAATAGTGAATGCAATTTGTTTGTGACACATATATACACAATTAAAACTCTTTCCTTTGTTTCCTTTATTTTTTTTTTTTTTGATTGTAAGCAGAGGCGCACTTTTGTAACTAGCTTTTCACCGCGTTACAAATCCAGGGAACCCTTCGTAATTAAACTCCGTTAATTAGAAGGGCTGCCTACGTTGTAACAGAATTGATCACAAATAATTAAAATAACAAATTACTTACTAACAGTGTAATTGTTTACTTTGTGTAAGGAAACAATGGCAAGGTATACAATTGATTTAAGCACTCCTCATATGTGTGTAACAAGAAGACTTCTCTTTATTCAACATTTAAGAAAAACATATACTGACTGATGCCATGACATTACTAATTCAATTATTAAATTATCGAAAGGTTTCTTTAAACTTTGGCATCAAACTAGATTCTATATAGTTATACCTCGGATCCGGGTGAACTTTCTGTATTAAAACTTTTAATTATACTCATTTCATGATATTAGCTTGCAAGACTTTCTTTTATTCAACCATTGGAAGAATGGTATTATTGCTTGAGTTATATTCCTCTACATTAGCATATAAACTGTTACAACGTATGAAGTTAGAATAGTTACATGAAATTCTTAGATTTAATTTATAAGTCTTTACAAAGTTAATCGTTTCTGAAAAGTCTCTTTCAAGATGTGTTGTGTAACAAATATTAGTAACCCTCGATAGACAGGCTATCGAGTCACCTTTTAATTGGTATGCGGAAGACTCCTCCTGGGGTATCAGTCTTGGGAAACAGGAACAGCTACGTCGTCATCTCGGTCTGGCTTTCCTCTGTAAAGGGCTCCAAAAGTTCGCAGGTAGAACAATATGTCATGTAGTTATCTACGATGATCTTGTAGATTCTCGGATGTCCTGATCTGCATATTCTGTCACGGGCAGTAGATTTTGTGGCTTCTGCTAGTTCACATCTCCGGGTATGACTTTGGAATAGTTGTTATTTGTTGAAGCACGTAGTCATCTTTTGTTACACTCTTTGTTACGTTTCGATACTTTTTGTTTTACATTACTTTAAACTTATTGTCTATTCACATGACTACATTAATTAATACATCCAGATGCTTCAAACAAACTACATCTGGTACACCATCTGAAGATGAAACCAAATATGATTCACATATTTGAAGAGCAACGCTCTTACGTCTACACTGTACGGAGTCACCATTGCAAGAGAGAGAATTTACGCTCCCTTCGCCTGGTACTGGACAAAAGTTAGTGGGACAACTTCCGCGCGAGAATATAGTTCCTAACTATATTTAAGTTAACATTTTTATTTATGCAAACTATCCCTAAACAAATATACATAATTTAAATCAGTTGTTTTAGCGACTATTTATGTCTTCAGATTTTTTTATTATTAACATTAGTTTTTTATCTTATTCTTACTCACACAAGACTCTGAAAGCATGTCAAGTCTGGAATCAACAGGAAAGCGCCTGCTTACAATCAAAGGGTTAAATACGATATTAATAACGCTTTACAATTTATCTTTTTATTTGAGTATCTTATAACTAATTAATTACTGCTTCCTCTCATACTGTGTACATACAGGTATCTTATATTAAAACAGTGAGATTTAAATAGCTTACGAGCTCGCAACGTTAATTTTTTTTTAATTTTTATTTTCTAGATTATTTCTTTTATTTAAATCGTCACATACTCCACCGCTTGAATTGCACGCTACGGTTAAGTTTTTTGAGTCTAACTCACTATTGGGCACTGGGATATTGAATGGGGTTAGTGTGTGTAATTTCTTTCACATAGTTGTTGTACACTTTACATTCTTATGAACTACCTTTTTTTTTTTTTACATACTATTTACACTAAATATTTACACAATTAAAACACAAAACTCTTTCTTATCTCTATCACTTAATTTTACTACCGGTTTTTTATTTATCTTACTCTCTCTTCTGTAGAGTAACTTTCTAAATCTTTACTATTTAGAATTCTATCTTTTCTTCTGTGAGTCCTATATATAACTCATGTACTTAATGAGTGTTAGTACCCATCTAGTTAATGATTATTCATTAATGCATGCTCCGCAGAACTGGAACTCAGGTTGATCAGGCCTCGTTTCCAAACTCTACGTTTTACATTTCTTACGCGGATTCAGAAATATAATTTTTTTTTCTACCTAGTATTCCCTTTTTATTTTGGGTTATACTATACCGTTACTTCTTCTTATACAACTTTAGTTGCGAAATATGCGATCTCCGCACATATTTCTGAGTTGCAGGTTCGCACAGGGCTACTGTAACTGGAGTTAGGTACTTTTGGATTTGGTAAGGGCCACACCACCTGAATGATAGTTTCGAGGTGGTCTTATCAATCGCACTACTAATGGGGTGAGTCTTGTACATTACCAGGTCACCTACTTGGTACCTGACTGAGTTGCTATGATTACCTTTCTCGTGGTATCTTCTGGATTTTTTCAAGCTTGCTCTCAAGTTAGAGCGGGCTTTGTTCCATATTCGCTTTATCTGCTTATCCGTTATTTGCGGAGGCAGTAGATCGTGTATATTCCATCTTGTGGACAAAGGGTGGTTTGGTCTATACTTGTATAGTAACTCGAACGGGGTCGACTTGTGACCTTCGTGGTTATTGGGGACTGGGAGTACGATTAGTGTCAGTGTGTGTGAAGTTATTTATTATTATTGCACAGTTTGTCTTCCCTAATTTCCTTTAAATGACATTATTCATTTAAATGATCGCCTTCGTGAAATTCCCTTTTTCTTACTTCTTAAGTACTAACTTACATTTTAATCTTAATCCTAATTTCCAAACCTTAGATTGGAATGATCCCTACTTATCCGTAACTCACAACATCCCGGCCCGACTGACACCAGCTTACTCTAACTGAGGAAGTTAGCTTTCAGCATTTATTAATGATCTTTGGCCCATTTCTGCCCTATCATTACCCTTTCAGTCGGCGCCGTTGTGACCTGTTACGTTACATTTATAATCACTACTGGATTATATCCCATAAACTTATTTCTAATGTGATCTAAAGAGGATCCCATACTCCACTTTAGATCACTGGTTTGAGAGAAGCGGAATCTCACGAATATGATTCTCTTTTATCTCTTTTTACAATACTTAAACAAGCTATGCGGGAGAGGAGACACTTCACAATGCATTGTCCTACTCACTAGGGGTGGTTTTTAATTGTTCAGGCTAGCACCGGTTTCTCACAATAGGGAGGGTGCGTGGCTGTTTACTACAATTCCTACAATACTGAACACGCTTTTATATTTCTAACTTGCCACCACTGCGGTGTCTTCACTATGCAACGTTACTTTTTATTATTATTCTTTTCCCTTAATTACTTCTACACTTCACACAATTTTAGTATAACTTAGGATTTATTTAGCTCTAGTATTTAAATCAATTATTATTATTCACTTTATTATTTATTAAACTACTTTGGGGATTTAAGAAACGTTCCTAGAACTATCGTCTACTTAATCACCATATTTATTTAGCACACTTTATATTCACAGGTTGGTTCCGTTTTACTAGATGATGTTTAGCTAACATGTCCGCTAATTCTTGGCTGATTAAGGTTCTACTAGATCCCGAATCAATTAAGGCGATGGGGGATGTAACGCCTAAGTCGACTTGTATTAATGGTAGTAGATTTTTTTCCATTTACATCTATTAATCGCATTACACTTTTCACGAAATTCTCGCACATAGGGGTCGATTTCTTTCGCACCTTTTTTGTTTTTCACTTGGTTACAGAATAATTCATTCTTATTATTATTACTGGTTTCTTGCAGTTTACCTAGTTTCGAGTAGCTGCGGAAGACACAGGTTTTCGGGTCTCCCTGCCTTACATGTTTTTTGAATTGGGGTTATTCCGTTCCAATGGCTTACTTTTGCACTCTCTTCTTATGTGCCCATATTTGCCACAATTATAACAGGTGGGTTTTCTGCGAGGTGGGTACTTGGTTTCCGCTTTATCTGGGTTTACAGTTAACTTACCAGCTTTGCGCACATGGTGAGGTCTACTAGAAACTTGTCTTTCATACGAGGTTGTTACATCAGGCAGTAGTGCTCGCAATTGATGTCTATTAGTTCCAGAGGTTTTCATTGCTTCTCTATTTTGATCTGAGTACCATACATTTGAAGAATGGATACTGCACTGTTCTAGATCAGCAATCGTATTGGGTCTATTCATCAATGATAGTCGAGATCTTTCTTCGGGTGACACTCCTATTAAAATGGTGTCCACCAGTTGTGTTTCATTCCAGCTTACACGTAGTAGTCGAGAGGACTCCCTAATATCGGAGATGTAGTGAGCTAATCTCTCCTGTTGTCCTTGTACTCGGAGTACTGTTTTCCTTTTTATTTCTTCATAGATGCCGGTGGGAATAAAGTATTTTATTAAAGAGCTATGTAGTTCTTCTACTGGGAAAGTAGAGGTTAGGGCTTCTAGCACACGATTTTTTAACGGGGGTTTACACTTTGGTAACAGAACTTGTAAAATTTGCCAGTCATTCAGCTGCTGTAGATCCTTTATCTGAAGAAGATAACTAATAAATGTTAGTAACTTGGAAACATTTAAACCATCTGTATAAGGGATTTCGGATAAAATCTTCTCCACAGGGTGAGTCATTTTTCCGTATAGATCTGCGTTATAGTTCATAGGGGTAATTCCTCGATGAGGGTGATTGGATTCATTGGGGGTGTTGGTCAATTCATTATTTCCGGGACGAAACTGAAAATGCTCGGGAGGAGGGGGATTTACATCTGTATCAGTATTTTGTTCTGGGTTCGCTTGCACTTGCGATACGATAGGTGAGTTCCGATCCGAGTTAGGCGGAGGTAAACCAGTGGTGGGGGATTGTACTGGGGAGATGTGTAATTTCATTAATGATTTCTCTATTTCGTCCATCCTGAATGAGTCGGATTTTCGTCTTAAATCGTTGATAATTGAAGGTAAGCGACGTAGAGCTTCGTCTGCTAGCTTTTGTACATCAACGGGTATTTCTGTGAGATTCGGCCAGATCGACAAATTTTTTATTCGCCTGGTTAAATGCTCTATTCTCTGGGTAGTCCGCAAAATTTTTGCAGGAGATTTCTCGTCTTGGAGTGTTTGAGCCAATAAGTATAGTTCACTATACTTGGCATTACAAATTTCTTTCTCGCCTTCATAATCGAGTTGGCTTAGATTGTTTAATTGCACGGGCGCATCAAATCCACATTCGCGAATTGAACTTCGTAATTCCCCGACTGTTACATCAGCATGGGGTAGTCCACGCAAAAGAGCTTCGTAAGACAGCTCGTCTTTTAATAACAAATCCGGGTTAAATTGGGCCATTTTGTTCTAACACATTAGCACGTACTTAAAATTAATACTATTATATTACACATATATTACATATAATAAATTCATAAGTAATCAATTTACACAAATTAGAAAAGAACAATTTCTCTTCTAAGGGAGAGACAGAAATCACACACACATATTTTTCAATGTTAAATAGCCGATCAGCTGTTTACTGGAATGTAGGTCAGAGGGTGGCCTACATATTTAGTTAACAAAGGAGGGTGAACGTGTGTGACAATGGGGTGTTTGCTTTTACATATTATTGTCTACACAATGCGAGTGAATAACACCAACGATTTGAAACCGGTCGTTTTAAACTTGAGAAGGGGAGCACACTTTTGTGCAACACATTTATTATTACTACGCTTGGACAACACTTTGGCTGCGTTCATTCATAAACTTTTCTCAATTAAATAATTACTTATTTTGTTCACAAGTTTTAAATCACGAACTTCTACTTAATTACTTTATTATTATTTACAAAGTTATTTTTAATCAATTTTTTTTTTATAACACATACTAGTGTATGTAAGCTAGATAGTTGGACATACACTGTGCAGAATGATTCAGGAGACAACAGGTCGTAGTTTGTCGTAAACAAACCTGTTACAGATTGTTCGATTGACCAAAATTGTTATGCTTGGTCACAATTCATGTATGCAAGTACTTATATCGAATTATGCAGGTTGTGCCGGTAGGAACCTGCATATAGCATTTTGCCATGTATGACGCTAATGACATTTTACTTATACATACTACCATCTACGTATTAAGTTACGTATTAATACATATTACGTTATTTAATAGTGTATTAAATATGTTTTGAACATTACATTTATTAAAGTAACTTTCTGAGTGCATATATCAATATTAAATATTTAGTTATTAATCATACTATTTATGCGTGGATAAATAGTGAATGCAATTTGTTTGTGACACATATATACACAATTAAAACTCTTTCCTTTGTTTCCTTTATTTATTTTTTTTTGATTGTAAGCAGAGGCGCACTTTTGTAACTAGCTTTTCACCGCGTTACAAATCCAGGGAACCCTTCGTAATTAAACTCCGTTAATTAGAAGGGCTGCCTACGTTGTAACAGAATTGATCACAAATAATTAAAATAACAAATTACTTACTAACAGTGTAATTGTTTACTTTGTGTAAGGAAACAATGGCAAGGTATACAATTGATTTAAGCACTCCTCATATGTGTGTAACAAGAAGACTTCTCTTTATTCAACATTTAAGAAAAACATATACTGACTGATGCCATGACATTACTAATTCAATTATTAAATTATCGAAAGGTTTCTTTAAACTTTGGCATCAAACTAGAATCTATATAGTTATACCTCGGATCCGGGTGAACTTTCTGTATTAAAACTTTTAATTATACTCATTTCATGATATTAGCTTGCAAGACTTTCTTTTATTCAACCATTGGAAGAATGGTATTATTGCTTGAGTTATATTCCTCTACATTAGCATATAAACTGTTACAACGTATGAAGTTAGAATAGTTACATGAAATTCTTAGATTTAATTTATAAGTCTTTACAAAGTTAATCGTTTCTGAAAAGTCTCTTTCAAGATGTGTTGTGTAACAAATATTAGTAACTCTCGATAGACAGGCTATCGAGTCACCTTTTAATTGGTATGCGGAAGACTCCTCCTGGGGTATCAGTCTTGGGAAACAGGAACAGCTACGTCGTCATCTCGGTCTGGCTTTCCTCTGTAAAGGGCTCCAAAAGTTCGCAGGTAGAACAATATGTCGTGTAGTTATCTACGATGATCTTGTAGATTCTCGGATGTCCTGATCTGCATATTCTGTCACGGGCAGTAGATTTTGTGGCTTCTGCTAGTTCACATCTCCGGGTATGACTTTGGAATAGTTGTTATTTGTTGAAGCACGTAGTCATCTTTTGTTACACTCTTTGTTACGTTTCGATACTTTTTGTTTTACATTACTTTAAACTTATTGTCTATTCACATGACTACATTAATTAATACATCCAGATGCTTCAAACAAACTACATCTGGTACACCATCTGAAGATGAAACCAAATATGATTCACATATTTGAAGAGCAACGCTCTTACGTCTACACTGTACGGAGTCACCATTGCAAGAGAGAGAATTTACGCTCCCTTCGCCTGGTACTGGACAAAAGTTAGTGGGACAACTTCCGCGCGAGAATATAGTTCCTAACTATATTTAAGTTAACATTTTTATTTATGCAAACTATCCCTAAACAAATATACATAATTTAAATCAGTTGTTTTAGCGACTATTTATGTCTTCAGATTTTTTTATTATTAACATTAGTTTTTTATCTTATTCTTACTCACACAAGACTCTGAAAGCATGTCAAGTCTGGAATCAACAGGAAAGCGCCTGCTTACAATCAAAGGGTTAAATACGATATTAATAACGCTTTACAATTTATCTTTTTATTTGAGTATCTTATAACTAATTAATTACTGCTTCCTCTCATACTGTGTACATACAGGTATCTTATATTAAAACAGTGAGATTTAAATAGCTTACGAGCTCGCAACGTTAATTTTTTTTTAATTTTTATTTTCTAGATTATTTCTTTTATTTAAATCGTCACATACTCCACCGCTTGAATTGCACGCTACGGTTAAGTTTTTTGAGTCTAACTCACTATTGGGCACTGGGATATTGAATGGGGTTAGTGTGTGTAATTTCTTTCACATAGTTGTTGTACACTTTACATTCTTATGAACTACCTTTTTTTTTTTTTTACATACTATTTACACTAAATATTTACACAATTAAAACACAAAACTCTTTCTTATCTCTATCACTTAATTTTACTACCGGTTTTTTATTTATCTTACTCTCTCTTCTGTAGAGTAACTTTCTAAATCTTTACTATTTAGAATTCTATCTTTTCTTCTGTGAGTCCTATATATAACTCATGTACTTAATGAGTGTTAGTACCCATCTAGTTAATGATTATTCATTAATGCATGCTCCGCAGAACTGGAACTCAGGTTGATCAGGCCTCGTTTCCAAACTCTACGTTTTACATTTCTTACGCGGATTCAGAAATATAATTTTTTTTTCTACCTAGTATTCCCTTTTTATTTTGGGTTATACTATACCGTTACTTCTTCTTATACAACTTTAGTTGCGAAATATGCGATCTCCGCACATATTTCTGAGTTGCAGGTTCGCACAGGGCTACTGTAACTGGAGTTAGGTACTTTTGGATTTGGTAAGGGCCACACCATCTGAATGATAGTTTCGAGGTGGTCTTATCAATCGCACTACTAATGGGGTGAGTCTTGTACATTACCAGGTCACCTACTTGGTACCTGACTGAGTTGCTATGATTACCTTTCTCGTGGTATCTTCTGGATTTTTTCAAGCTTGCTCTCAAGTTAGAGCGGGCTTTGTTCCATATTCGCTTTATCTGCTTATCCGTTATTTGCGGAGGCAGTAGATCGTGTATATTCCATCTTGTGGACAAAGGGTGGTTTGGTCTATACTTGTATAGTAACTCGAACGGGGTCGACTTGTGACCTTCGTGGTTATTGGGGACTGGGAGTACGATTAGTGTCAGTGTGTGTGAAGTTATTTATTATTATTGCACAGTTTGTCTTCCCTAATTTCCTTTAAATGACATTATTCATTTAAATGATCGCCTTCGTGAAATTCCCTTTTTCTTACTTCTTAAGTACTAACTTACATTTTAATCTTAATCCTAATTTCCAAACCTTAGATTGGAATGATCCCTACTTATCCGTAACTCACAACATCCCGGCCCGACTGACACCAGCTTACTCTAACTGAGGAAGTTAGCTTTCAGCATTTATTAATGATCTTTGGCCCATTTCTGCCCTATCATTACCCTTTCAGTCGGCGCCGTTGTGACCTGTTACGTTACATTTATAATCACTACTGGATTATATCCCATAAACTTATTTCTAATGTGATCTAAAGAGGATCCCATACTCCACTTTAGATCACTGGTTTGAGAGAAGCGGAATCTCACGAATATGATTCTCTTTTATCTCTTTTTACAATACTTAAACAAGCTATGCGGGAGAGGAGACACTTCACAATGCATTGTCCTACTCACTAGGGGTGGTTTTTAATTGTTCAGGCTAGCACCGGTTTCTCACAATAGGGAGGGTGCGTGGCTGTTTACTACAATTCCTACAATACTGAACACGATTTTATATTTCTAACTTGCCACCACTGCGGTGTCTTCACTATGCAACGTTACTTTTTATTATTATTCTTTTCCCTTAATTACTTCTACACTTCACACAATTTTAGTATAACTTAGGATTTATTTAGCTCTAGTATTTAAATCAATTATTATTATTCACTTTATTATTTATTAAACTACTTTGGGGATTTAAGAAACGTTCCTAGAACTATCGTCTACTTAATCACCATATTTATTTAGCACACTTTATATTCACAGGTTGGTTCCGTTTTACTAGATGATGTTTAGCTAACATGTCCGCTAATTCTTGGCTGATTAAGGTTCTACTAGATCCCGAATCAATTAAGGCGATGGGGGATGTAACGCCTAAGTCGACTTGTATTAATGGTAGTAGATTTTTTTCCATTTACATCTATTAATCGCATTACACTTTTCACGAAATTCTCGCACATAGGGGTCGATTTCTTTCGCACCTTTTTTGTTTTTCACTTGGTTACAGAATAATTCATTCTTATTATTATTACTGGTTTCTTGTAGTTTACCTAGTTTCGAGTAGCTGCGGAAGACACAGGTTTTCGGGTCTCCCTGCCTTACATGTTTTTTGAATTGGGGTTATTCCGTTCCAATGGCTTACTTTTGCACTCTCTTCTTATGTGCCCATATTTGCCACAATTATAACAGGTGGGTTTTCTGCGAGGTGGGTACTTGGTTTCCGCTTTATCTGGGTTTACAGTTAACTTACCAGCTTTGCGCACATGGTGAGGTCTACTAGAAACTTGTCTTTCATACGAGGTTGTTACATCAGGCAGTAGTGCTCGCAATTGATGTCTATTAGTTCCAGAGGTTTTCATTGCTTCTCTATTTTGATCTGAGTACCATACATTTGAAGAATGGATACTGCACTGTTCTAGATCAGCAATCGTATTGGGTCTATTCATCAATGATAGTCGAGATCTTTCTTCGGGTGACACTCCTATTAAAATGGTGTCCACCAGTTGTGTTCCATTCCAGCTTACACGTAGTAGTCGAGAGGACTCCCTAATATCGGAGATGTAGTGAGCTAATCTCTCCTGATGTCCTTGTACTCGGAGTACTGTTTTCCTTTTTATTTCTTCATAGATGCCGGTGGGAATAAAGTATTTTATTAAAGAGCTATGTAGTTCTTCTACTGGGAAAGTAGAGGTTAGGGCTTCTAGCACACGATTTTTTAACGGGGGTTTACACTTTGGTAACAGAACTTGTAAAATTTGCCAGTCATTCAGCTGCTGTAGATCCTTTATCTGAAGAAGATAACTAATAAATGTTAGTAACTTGGAAACATTTAAACCATCTGTATAAGGGATTTCGGATAAAATCTTCTCCACAGGGTGAGTCATTTTTCCGTATAGATCTGCGTTATAGTTCATAGGGGTAATTCCTCGATGAGGGTGATTGGATTCATTGGGGGTGTTGGTCAATTCATTATTTCCGGGACGAAACTGAAAATGCTCGGGAGGAGGGGGATTTACATCTGTATCAGTATTTTGTTCTGGGTTCGCTTGCACTTGCGATACGATAGGTGAGTTCCGATCCGAGTTAGGCGGAGGTAAACCAGTGGTGGGGGATTGTACTGGGGAGATGTGTAATTTCATTAATGATTTCTCTATTTCGTCCATCCTGAATGAGTCGGATTTTCGTCTTAAATCGTTGATAATTGAAGGTAAGCGACGTAGAGCTTCGTCTGCTAGCTTTTGTACATCAACGGGTATTTCTGTGAGATTCGGCCAGATCGACAAATTTTTTATTCGCCTGGTTAAATGCTCTATTCTCTGGGTAGTCCGCAAAATTTTTGCAGGAGATTTCTCGTCTTGGAGTGTTTGAGCCAATAAGTATAGTTCACTATACTTGGCATTACAAATTTCTTTCTCGCCTTCATAATCGAGTTGGCTTAGATTGTTTAATTGCACGGGCGCATCAAATCCACATTCGCGAATTGAACTTCGTAATTCCCCGACTGTTACATCAGCATGGGGTAGTCCACGCAAAAGAGCTTCGTAAGACAGCTCGTCTTTTAATAACAAATCCGGGTTAAATTGGGCCATTTTGTTCTAACACATTAGCACGTACTTAAAATTAATACTATTATATTACACATATATTACATATAATAAATTCATAAGTAATCAATTTACACAAATTAGAAAAGAACAATTTCTCTTCTAAGGGAGAGACAGAAATCACACACACATATTTTTCAATGTTAAATAGCCGATCAGCTGTTTACTGGAATGTAGGTCAGAGGGTGGCCTACATATTTAGTTAACAAAGGAGGGTGAACGTGTGTGACAATGGGGTGTTTGCTTTTACATATTATTGTCTACACAATGCGAGTGAATAACACCAACGATTTGAAACCGGTCGTTTTAAACTTGAGAAGGGGAGCACACTTTTGTGCAACACATTTATTATTACTACGCTTGGACAACACTTTGGCTGCGTTCATTCATAAACTTTTCTAAATTAAATAATTACTTATTTTGTTCACAAGTTTTAAATCACGAACTTCTACTTAATTACTTTATTATTATTTACAAAGTTATTTTTAATCAATTTTTTTTTTTATAACACATACTAGTGTATGTAAGCTAGATAGTTGGACATACACTGTGCAGAATGATTCAGGAGACAACAGGTCGTAGTTTGTCGTAAACAAACCTGTTACAGATTGTTCGATTGACCAAAATTGTTATGCTTGGTCACAATTCATGTATGCAAGTACTTATATCGAATTATGCAGGTTGTGCCGGTAGGAACCTGCATATAGCATTTTGCCATGTATGACGCTAATGACATTTTACTTATACATACTACCATCTACGTATTAAGTTACGTATTAATACATATTACGTTATTTAATAGTGTATTAAATATGTTTTGAACATTACATTTATTAAAGTAACTTTCTGAGTGCATATATCAATATTAAATATTTAGTTATTAATCATACTATTTATGCGTGGATAAATAGTGAATGCAATTTGTTTGTGACACATATATACACAATTAAAACTCTTTCCTTTGTTTCCTTTATTTATTTTTTTTTGATTGTAAGCAGAGGCGCACTTTTGTAACTAGCTTTTCACCGCGTTACAAATCCAGGGAACCCTTCGTAATTAAACTCCGTTAATTAGAAGGGCTGCCTACGTTGTAACAGAATTGATCACAAATAATTAAAATAACAAATTACTTACTAACAGTGTAATTGTTTACTTTGTGTAAGGAAACAATGGCAAGGTATACAATTGATTTAAGCACTCCTCATATGTGTGTAACAAGAAGACTTCTCTTTATTCAACATTTAAGAAAAACATATACTGACTGATGCCATGACATTACTAATTCAATTATTAAATTATCGAAAGGTTTCTTTAAACTTTGGCATCAAACTAGATTCTATATAGTTATACCTCGGATCCGGGTGAACTTTCTGTATTAAAACTTTTAATTATACTCATTTCATGATATTAGCTTGCAAGACTTTCTTTTATTCAACCATTGGAAGAATGGTATTATTGCTTGAGTTATATTCCTCTACATTAGCATATAAACTGTTACAACGTATGAAGTTAGAATAGTTACATGAAATTCTTAGATTTAATTTATAAGTCTTTACAAAGTTAATCGTTTCTGAAAAGTCTCTTTCAAGATGTGTTGTGTAACAAATATTAGTAACCCTCGATAGACAGGCTATCGAGTCACCTTTTAATTGGTATGCGGAAGACTCCTCCTGGGGTATCAGTCTTGGGAAACAGGAACAGCTACGTCGTCATCTCGGTCTGGCTTTCCTCTGTAAAGGGCTCCAAAAGTTCGCAGGTAGAACAATATGTCATGTAGTTATCTACGATGATCTTGTAGATTCTCGGATGTCCTGATCTGCATATTCTGTCACGGGCAGTAGATTTTGTGGCTTCTGCTAGTTCACATCTCCGGGTATGACTTTGGAATAGTTGTTATTTGTTGAAGCACGTAGTCATCTTGTGTTACACTCTTTGTTACGTTTCGATACTTTTTGTTTTACATTACTTTAAACTTATTGTCTATTCACATGACTACATTAATTAATACATCCAGATGCTTTAAACAAACTACATCTGGTACACCATCTGAAGATGAAACCAAATATGATTCACATATTTGAAGAGCAACGCTCTTACGTCTACACTGTACGGAGTCACCATTGCAAGAGAGAGAATTTACGGTCCCTTCGCCTGGTACTGGACAAAAGTTAGTGGGACAACTTCCGCGCGAGAATATAGTTCCTAACTATATTTAAGTTAACATTTTTATTTATGCAAACTATCCCTAAACAAATATACATAATTTAAATCAGTTGTTTTAGCGACTATTTATGTCTTCAGATTTTATTATTATTAACATTAGTTTTTTATCTTATTCTTACTCACACAAGACTCTGAAAGCATGTCAAGTCTGGAATCAACAGGAAAGCGCCTGCTTACAATCAAAGGGTTAAATACGATATTAATAACGCTTTACAATTTATCTTTTTATTTGAGTATCTTATAACTAATTAATTACTGCTTCCTCTCATACTGAGTACATACAGGTATCTTATATTAAAACAGTGAGGTTTAAATAGCTTAAGAGCTCGCAACCTTAATTTTTTTTTAATTTTTTTTTTCTAGATTATTTCTTTTATTTAAATCGTCACATACTCCACCGCTTGAATTGCACGCTACGGTTAAGTTTTTTGAGTCTAACTCACTATTGGGCACTGGGATATTGAATGGGGTTAGTGTGTGTAATTTCTTTCACATAGTTGTTGTACACTTTACATTCTTATGAACTACCTTTTTTTTTTTTTTTACATACTATTTACACTAAATATTTACACAATTAAAACAAAAAACACTTTCTTATCTCTATCACTTAATTTTACTACCGGTTTTTTGTTTATCTTACTCTCTCTTCTGTAGAGTAACTTTCTAAATCTTTACTATTTAGAATTCTATCTTTTCTTCTGTGAGTCCTATATATAACTCATGTAGTTAATGAGTGTTAGTACCCATCTAGTTAATGATTATTCATTAATGCATGCTCCGCAGAACTGGAACTCAGGTTGATCAGGCCTCGTTTCCAAACTCTACGTTTTACATTTCTTACGCGGATTCAGAAATATAATTTTCTTTTCTACCTAGTATTCCCTTTTTATTTTGGGTTATACTATACCGTTACTTCTTCTTATACAACTTTAGTTGCGAAATATGCGATCTCCGCACATATTTCTGAGTTGCAGGTTCGCACAGGGCTACTGTAACTGGAGTTAGGTACTTTTGGATTTGGTAAGGGCCACACCATCTGAATGATAGTTTCGAGGTGGTCTTATCAATCGCACTACTAATGGGGTGAGTCTTGTACATTACCAAGTCACCTACTTGGTACCTGACTGAGTTGCTATGATTACCTTTCTCGTGGTATCTTCTGGATTTTTCAAGCTTGCTCTCAAGTTAGAGCGGGCTTTGTTCCATATTCGCTTTATCTGCTTATCCGTTATTTGCGGAGGCAGTAGATCGTGTATATTCCATCTTGTGGACAAAGGGTGGTTTGGTCTATACTTGTATAGTAACTCGAACGGGGTCGACTTGTGACCTTCGTGGTTATTGGGGACTGGGAGTACGATTAGTGTCAGTGTGTGTGAAGTTATTTATTATTATTGCACAGTTTGTCTTCTCTAATTTCCTTTAAATGACATTATTCATTTAAATGATCGCCTTCGTGGAATTCCCTTTTTCTTACTTCTTAAGTACTAATTTACATTTTAATCTTAATCCTAATTTCCAAACCTTAGATTGGAATGATCCCTACTTATCCGTAACTCACAACATCCCGGCCCGACTGACACCAGCTTACTCTAACTAAGGAAGTTAGCTTTCAGCATTTATTAATGATTTTTGGCCCATTTCTGCCCTATCACTACCCTTTCAGTCCGTCCATTCAGAAATCTACCTTCCGTTCTTCTGAATCCAGAAGATACCACGAGAAAGGTAGTTCATAAGAATAAAGTGTACTGTGTTGTAACTATAAGTAATAACTATGTGAAGAACGTTGTAAAGTGTACAAGAAAGTATGTGAAAAAAATTACACACACTAAACCCATTCAATATCCCAGTGCCCCATAGTGAGTTAGAAAAAAAAAAAAGCTAAACCGTTGCGTGCAATTCAAGCGGTGGAGTATGTGACGATTTAAATAAAAGAAATAATCTAGAAAATAAAATTTAAAAAAAATTAAGGTTGCGAGCTCTTAAGCTATTTAAATCTTACTGTTTTAATATAAGATACCTGTATGTACTCAGTATGAGAGGAAGCAGTAATTAATTAGTTATAAGATACTCAAATAAAAAGATAAATTGTAAAGCGTTATTAATATCGTATTTAACCCTTTGATTGTAAGCAGGCGCTTTCCTGTTGATTCCAGACTCGACATGCTTTCAGAGTCTTGTGTGAGTAAGAATAAGATAAAAAACTAATGTTAATAATAATAAAATCTGAAGACATAAATAGTCGCTAAAACAACTGATTTAAATTATGTATATTTGTTTAGGGATAGTTTGCATAAATGAAAATGTTAACTTAAATATAGTTAGGAACTATATTCTCGCGCGGAAGTTGTCCCACTAACTTTTGTCCAGTACCAGGCGAAGGGAGCGTAAATTCTCTCTCTTGCAATGGCGACTCCGTACAGTGTAGACGTAAGAGCGTTGCTCTTCAAATATGTGAATCATATTTTGTTTCATCTTCAGATGGTGTACCAGATGTAGTTCGTTTAAAGCATCTGGATGTATTAATTAATGTAGTCATGTGAATAGACTACACAAGTTACATAAGTTTAATGTAATGTAAAACAAAAAGTATCGAAACGTAACACAGAGAGTGTACCACAAGATGACTACGTACTTCAACAAATATTTCTATTCCAAAGTCATACCCGGAGATGTGAACTAGCAGAAGCCTCAAAATCTACTGCACGTGACAGAATATGCAGATCAGGACATCCGAGAATCTACAAGATCATCGTAGATAACTACATGACATATTGTTCTACCTGCGAACTTTTGGAGCCCTTTATAGAGGAAAGCCAGACCGAGATGACGACGTAGCTGTTCCTGTTTCCCAAGACTGATACCCCAGGAGGAGTCTTCTGCATACCAATTAAAAGGTGACTCGATAGCCTGTCTATCGAGGGTTACTAATATTTGTTACACAACACATCTTGAAAGAGACTTTTCAGAAACGATTAACTTTGTAAAGACTTATAAATTAAATCTAAGAATTTCATGTAACTATTCTAACTTCATACGTTGTAACAGTTTATATGCTAATGTAGAGTAATATAATTCAAGCAATAATACCATTCTTCCAATGGTTGAATAAAAGAAAGTCTTGCAAGCTAATATCATGAAATGAGTATAATTAAAAGTTTTAATACAGAAAGTTCACCCGGATCCGAGGTATAACTATATAGAATCTAGTTTGATCCCAAAGTTTAAAGAAACCTTTCGATAATTTAATAAATGAATTAGTAATGTCATGGCATCTGTCAGTATATGTTTTCTTAAATGTTGAATAAAGAGAAGTCTTCTTGTTACACACATATGAGGAGTGCTTAAATCAATTGTATACCTTGCCATTGTTTCCTTACACAAAGTAAACAATTACACAGCTAGTAAGTAATTTGTTATTTTAATTATTTGTGATCAATTCTGTTACAAAGTAGGCAGCCCTTCTGATTAACGGAGTTTAATTACGAAGGGTTCCCTGGATTTGTAACGCGGCGGAAAGCTAGTTACAGTATATATAATACAAAGTTTATATGAAACGTCGTAAATGCATCTGTATCCAAACAAGATAGAAGGCGGTGGTCTGGTGAGTAATATTCTTGGACAAGTTATAAACAAGTCAATTGATTTATTACCTGTCGAACTTCATTTACCCGGTTATCAGTATTGTGGACCCGGTACAAATTTAGCGAAACGATTACAAAGAGGTGATCCAGGAATTAATAAGCTTGACGCTGCCTGTAAACAACACGGTAATGCATATTCAAAGTATTCAGATTCTATAAATCGCGCTAAGGCTGATAAGGAATTAGCTGAAAGAGCTTGGGAACGTGTTAAATCAAGTGACGCATCGTTCGGGGAGAAAGCTGCAGCGTGGTCAGTAGCTAACATAATGAAAGCTAAAAGTAAATTTGGTGGGGGAATAAAAAAGAAAAAAAACTATGTCTAACAGAGTTTATAATTATTTGAAACGTTTTGCTGGTAAAAGTGGAAAAGGTTTATATTTGAGACCGTATAAAAAAACAGGAGGGGGAAAAAAAGAAAAGAAAAACGAAACAACGACGGCGAAAATAATAAAGAGTATTCCTATACGTCCGCTTTCAATTCAAGATTTACTACTGTATGTTAAACAATTAAAGATTCCTAATTTGAGAGGAGTGTTTATGCGTGACACATTACCGTTACACACTGGAATTTGGCAAAATGAAACTGGAATAGTTAATTTAGATAATAGTTATGGTCATGGTACTCACTGGGTTGTTATTTTAAACGTAAAAATAAAGTTAATTATTTTGATAGTTTTGATAATTTAAGACCATCTATCGAACTAATTAATTACTTTTATTCATCAAGTCAACGATCTATTGAAATCGTTTATAAAATATGGATGCAGTCAACTGCGGTCATTTGTGTTTACAGTTTCTCAGTAATAATGTTTTGTCTAAGCGGTAAAGGATCCGTATTAACATGTGATATTTTTCCACCAATCGAGTTAAGTGATGAAAAATAGGAACTAGGATTAATTGACTTTATGACATATCATTCAATACCTAATATAGAGGAAGGAATTAACAATGTATTATATTATGGTATTGATAAGAAAATAGTATTGCCTACTGGTTCTTATGAAATTTCAGATATCGCAACGTTTATTAACGATTACTTAATTCAACATGATGAAAATGTAAAAATAATTATAAAGGCGAAAAATAATACATTAAAAAGTGATATTTGTTCTAACGTTCAAATTGATTTTAGTAAACCCGATTCGTTAGCAACCATATTAGGATTTGAAACATGTATAATAAATCCAAATAAATGGTACAGTTCAACCTTACCGATAAGTATTGTTCGAGTAGAGAGCATCCGATTGATTTGTAATTTAATTAGCGGTTCGTTTAACAACGGAATTCCAGATCACATAATACACGAATTCTATCCTAGTGTTCCGCCAGGTTTTAAAATTGTTGAAAAACCTACCAACGTGATATATTTACCAGTAAACACATCTAGGATACATAATATTGTAGTAAGACTAGAAGATCAACAGGGAAGACTGATTAATTTTCGAAACGAAATAATTACGTTACGTTTGTATTTGAGAAAACAATAATAATGGGTCTTATTTTTTATTACGGAATCAATAAAACAACTGCAAATAAGCCAATTACAAGTAGTAAAGATATGAATATCGACCGGATAACACCACAAAACCTGAAATTTCTACAGTCATTGGGATTAACAGTAATAAAGGATTATTTAAACAAAAAATGAACCTTAATATTCAAAACGTAAAAGCTAGCATTCTAAATATTATAGAAGATGTTGTGTATCAAGATGACTCGATAGTAGGATTAGCTTATCATACTCATCTACCGTACACCTCTACTACATTCAATAATAATGACGAAATTAGAATTCCAATTAATCAACAAGATGTGTACACATTACCGTGTGAAAGTTACCTTCATATAAAAATAGAATACACTAATAATAATGGTATATATGATCCAACTTTAAAATTATGTTCAAATGCTTTAGCATTTTTGTTTGATGAAATTAGATACGAAATAAGTGGATCAGAAATCGATAGAGTTAAAAATGTTGGAATAACATCAACAATTAAGAATATGTTAACGATTAAACCATATGAAATTAACACTTTAGAAAATAGTGGATGGGCGTCAGATTTAATAAGTCCTATGACACCATCAACGAAAGATGTTAGCTTCTGTATCCCATTAAAAAGGTTGTTCGGATTTGCTGAAGATTATAAAAAGATTTTGTTAAATGTAAAGCAAGAATTAGTTTTAATTAGAGCGTCCACTGATAATAATGCAGTAATTTTACCTGAATCAGTAAACACATAAAAATTTAAAATAAAATATATATCATGGAGAATTCCGTATGTTTATGTTAACGACGTAGTAAAGGTAAATTTTCTTAAGATAGTACAAATTGATCGACCTTTATTAATGCCGTTTCGAAAATGGGAACTTTACGAGTATCCGTCTGTGCCAAAAGCAAACAAACTTACTTGAACTGTTAAAACGTCATCACAATCAGATAAACCTCGTTACGTTATTGTAGGTTTTCAGACTGACAGAAAAAATAATGGACATAAAAACCCAGCACATTTTGATCTTGCCTCATTCTATAATGTAAAGTTATATTTAAATTCAGAATACTATCCGTATGATAATTTTAATGGTGAAACGTCGATTCTACATTAGTATTATTCAATATTTCAGTCCTCGTATTATTAGAACAGTGAAAATTCGACAATGATAAATCGTTCAAACTTTCTAACGTAATTGATTGTTCCAAATAAAATGAATCATTAAAAACTGGTTCAATAAACATCCGTCTGGATATTGAAACGTCAACAGACATACCGGAAAAAACTACTACCTACTGTCTCATTTTTTACGATACAATTAAGCAATATACGCCTTTATCTGGTACTGTAAGAAAAGTATTTAAAATATAATTACGTAGATAAAAAGTGTATCAGTTCTGCTGTTGCATGCAATGGAATACGTTATCGATTTTCAAGGTTTTCGCAATGATGGAAACAATTTAATTTTTAAAGAACTTTGTACTCAGTGTATACAAGATAACAAATTTTCTGGTGCTAGTGATCAGTATTTGTTTTTACCACCATTTAGTTACAAACATTTGTCAGAGAAGAAAAAAACGTTAATAAATGGATTAAAACCAATCTTGGACTTAGCTGGAAGTGCGGTCTTCAAGATTATAACGATCTACAGTTTATATTAAATAAATATATGAACGGTAAATGTATTTATGTTAAAGGATCAGAAAAAAAGTAGCATTAGAAAAAGAATTTAATTGTTATGTGAAAATAGTAGATATGGAAACACTCGAGTGACCATCCTTAAAAGTGTTAAAACAGCAGTCTTCATATTCTATTCACTGTCCTTTCAAACATAATTCGTATTATTGTGCTTTAAATAATGTACATCATTTAACTAAGTGGATTATCGAATACTGGAGCAGTGTGTTACAAATTAAAGAAATTGAAAGTGTTGGGACTGTATGATTTACGTAGTTGATCTTTTGATCTCCTACTTACGCAAAACTTATATCAGTTCTGCTGTTGCACGCAATGGAATACGTTATCGACTTTCAAAGTTTTCGCGATGATGGAAATAATTATGTTATTAAACAATTGTGTGTGCAACCTATAGTAAACGCTAAATTCGCTGGTATTTGTAATCAATACTTATTCTTACCTCCATTCGATTACAGACATTTATCAGAAAAGAAAAAAAAAGTTAATGACTGGATTAACAATAATTATCTTGGACTTAGTTGGAATTGTGGATTAACAGAATATAGTGAACTTCCAGTAATATTAAATTCATATATATATGAAAAGTATATTTATATAAAAGGGCGTGAAAAAAAAATAGCTTTACAAAAAGAATTGAACTGTCATGTAAAAATAGTGGATATTGAATCACTCAAGTGTCCGTCTCTAAGCGTTTTGAAGAAGCAGTCTGTAAATAGTATACGTTGTCCATATGATCACTCTTCAACAAACTGTGCATTAAGTAACGTGTTTTATATTACTAAATGGATAATTCAATATAGAAACTGTTTGTGTGATGAACATGATGAAAAAACTAAAAGAATAAATTGTTGGGACTGTATGATTGCTTAAATTTTATTGTAATTATATGTGAATTAAGATATGTAAAATAAAGGTTTTTTAAAAAAATAAAAATTTTAAAAACATTTTCATTTTTGATTTATTACTTACTAAAATATACAAAACATACATGTATACTGCGACAGTACAAATAAGTGATGTACTGAGCAATTGAATATAAAAATTTAAATATACCTAATAAACTGTAAATAATTAATAATATATTAGAAATAAGCATGTCAGGGATTGCAAGCTTGGCTCAGACAAAAATATGAACAGGTGTTTCGACCTGAATCGACGTGCACACACACACAAATGTAACTGAAAGTGTGTACACCAGTATTTTGCTAGTGTGTGTGAACGCAGGTCTCTGCAGGCGAGTTTACCACCCCAAGATGAATAATTGCATAATAACTGTTTTTCCGTAATTATTCATAAACTATAATTAAAGAGTAAAATCCAAAAACACAATAAAATGTAAGAAAATTTACTAAATACTGTGTACGAAAACCATGTGAAAGTGCCACACCGTACGAGTGTAATAGTGAAATAACTGTGTAAAAATCGAAAGGGTTAAGTTGCAATGTCCAAAATTACAGTCAACATGTGTTGTAAAAATAGTTATAAGATAAGTATAAGAGTATACTTACAGGACTCTGCAATTCGCATAAATATAAGAAATAGCGAAATTGACAAAGAGTGGGGGAACTGAATCCAGAGACAGTTTCTGACATGTCGATTTCGTACCACTGCAGGTGTTGACCAAGACATGGGTATAAATAGGACACACAAGCTACAGTGGTTCTCTTTCTTAAATCATCCACAGAGCAGCGGGAGCTTCTGCCCGTCCGCACAGAATAATATAAATTTTTGTAAATAGTTTCATCCTTCCAGTTACATACAGTTATGTAACTCGATTGCCAAACAAACTGTTTTTAAATAATAAAAAAATTATATAAGAGGATCCACATAAGAAGATCCATTAACGTCAGAAACAGCACGAGGAGAAGTTCCAGAGGGTGATACGACGCTGGACAGAAAAGCGAGTCGACGCTGGACAAGAGGAGCTGGAGTGCGAGACGAAGACGACTACAGATGGATCAAATGATCGAGTATGATTGACGACAATAAGGTGATAAACAACTTATTTATCTCTTAATCGAACAATGAACTCAAAGACAATTAAAGACATTCTTGTTTTATTTAAAGTAAGAGCTAATGTTTATTTTAAAGTAGAATTAAAATCATAGATGTTTTAGAAATACGATTACCGTAACAAGAGCTCAAATTAGTATTGAAATAAAACGAATACAAAGAATTTAAATGAAAACAATTACTGTTTGATATAAATCAGTACTAAGAAACAAAAAATAAATTCAATAACTATTAATATTTTGAGTACATTACAATATATAAAAAGATATTTAAATATTGATATTTTGAAACACATTAATTGACTGAGTAGTCTGAAAATGAGATTTTTCTTTAATACAATTGTTGTGTGTTGGGCCCAAGTGGGCTTAAAAGATGTTTCTTGAAGTGAATAATCGTGTCGGCTGGTTAACCATGTTTGTTAAGAATCGTATGTGATACATGCATTGCTTCAGTGGGAAGAAAATGATAAGATGTGGACTGTATTTGAATTGATTTTAATGCCTTTCTTAAGTTACGTTACAAATGTTTCATTTATTGTAATCAGGTCGGCTAATAATGCGTGTTGCCAAGTATTATAAATTTGAATTGAAATGATAGTTAGTTATGGCGCTAGTTGGCCATAAGTACGAATGTGCGGCCTAAAGCCTACATTAAATGTCGACAATAAATGACAGCGAAAAGGTTCGGCGAACCGAACGCCGAGAGCGCTTGATACACACTGTACAAAGTTCTAACACGCAAAAATTGAAGCAAGGCAGTAAGCAGATTAGCCAACCTAGAAAGCGAAATTATCGCGCTACCGTACATAAGCTGCCCGTCAAAATCAAATGATTTTTTAATAAATTATGATACATTTTACAATTTAATTTAAAAGAGTACAGTTTCTTAATAATGATAGTTAGATTCAAGGCTAAGTTGAACCTTGAGTTATGAGATTAGATAACGGCAGTCCGTCACTAGTTTAGAGATAAGCATGCATAAGATAAGCCTAGAGATAGGCGTTTGTAAGCCAAGGTTGGCGAAGAGCTGTTTCATATATGAATAAAGTGTGGTTTGACCAATATTACTATCACATAGTGTATGTGCACAGTACATAACATTATAAAACATGAAAGAAAAATACATAGTTATACAATGTTAAATGCATGATCGGAAGCTCATCACATGATGGACCGATAGCTGGTAACCCTATGCATGTCATAGATGGTTACTGTAAAATTAATTGAGGCCCGTGGACCTGTACAGAGAGTTCATTACATGAACAAAATTGTTATTGAACATGTTGCAGTTACATGTTAAAGCGTATATTCAGCAGGGCGGCATGTATTGACCTAGTCATGCTGTTCCTGAAGTTTCAGGAACTTACAATATGTAATAATGTATGAACAAGCTAGATGCTGATTGAATGCAAGCCCAGATATGACATGTATGTCATAATTTAAGTAAAAATAATTGTGCATGCTTACTTGCAAAATGAATACAATATAAAATACAATATAAAATAAATCTAGACGTGGCAGTTACATACGGCAGACGCAAGCAATAGTTTTTACATAGACACAATTTATGTGAATACAACAACAATAATTTAAATAATTACAAGATGAATAATTGCAATGTCAAATAACAATACAATACTGAAATTACAGAAACAATTGAAAATAAGTTTAGAAATAACCAAATTTTTACACAATAGTGAGGAAGACATGAGGCATAAATCAAATGTTCCACATACGAAAATACAAATAATAATAAAAGCCTTGCATATTAACTAAACTAATACTTGCTTGAGCAAAACAGACAGTTGCTGACTCAAAAAATAATTAGGCTTATGCTAAAACAAGTGTTTATAACTTAACAAGTTTGAAACATTTGACTTATGTGTCCTTAAAATAAAACAAAGGTAATAACTCCTTTTCGTTATTGTTCGTCCCCTTTAAAATCTTATAAAATGAGACCACCAAAAAAATGAAAATTAGAAAAGCATGCGATGGCGCAAAATTGATAAGAAAATATTGTGATAATTCATCACAATTATGTTGACCACATGGTCGTAATAAGTAATAAGCCAGTGGCTAAATAAAAATAGCATTGTGCTAAGTAATCATAATGTCAAATCTCGTCTCGCGCTGGCAACAGACATAATTTATGTATTGGTCTCCGCAAAACACCCGTAGGCGTGCGAATGTCCACGACACGAACCAAGTTATCTGGGCCGGGAAATGTGGCGATAATTACGCCAAATTTCCAGGCCAATGGAGGTAAATTATCCTCAATAAGCAAAACTAAGTCACCAATGGAAACATTATCCTTGGCAAACTTCCACTTGTGGCGCTGCTGCAACTGGTGCAAATAATCGCGAGACCATGCCTTCCAAATGCCTTGGACAAACCTCTGAAGAAGTTGCCAACGCCCAAGACGAGAAAAAGGAACGTGAGAAAGGTCTGGGTCCGGTATCGCCGTTAAGGGTGCGCAAATCAAAAAATGGCCAGGTGTAAGTGGCACCGGGTCGTTAACATCTGAAGAGATAGCAAATAAAGGTCGAGAGTTCAGACAGGCCTCTATCTGAGACAAAACGGTCGTGAACTCTTCGAAGTTGAGTATAGATTTGCCTACCACGCGGCGCAGATGAAATTTCAAACTCTTTATGCCGCTCTCCCAAAGGCCACCGAAATGAGGTGAGGAGGGCAGAATAAATAACCATGATATCCCCTGAGAGGATGTGAATGACTTGATCGAAGAGATGGCATCCTTATTGTGCCAAAAGTTGTAAATATCATGTAAGATAGTGCGGGCCTTCCTGAAGTTTGTGCCATTGTCAGAGTACAGTTGACTGGGTATACCCCTACGTGCCATGAAACGACGTAATGCGGCTATAAACGCGCTGGCCGTAAGGTCGGAAACCAATTCCAAGTGAATAGCCCTAGTCGCTAAGCAAACAAACAAAGATACGTATGCCTTAGAAAGAGTTCTAGACTTCTGCCCGCCATGACGAATCATGAAGGGACCACCATTATCAACCGCGCAAAATAGAAACGGCCTAGAAGGAGTGACTCTAGGGAATGGCAAAATACCAAGTTTCTGAACCTGCTGTGTGGCACTAAACCTGATACACTTGAGACACTTCCGAATAATGGAACGGATGACTAGCCGGGCATTAACAATCCACCAACGTTGACGCAGTGAATGATGCACGAGTTGAGCACCAGCGTGAAGTAAACGAATGTGTTCACGTTCAATGATAAGGCGTGTAATATGCGCCGATGGGGGTAATACAATAGGATGTTTCGAATCGTAGGGTAATTGGGAATGCTGCAATCGTCCGCCCACGCGTATCACTCGAGACTCGTCAAGAAACGGGTCGAGAGAAGCCAACTTACATGGAAACAGAAGATCCGTTCCGAAGACAATTAATTTCGGTTGTGAAGTGGATCGACTGAGACTGTTTTATGAAGAAGTTGAGAGACTGATGAATTTCTACAGGGGTCAGATCGCCCGCAAGTTTGTCCGCAGTTGAGTGCCTAATATTTCTGATGAACCGAAAACAGTAAGCATATACACGCGTTAGCCGGTGCAACGAGGAAAAGTCCAACGATAGGTCGACAGCCAGGGTAGACATTAGAGAAAGGTTATGTGTATTTTTCTCTTCCGCGGTGACTTCAGAGGACGACGGAGTGGCCGGTACGAAGGATGGAAAGGGATCAGACTCTGACGATTGAGACAGACAGCTAGGACCGTGCCACCAAAGCGAGCAATCGCGCAAAACGTCAGGGAGACACCCCCGAGATATAATATCAGCAGGATTGTGTCGCGAATCAATGTGATGCCAGGTATAAGTTTGCGTACGACGCTGAATTTCAGCAACCCCATTAGCGACGTATGTTTTCCAACGCGTAGACTGCGCATGAATCCAGTAAAGAGCCACCATAGAGTCAGAATACAAATGTACATTATCAATAAACGAATAAAGAGCAGGAATAACCTTAGATACGAGTCGCGATAGTAACAAGCAAGCGCATAGTTCGATGCGAGGTAATGACACCTGTCGTAGGGGAGCCACGCGAGATTTGGAACACAAGAGGTGACAGGAGGCAGTAGAATCTTGATAAATGACTCTGATATATATACAACAGCCAAATCCGAAGCATCCGAAAAACCATGCAATTGAACTGTAGCTGCCTCACGCTTGCAACGAATAGATCGCGGGACTACTATTTTGCCAATCAGAATCAATTTGTCACACAAAGAATGCCAATCCGAAAGTGACCGACCGGAAATCGGTTCATCCCAACCAATCTTGCAAAGACAAAGTAAGTATATGAGTATATATAAGTATACATATAAGTATATATAGTAAGTATTTGACGCTACTAAATTGATAGCGCCATCATCGATGAGTGTCATGTGCCCAAGATCCATATATTCCTTGATAAAGTCCGCGTAGTCGCGAGCGAGCTTGGCATCTCGCCTAAATCGACGCTCCAAGCTTAAGAATCTTGATTCGGCACTCGTGTAAGATTCCCCTAAGTGGGGATTATCAGACTTGAATGGAAGTGACACTATAAATCTACCCTCGTGGTTGCGCTGAGTAGAGCGCACAAAATGCTCTTCACAGGCCGACTCGCTATCAGGGGTATTGTCAGGGATAGTTTCTGCTTCCCAAAATCTCTCGAGAGATTGCAGAATTTGACTGTCGTTGTTCCTTGCTAGGAACGAAACAGCAGGACCCTCGTTATGGCCAAATTGCTTGGGCAGATTGCCGGCCAAAATGTAGCCCAGTTTTGTTTCCTGAATGATGGGAAAATTGGGGCCGCGTGTGTATTTATTGGCTAATATCAAATCCAGATAAAATTGTGCCCCTAATAGTATGTCGATTTGCGAAGCTATATTAAAATCTGGGTCAGCCAGGAAAATTTTGTTTGGAATGTGGAACTGGTTGATATCAAACCAGGTTGAAGGCAGATTGTGAGTTAAGGTAGATAAGACGGCACATTTCGCCTCGAAACTATGTCTCTGATAGCGAGAAATAATACGTATGGAAGCAATATCAGTTGCGCAACACGCTGTGTTGTTTATTCCTGTGATTGGAATATTGGATTTGGCTAATTTGAGCTGTAACCTTTTTGCAAATGATTTTGTACAGAAATTTATCTGTGAACCGGCGTCCAGGAGCACCTTAGCCCTATGCCTGTTGCCAGCCCGATCAAAACAGATACAACCGCTGTGGATAAAAGAACATTGTTTTTGCACTGTAATTTAAGCGAGCAATAATTGCTGCTGCCAGCTGTTGATTTCGGCACGTAATTTGCGTGCAACAATGTGTGGTGTCGTTTTGAACAGATTTTACACACCTGTTTACTCTTACAGTTAGCTATCAGATGACCTGATCTAAGGCAGTTGCTACAACATTTATGATTTGCAACAAATTGCCTCCGCTCAGCGGTGCTTAATATACGAAAATTATTACATATGTAAAGCGGGTGGTTGGATTTACAACACACGCATGAATAATGATTTGCCGCTGTGTGATAGCTCTTAAATGTAGTGCTGCCAGCAGTATTTCTTAAGCTACACTTCTTATATTTATTGTTAGGTCTTACATTAAGTTTGTTGAATTGCTGTCCGGGTTCAATAGGCATTGTATTTTCTAACAGCTTTCTGCGTAAGTTTAAAAAATGCGTGAAGTCTTGAAAGCTAGGCAAATTGTCAGGGTCTATTGACTCCTTCCAAAGTTTGAAAGTAATAGGGTCAAGTTTGGTGGATAACAACTGTATAGTAATAAATTCAAATGAATTCACTGACAGCTTCATTGCTGCCAGTGAATTAACGGAAGACGTTATTGTGTTAGTGAACTCCGCCAAACTTTGGACCGAGTCCTTTATTGTGGACTTGACCTGAAGTAGGTTTTGCACTTAGTATTTAGCTAATATGAATGGGCTGTTATACCTTTCGGACAGCAAATTCAACGCTATTGCATAATTTTCTTTACAGATAGGTAATGACTTGATTAAATCTAACGGTTCACACTTCACAGAGGAATGTAAATAATGTAATTTTTGCACTGGTGTTAAATCAGATCTTGAATGCACTAAATCGGTAAAAATTGAATAAAAATGTTGCCACTCCAATATGTTGCCTGAGAAGCAGGGCAAACTTATCGGCTTTAATTGCATGGGCGTCGATAATACGGGAGGCACAGTCTGAGTATTAAATGTGTCAAGTAATTGCAAAATGTTTGCTTCAGTTGAATATATCATTTTTTCGACCTCAACTCGGTCTGCTTGAGCAACGCTCGTGTCTTTACTAATGAGCTCTATTTCAGACTGTACCTCCTCGTACTTCGAGGCCAAGCTTTTGAGACTATCCAGTCTTACAGTTAGAAAATGTTTTGTACTTAAAGTTATGTCAAATGAATTTACAGCGGATTGTATCCGCACTATTGCGGACTTTAAGCCGCCTCTCTTTCTGGTCAGCACCTTGAGGCCTTCTTCAGACATTTTACGCACCTTGTTTCACTGTTGTTGGTGATACCTTGTTGGCGATGTCCTGCAGCGTCGGCTCCTTGGTGAAGATGGCAAACAGCTGGCAGAGATGACCACCTTGAGTAAGCACTGTAGCTGGCAGGCACTTGCTAATATGTTGTCTGAAGATGACGAGCGAAATGCCGATGCAAATCACGCCACGGTCGTATTAGCTGACGTGCTAATTCGCCCGTGATGGCCAGAAATAGTGGTAGAAAATATTGGATGGAAAATCCAGGTCCGGAGTGACCAAAAAATGTTGTGTGTTGGGCCCAAGTGGGCTTAAAAGATGTTTCTTGAAGTGAATAATCGTGTCGGCTGGTTAACCATGTTTGTTAAGAATAGTATGTGATACATGCATTGCTTCAGTGGGAAGAAAATGATAAGATGTGGACTCTATTTGAATTGATTTTAATGCCTTTCTTAAGTTACGTTACAAATGTTTCATTTATTGTAATCAGGTCGGCTAATAATGCGTGTTGCCAAGTATTATAAATTTGAATTGAAATGATAGTTAGTTATGGCGCTAGTTGGCCATAAGTACGAATGTGCGGCCTAAAGCCTACATTAAATGTCGACAATAAATGACAGCGAAAAGGTTCGGCGAACCGAACGCCGAGAGCGCTTGATACACACTGTACAAAGTTCTAACACGCAAAAATTGAAGCAAGGCAGTAAGCAGATTAGCCAACCTAGAAAGCGAAATTATCTCGCTACCGTACAACAATAATTAGTAGAATAGAATATTTAGTCAGTAAGGATGTATATAGCATAAGCCTTACGGCATAATAACAAATAATAACGAATGTTTTAAGTCGAAGTAAGTGTTAAGTGCACAATTTTATTAATATCAAATAAATTTGAAATACCGTTACAAGTTACATAGAGTTCTTATTGCAGATACACCTGAAACCCAATTTAAATGCTATTTGTTACATAATTTGTCAATCTTGAACGTCAGACCAGTCACGCCTATTTTATGTATATCGTATTGTTGCATATTATTTATTGCTTCCAACGTGGAACATCACAAATGCAAATTATATTATATTTACAACGTTATATCGTTGCATAATATGGCGTCCCAGATCGTGGAGCTCCGCAAACACAAATAAATTTATATTTGCAACGTTGTATCGTTGTAATACATATAATATGATTTTTTATATTACAAAAAACATACATTTTTTAATTCTTGCCGCATACATAATTACCATTCATAAATAAAGACATACATACTATCATTCTATGCATACATACATATAGTATGAGTATTTTATACTATAAAACATATACATATAATTACATAGTACATACAATGTTTATTTTTATATCAGCTTTTTTTTGTTACTTACAAAACAATATGATGAAGAGGAACTTCAAAAGTTTTTAAATTTATTTTTTTTAATGTTTTGAATAGTCGATAAATTCTTAGCTACATTTAGAACCATTTTGTACAATTGGATATATTTCGGATCTTTTTCAGATCCAACTATAAAAGTGGTTCTATATGCAGCCTTAGTCCATCTGTCTTTTATCTCAATCCCCTCAAATCTTTGGTATCTATGATTTCAATCTTCATTAGATAACGCCCCGTTTCCCCAGGCGTTTTTAAGGTTCTTCTTGTTCCATTCGATTGGAACATTACAGATTTTTCAAACAAACTACTGTTTCTTTCTCCATTAGATTTTCTTACGGATGTAAATATTTTTTCAAGTTCTCTCTCATCATCATCATCATCATCATTATCATCATCATCACCATCATTATGATCAATATCAATATCAATATCTTTATCAACGCAAACATTTTTCATATTAAAATCAAGATAATTTTTAATTAAATTATTTAATATAACAAAAGTTGATTTAATTATATTTTTTCATTAAAATTTGGAATTGTGTTGATTATATTATCATAAATTTCTTAAATATCAAATAGGTAATTATTAAGTTGAACTATTTTGTCTTGTGAATTTACGTCTAATTTAATTTCCAGAGCAATTTATATCCGTTTTAGTACCTCACTCAGTCTCATATACAATGTTATAACCTCTATATTGTCAACATTAATTAATTCTGTTTTAACACTTTTGATACACATTTCCCAACTTTGGATTGATGTCAGACCTAAGAAGTAGAATAATTTGAATACTTCTTCTAATGACATAACGGAGTCCATGATTCCTTGATAGAAGGTAAGATTGGAATGTCAAAATCTATAACATACAAAATAAAAATTTGTTAACTAAACAAAGGCAAATTACGGATAGAGAAACGTATAGAACGCATTATTTGTAACTGGTCACCACGAATCCCTTGAAAAAATATTAGTCATATACTAAACAAAGACAAGAAATAAAGTAATAGAGAAACGTTTAGAACACATTATACCTTCACTTTACATGTTTTTGAAACACACATATTAAAAATATCATAGAAAAGACTTATAACAAAGATAAATTAAACTTTTAATAGAGTATAAAACATTATATATGTACATATGAATGAGATACTGGATCTAAACAAAACAATTTTAAACTATAAATCCTTTATTAACTCTTTCATAAACGGTCTTAGAGTTGAGTCTGGTCTGTCGACTATCATTTTTAATTTTGCAATTTCTTCGGGTGTTAACCTTTTGGTGAAAAAAAAACCATTTATAAAGAAGACGGTCCTCCACCTGTTTTAATTTATTATGTAAGAAACGATTCTCCTGTGTTGATGATTCTTAATCCATCAAGGTCGTTGATATAAGCAGACGTTAACGGTTCAAAAACAGTTGTAAATGTGATCTATGTAAATCAAATACGGTTTAAAAATGGCATAGGAAAGACTTATAACAAAGACAAATTAATTTTTTTTTGAATAGAGAAATGTAAAACACGTTATACCTTATAATAATATTAAAAATGATCTAGGAAGAGCATACTTATTTTACAGGTAACCAAGAATTACTGTACATGTTCGTATGTAGAACATATTACACCTTAATAATTTAGGAAAGACTTATAACAAAGATTAAATTTTTAATAGAGTATAAAACTTAATAATTACATATATATTAAAAAATGATATACGAAAAACACAACTTATTTACAGGTAAGCAAGAATTGCTGTGCATGTTCTTGAAAAAAATTTTTAATAATTAAAAATATTAAGAGACTTATAACTTTGTATACTGAGTAAGAAAAAATATTTTAAAACAGTAAATTGACATAAGATAATAATGTTACCTTAATGACGATCGCAGACTGTAGTAGCTGGTATGTATTTTTCTGGATGCTGAACCACAATTTTCAATCGGCTTATATACACAGAAAATGTATTATCAGTTTCACTGTAGTTAACACAGTCACGTTCTCAATACGTGTAAGTAGGAGAACAAAAGATCAAGTAAATAACTTGTTTACCGAATTCATTATCAGTCACGACGAGATCAAGAGGTTACGTAAATAAGTATTGGCAATAATCCCAAAAATCTACTGTTCACAGTTTATTGGCAGTAATTCAAAAAGTTGTTTACCGTTTTCTATAATTACTGTACTCTTGTTATCGGTTGATTGTTAGTATAAATAGTCATACAGTAAAAACAACAAGTCATAGCAAAAGATTGATTCAGCGTAGGTCTCAACAAAAGTGTAAGTATAATTTACCTGTAAATTGTAATTGTAAGTATATTGTCTTTCTATCTTATGTAATTTACATCAGTAAATAACTTTAAATTTTTTGAAAACTTAAAAAAAATATTATTTGTTCACAATAAATAAAGATTTTTTATTTTTTATTAGTATGTTGTAATCACATGTAAACAAGGTTAAAATAACATTGATGTAAGCAATCACGTTGTCTGATAATAAGTAAAAATATACTCATATAGATAACAAGAACTTCCAAAATATTCTTTTACAGTAACTAATAAACTCGTTTACAACTTTTGATTTCAGTTAACATGGAAAAATCTACCTTTTAAAAAACGTCAGTTTATTAGAAACGAAAATTTTAGTAATAGAAACGATCCTCAATCTGGACCTTCACATGCACAAGATCCGCATGTCAGATATCAAGTGTCTGATTCATTTATTAATACAAACGATCCTCTACCTGGACCATCGCACGTACAGCATGCACAACCTGATCCATCGCACAGCAGACCTCAAGCGTCTGATTTTAATAACGCAAACGATCCTCAACCTGGACCGTCACACGATTGGTATCAAACGTCTGATTCGATAAGTTTATCACCATCATCATCATCATCATCATCATCATTGTATAATAATAGGAAAACAAGTAGATTAAGGAATACAACAATTAAAAATGAATTCATTGAAATTGAGAATGCGTTCAAAGGTAACTTAAAAACTTTTTTTTATAAAATACCAACGAACATGTTAAAGATATCTGTTTATTATTATCACATTTAGAACTAATAATAATAAATATTTTATATAATATGGTTTCGTTATATAACGCAATTAAATTTAACATAGTAGTGGAATGCACTTACGTAAGACCTGTCTTAAATGATTATCAAGATAGATCATTTAAAACTAAAAATATTAGTCTCTTCCAAAGTAGTTCACTAACAAGTATAATACGAGATATAATTAATAATATTTGCTCTGAAGAAGAGACATATTTACAAAAAGGATCCGGATGGGCTTTACATTCAATAGATGGAATTTTAATAAGAATAAATCGTTTCAAACCGTTAAAAGGCAGCTCGTACATCCCACTACCGTTACATTTAATCACAAAAAAATGTATAATTAACCCCAAAAATAAAGATTATTTATGTTTTAAATGGGCGATTCTTTGTCGCTATATAAAAGACTCGCATCCAGAGCGAATTCATTTTCGATATAAGCATATCGAAAATACATTTTATTTTAATAATATTAATTTTCCTACACCGTTAAGAGATATAAAAGTTTTTGAAAAGAATAATAACATTTCTATAAATGTTTATGGTGTAGAAAAAGGTAAAACAATTTATCCACTAAAAGTGTGCGAAAATGAGCAATGTAATCATTTTGATCTTTTATTATTAAACAAAGATGACAACTATAATTATTGTTACATCAGTAATTTTAATAGATTAATAAAATCTCAATTAACAAAGAATCATGACAATATTGAAGTCTGTAAAAGCTGTCTTACCTATTTTACTGCGAAATCTAAAAAATTAAAAGATCATAAAAGGTACTGTGGAAAATATACACCTGTTCGTGTAACAATGCCTTCTGACAATTTACAATTTCGAAATTTTCATTATCAATTTAGGGTACCAATAGTCGCGTATGCAGATTTTGAATGCATTTTGCGATCGATTAAAACGTGCTACCCACATTCAAAATATTCTTTTGCAGTAGCTAATGAACTTCGTGAACCTATGAGTTTTTGTGTTTACTTTGTAATCGATGATTCAGTACCCAATTTCATTAAAAATCAATTACCATCACAACCTTACATATATAGAGATATAAACGCTGCACAAAACTTTATGTCCCATCTTATAGATATTACCAATCGACTTGGTTCATTATTAAAAGAAGTCAAACCAATACAAATGACAAAACAAGACAAGATTAAATTCAAAGCAGCAACACATTGTGAAATGTGTATGCGAAATTTTACATTACTCTACAAATTCGTCAGAGATCATTGCCATCTTACCGGTTTATATCGTGCGGCATTATGTAACGATTGCAATCTAAAACGACAGAATCAAAAGTTCATTCCTATTTTTATTCATGCAAGTTCTAATTATGACTCATATTTTATTATTCGACAGTTGGGTTGCGATAACCAAAATATTCATGTTATACCAAATTCGACAGAAAAATATATTTCTTTTGCCAAAAAAACTGTTAATGGCATAACTATTAGATTTGTTGATACCTATCGCTTTTTAGATAGATCACTTTCTGAATTAAGTAACAATTTACCAAAAAAATAAATTTTTTTATATAAGTAAATTTTTTTCCGATAATGACATGCAATTAGTTACACGAAAAGGTGTATATCCATACGAATATACAGATTCGTGGGATAAATTAGTAGAGTGTCAGCTTCCATCAAAAGCATACTTTTATAGTAAATTAAATGACGAAACCGTAAGCGATGAAGATTACATTCACGCTCTTAACGTTTGGAACCACTTCAAAATCAAAAATTTAGGAGAATACAGCAATTTGTATTTAAAAATCGTTGTACTACTTTTATGTGATTGCTTTCAAATTTTTAGATCTCTTTGTGTATCGTCATACAACTTATATTCTGCACATTATTTCACGTTACCAGGGTTTGCCTTTGACGCTATGCTGTATCTTACTAAAATTAAACTTGAATTACTCACTCATATTGATAAATACATTTTTTTTTAGAGCGGGGTAAGAGGGGGCTTATATGTTAATATTAAGAAGCATTCAATTGCTAACAATACATATATATCAACATATAACCCAGATAAGCCTAAAACATTTCTAACATATTTAGATGCAAATAATTTGTATGGGTGGGCAATGTGTAAATGTATACCGTATTCAAATTTTACGTGGGTTAAAGGAACTGATAAAATAAATATCTTAAACGTACCTGACGAATCGGAAATAGGATATGTATTAGAAGTTGATATAGAGTATCCACAAAATTTACATGATGAGGACAGAGATCTACCATTCATGCCTGTTAATAAAAGTGTAAACAATACAAAACAAACAAAATTAGTTGCTACATTAGAAAATAAAGAGAGATACATTTGTCATTATGTTAATTTAAAACAAGCTATTAATCATGGTTTAAAAGTAACGAAAATTCATAGAATATTGCAATTTTTACAAAAACCATGGCTAAAGCCGTACATAAATCTAAATACCATAAAACGACAAGATGCAAAAAATGACTTTTAAAAAGACTTTTTTAAATTACTAAATAATTCCATCTTTGGAAAGTGTATGGAAAATGTTCGGAAACGAATAAATTTCGATCTAGTATATAATGAAAAAAAATTATTGAAACTCGTATCAAAACCAACTTTCAAAGACAGAATTATTTACGATGAATCACTTTGTGCGGTATTATCAAATAAAACATCCGTTTATCTAAACAACCCCATTTATGTAGGTTTCTCTGTTTTAGAATTACGTAAGACTCTAATGTATGATTTTCACTATAACGTAATGAAAAAGAAATACGGAAACAATATTTCCCTTTTATATACAGATACAGATAGCTTGTTTTACGAAATAATCACAAATGATTTTTACAGAGATATGTTGGATTCTGATTTAAAAACTTATTTTGATACTAGCGAATTTTCATCAGATCATATGTGCTACTCATTAACAAATAAAAAAGTTTTAGGTAAATTTAAAGACGAATGTAAAAGTATTCCAATTAAAGAATTCATTGGTTTACGTTCAAAATTATATACTTTTACAACGAACGAAAACAAAATCACAAAAAAGGAAAAGGTATTAAAAAATGCGTAATTTAAAAACCTTGAATTTAATGATTTTAAAAAATGTCTTTTTAATTCATTATCAGACGAACAAAAACATAAAATGATGACAATATTTCGATCAAAAAGTCACATCGCTAAAACTGTAACTATTAATAAATTTGCATTGAGTAACACAGATGATAAAAGTGTAATATGTGAAAACGGTATAGACACATTGCCTTATGGTCATTACTCCTTACAATAATGAACAATGGTCTCCGTTAATTTTCAACATCTTTCATTACAATAATTATCCGAATAAAATGATGTATGGCATATTTTATGTATGTATTTTTAATACAATTATAGTAATGTATGAGTTTACCTATATGACATATTTTATGTATGTAATTTTAATATAATCAGTAATGTATGAGTTTACCTATATCAATCTCTTGCTATCATTATGTAAACTGTTTGTTAAAATTATCCGAATAAAATGATCTATGACATATTTTATGTATGTGTATGTATTTTAATACCTGAACAAAAAAATGATGTAAGGTTAATAAATCAACAAGATTCAAACAATTTCTTACACAACATTTCATTATACAAAAAGTGGTCATTAAAACGCATACTCAGAACGTGATTGTATTAATTGCAATAAAACTGATAATGTAATAAATTCGATAAACAAGTTATTTGCTTTCTTTTGATCTCCTACTTACAACACGTACTGAAAAAATGTAACTGATAATCTATCCAAATACCAACCAAAATCCTCACAGACTGGCAAGCGCTGGGTTTGTATATCAAGGAGATGGGGATACCGTACGGTGTTTATCGTGTCGGGTAAGGCTTGAGGATTGGACAGCGGACGATTGCCCTGTCGCATTACATGCGAGGGTGATGCCGAAATGCCAGTTTGTGACGACGCAGTCATTAAGGTAACAATTATTTTTATTTTTTTGTTAATTTTTACTGTTTAAAAAATATGATTACTTACTCACTATACAGATTTATTTACTAAAATCATATATACAAAAACATACATATAATACGATTTTGTATACACAAAAAATGCTCATATACTATAGATCATGTTTTCATTCGTTATCGTAAGTCATTTAAATCGATCATCGAGAAACTTGATGATATCACCACAATGTGTAGATACATAACAACAAACACAAGTATCCGGTCCATCCACAGTAGATTCATGTGCCCATGGACATTCAAGAAAATGTGTGAACGCCTCACCGCTTTGTTCTCTACGTTCCGGTGTAATCTCTTTCAGTCCGTCTGAATTATAAAATTCCAATAACTTACGACACTTTTGGAGTACCAACAATGTATCTCGCATAAATTCAATCTCTGCTTTAGTTTTATTCATAATGAATCCTTCAAACATAGGATGAGATAAGACATCTTGCAATGTTAAATTCTTCATTTTGACTGAACTATCAAAGTTCATGTTTACGTTGATTACAACGTTATCACGTTGACATATCGTATGGAGGAACGTTGTACCACGTACAACAATTCATTTTCAACTGCTATACAACCCACGATTTCATCGCTAGGTGTCAATAAAGACGACGCTATCTACACTGTGAAAGGAAAAAACAGTTTACATGTCAACGAACTCGGAATATATTTTTAAATGAGCAACGTTTACGTGTCAACAAACGTCGTCTGTTTGTTTACATTTTTAAAATGTGTAACGTTTACGTATCAACACTGTGAAAGGAAAACAGTTTACGACGTGTCAACGAACTCTGAATATTTATGTTTACGTTTGTGCAACGCTGACGTGTATGTTTACATTTTTACTAGGTCAGTGTGTTGTCGAGGTCATGTTTACGACGTTATCACTATAACGTTTGTTTACGTATCAACACTGTGAAAGGAAAACAGTTTACGACGTGTCAACGAACTCTGAATGTTTACGTTTTTTACGGTTATGTCAATGAACTCGGAATGTTTATGTTTACGTTTGTGCAACGCTGACGTGTATGTTTACATTTTTACTAGGTCAGTGCTAACACCTCGTGATTCGCTAAATAATAATGCCATGTTACTTCAGGTTTGTTCCATTTAAAACTGGATACTCGATAATCAAAAATAATATCACTATTACCGCACCTAGGTTTTAATATTAAATTTATAGTTTTATTATTTAACTTACCATCAGTAAGTAATTTATAGTATTCTTGAAATATAAGTAACGCATTAGTAAAATCTGTTTCATTTACAGCTTGCAACGAAGATTCATCATCTGTTTGAAGATAACCATATTCATATAAATATTGCTTAACTTTATCCACTTCAATCTGTGTTGTATTATTGGCTAAAGAACTTATTAGTAATATTTGAACAATTACTATATATAATAAATTTTTTACTACCGACATGTTATTAACAAGGATGTTACTTTCAGAATTCACGTTGGAACACTAATAAACCAACTGCTAACGTGTATTATATATAAATGAATATATTTTTTTATTTAAAAAAAATAAAAAAGTATGAATTAGCTAGGGATTGAACAATTGATACTTACCTTACATATAATCTATTATTAGAATAACATAGTTGCACGTTACCGTCTAAGCTAATACATATCTTATCTGTATACCATGACAATCGTTACATATAAAAAGTAATATATTAGATAAAGACGACGCTATCTATACTGTAAAAGGAAAAAACAGTTTACGTGTCAACGAACTCGGAATGTTTATGTTTACGTTTTTAAATGTACAACGCCGACGTGTATGTTTTTACGACGTTATCATAAGAACTGTTTATGTTCACGTTTTTTACGGATGCGTCAACGAACTCGGAATGTTTATGTTTACATTTTTACTAGGTCAGTGTGTTGTCGAGGTCATGTTTACGACGTTATCACTAGACAGTTTGTTTATGTTTACGTTTTTTACTAGGGCAGTGTGTTACGGTCTAGTAACCTCGAGGTCATGTTTACATTGATTACAAAAGGTCAACGGGGTTATCTGTTGATTACAAAAGTCAACGGTTATCTGCTAATTAATTCGAGGTCAATTAGGGATATCAGTGATAACGCGAGGTTATCAAAAGTTAATTGGAATTTAATTGGGATCATCACTGATAAGGCGGGGTTATCACTGATAAGGTGACCTCTGACCTTGTCCTAGACCTCTTACCTGTCCCATAAAGAACATTTGTATACTACTCGGCGGGACGCTATGCTCAGTATCGACGCGATTTTTAAATAAACTGTAAAGTCGGATGGACGATACGTTCATCCAAGTATCAAACAGTAACGCTTAGTTTGATTTTAAATACGATTATCGAACATACTCTACAAGTCTACAACCACAAACGTTCAGCACTCAAGACAACCGACGAGGTCACATCAGGCAGAGGAACGCTGTGCAGAGCAATAGAGGCGTCTGCTAGGACAACAGCAGCTGGTGCAGAGCAACATATCACTACACTTCAGCTACCAGATGGGATCACGAGGGACGAGAACTGAAGGACGACAAGGAACCGGAGAACGTGCAGGGAATTCCATTAGAAGAGGACATACGGATCAACGGAGGACATGGGTACGATCTACAGAACCAAGGTGACAAATAACCAATTTATAATTCGTAAATGAGAGAATAAAGACATTGGAAAGACACTTTAAAATTTAAAAGTAAATAAATGTTATGTAAAATTTAGATAGAGATAAGAAAATGTAATTTAACTTCAATAAGAATTTTCTTTGATGATGAACAATTAATTTAAAGTTAATTTAAATCTTTGCTTGGATGATTAACAATTAATTTAGTAAATGTAAAATTTTATTTAAAGCTTGTAAAGTAATCAATGAGTAATATTATACGCAATGCATAAAATAACGTAGTAAAAAGAATAAGAATTCTATTAGTCAATTTAAATTTTATAAATCATTAAGATGTATGCAATGCACAAAGCAATGTAATAAAAAAATATATAAAGAAAAGAAAAAAACTACAATAAAGCACACAGTGAGACTGAGTGGTCCAGAAATTTTAGATTAACAAATAAATGTTTAGCATATACTTTTGTTAATATAGGATGTAAGATTTACTTTATGATGAATGTACTGCAACAAAGAAACGTTTAAACAAACAATAATGAATATTTTATGGAGAAGTAAATGCAATTTTAAACACAATTGTGATTTTTTTTGAATAAATTAATAAAAACATGTTACAATTCAAATGACTACTCTTATTACGATACCACCCAAACTCCATTTATAAATACACGTTATCAGTAATGTTGTATGAGCTTTACCACTACACAATTTAAAATACATTTAAATTGGCAATTTGCACTGTTAAAGTATTGGCGCTCCAACAAAGTGTGGGGCTATACAAATTATATTACATGTAAATTTGTATACAATTTAAAATTTGTATTGCTAAAGTATTGTCTCCCAAAAGCGTGGGTCTAGACAAATTAAATTTGTATGTTGTGTTGTTAAAGTAGGCCTATATATATATATATATATATATATATATATATATAAAATCATTTATTATTATTATTATTACTATTATTATTATTATCATTGTTAGTTCTATCATTGTTGTTGTTAGCACTAACAAAACCTGAATGGTCAAGGTCCTACAAGGAAATAACAATTAAAGTAGGTGGGACCTGCAGAGCCGGCCCCAGCGCTTCTGCCGCCCTGTGCAGCATTTATGAGTTTTAACTCGCCGCCCTATTTTAACTCTGAACACATTGACGCAGACTAGACCTACTCTAAAGATACGGTGGTTGCCTTCAAATGACGACTAGGAATGTTTGCACTGATTGTCAGACTTACGTTCTTTCGTTCACGAGTTTTCGACTCTTCGTTAAACTCCGCTGACTATATACATAAAAAAATACATACTGATCTTAAGTATTGTGATGAAATTAAGTGAATAATTTTATTTTTTTCGTCAATTTCAAAACTTAACATCCCGGAATCTGCCGCCCAGGGCGGTGGCACGGTTCGCCCATGCCTGGAGCCGGGCCAGGGTCCATGATCTATTCATGCAGGTAATACTGGAAAATAATACTGACATAATCATCATTAGCGAGTAGTATAAGAATAAAAGAATAAGGAGACACCTACGTGGATTCAGACAACCTGCCTATTGCAGCTATATGGTTTCCATACTCACAGCCATGGATGCGATGTCTTTGTATGGATAAAGAGCAACAGCTTTATATATTATGTGAGCTGCTACTTTGCACCAGATGAGCGAATCGATAGTTTTAGAGCTAGGATGGACGCACTGGAGGATGCTGTATAAGTAATGGTTGTGGCCGGTGATTTCAATGCTAAGGCTTCGGAGTGGGGCATGCCTCAACCAGACTGTAGAGGAAAGTGAGTGGTTGAGATGACATACAGGCTGCGTCTGGTAGTGCTTAATACTAAGAGGACGTCGTCATTCAGGTATAGGGAAACTATTTTAGATATCTCTCCACCCTCGGAAAGTCGGAATTATTCTACGGGATCGAAGAGACTCTGAAGGGACTGGATAACTGGACGATGCAGAGGCAGTGGTCGAGGCTGTGATGGGGCTGATACGACGGACAATGTGCAGTGGCGAAAAAAGACCCCGAAACAACATGCGCCAAGTCTCTGGTGGGCAGAAGAGTTTGCTGGGCAGAGAGGTCAGTGGACACGAAGAAGAGGGAAGAAACCAACCTCATAACAGCAGAGCACAAGACAGCAAAACAGAAATTGCGTAAAGCTCTTAGACAGCAGCAGGAACTTTGTTGGAAATCACGAGGGGGGAGAAATGAACAGGGATCTCTGGGGACTAGGATATAACATTCTAAACCGCAACCACGGAGCTTTTGCTCAGGAAGGCCCACAGGATGCGGAGAGAACACAAAACATCGTAGATGCGCTTTTTCCAAATCACCCTGTCAGGAAAACAGAGAGCGGAACGATAGAGTCCGCAGAGATCCCGATATTCAGCGAAGACATTTGATACCAGCAGTGGACTCGCCATAAACTAAAAAGATACCAGCAGAGGTGCTCAAAGATATGGGGCACGGACTCACCTGCAGCTGTTGCTGCACATGCTTAATAGCCTCAGAGCAGCAGTTTTCTGTTCGTGTTGGAAAAGGGCAAAGCCGGTCCTTGCCAACAAAGGCAAAGGAGATGTCAAGGGTAACCGAATAAGGAAACCACTTCTCTTGGCCAGTATACCAAGTCCAGTTGGTTACGCTGGACTCAAAAAACGCGTTTAGGTCAGCGAACTGGAGTGATATGCTTGATGTTTTGGAGCATATGTTTCGGATTCCCAAATACCTGTTGCGGATAATTAGAAGTCAACTAAGTGATAGGACGGGGTCCAAAGGGGGTGTGGTGCGAACATATGCTTTCATAGAAGAGAAATGCACCAGCTTCTCCACCCCAACCCCACTCTCACCTACGCGTCGCTGGGCCCTGTTACGCCGAGCAATCCACTCCAACGTTGTGGTAACCAATCCCTTCGACGGAGTGGATCGGTAAGCAAATGAGAGATGAGGGTTCTGTCAGGATAGCCTGGGGGTATCCTGGGTCCCCAGGATGGTGCAGGACCGGGCAGGATGGTGCACATCGGCAGCAGGGTGTTCATCTAGTGTGTAGGCGGAGGAGGTTATAGTAGCCCAACGGCTACACACATGGGCTGAGTCAGTTAGCCTACTGCGACCGGGTAGAGAGGAGCTCGACACCTGAGGTGAAAGCAAATCTCTACGGGAAGAGCACACCGAAATCAAAGTTCCTGGTACTCCAGGTTGAGGGTTGGATGGGAGAATTCACATAGCCCATGTGTAAAACTTTTATGTGCAGAAACCTGTCAGTTTCTTTCCCACCCGGAACTAGAGAGCAGCTGCACTTGACCGGGACAACTGGCGGAGGCTGTTAAATGAGGCCTCGGCTCAGTAATGGGTTGTTGCGCCGCTGAAGAAGAAGAAGTGATAGGACATTGCTGTATGATACTGCAGCAGAATGCCGCATTAAAGAGGTCACAGAAGGCTCTAGGATCAATTTTTGAGAATCCTATGCTTCCCTTGAATATATGCTTCATATGATGTTATCCTTGAAATAGACATGTCTGAAAATACATTGTTAGCGCGGTACGTTAATGAAATTGCAACTGTTATGTCTATACTGTTATACCTACAGCACGAGATGTAGAGCTGGCTCAGATGATACTAAGGCAAGTCATAACTTGCCAAATCAGTTCTCAAACGACAGATCACGGCTTACAACTGAAAAAAAAAACAGAAATCGCGCTACTTACAAAGAGACATCTGCCAAACATCTTGCCAATCAGGTCGGAGAAGAAACTGTACGGGTAAACCCGCGATTAAGTATCTGGGGATACTGCTGGATACAAAGCTCACGTTTTGGCACAAAAACGTCAACTTTGCCACCACTTATCATTACTTCGGATCGTTTAAGGCTGAAGATGGTGGAAACACCAAAAGGCCTCTCCGAGAGAAGCAACTAGCAGTTTTGCAGTAAGTGGTGACAAAGTTGGTGATAAGATGACTGCTAATAAAACTAACTTGACTGGACAAATGAAACGGGGGGCAGATAAGGCTGCACTGTGACAACGGCGCTGAGTAGAATTATGGCTAACTGGGCTGATGAACTCAAGACTCCAGACATACAGAAGATGCATGTCAGCAGTGCAGCGAAGTGGCAGGCGCTCAGAGTGGCTTGCTTCTAGCTCACGGTTTCAGAGTACGCATTCAGTTGTCAACGTGGGAATAATTCCAATCGCTCTATTGGCGCAAGACAGCAACAAATTTAGAATGGGAAGGACAAGGTAGGGACAGTACAGGCTAATAGGAAGGTCAGGTCTCATACTATTTCAGGAAAGACGGACCAGTGACACGAAGGGAGGTAGGCGCAGTGGACTGTTAGCAAACATGGAGGTATTAACTTTTTATAACACAGTTTCTAACGGGTCACGACCTGTTCCGAACTTAACTCTATAGGATGGGGAAAATAGAAAACCAGACCGCATTTTCTGTAAACAGGAACTAGACGATGTGCATCACTCCTTTTCACCTGTGATAGATGGAAAGAAGAGAGGCAAACTCTGGAGAGTTTAGTAGGACATGTCATACCTGACAATATCGTTGCACTGATGCTGCAGAGTGGGATCAGCTAGCAGCCTACATAGAGAAGGTTCAAAGGCAAAAGAAAGAAGCAGAAAATGACCTTGATCCGGCGGGGTTTTAAAATATGCGCGCAGCGGTCAATGGGTCCTTACCAAGGGTTTACACAAGCGGTCAGTTCTGCAGGGTCTAAGCCAGAATTGAAAAAAAGAGGGCCACTGTTTGATAATCTATTATGTTGTTACTTTCGTAGTTGCGTATAAGCTAGTAAAGCTCAGATATTAGTATATTCGCTGAGGGTATATTAAAAAATTAGCAATTTGGTTGTTGGAAGTGCCAATATGAAGTTATTCGAAGTTATAAGATAAAACACACACTTTTGTTAAAATACGTTTAGTATGTTGTTAGTTTAAGTCATACGGTAGAAAACACTATCAAAATACGTAATCAAAACAGTAATCGTTTCTTTGTACGTTCTGTTGTTTTCTACACTTCAGCTCCATATGTTACGACGGTTTCACAGTGGAAAACAAAATACTTACACCGATGAAGTCACTAATTACTAGCTTTAATTAATCACAAGTAACAGTTTGTAATCAAAAAGATTACACTCGTACAATAATTCAAATTAAATTTGTCCGCATGCAATAATAACGTCAACTAATAGAGTCCCGCACAATAATTACTTTTCACTTCTGACTTCACGTAATAATAATCACGTTAACTGACTTCTAAGCGGCAGCTGTCGCTGCTTAAATAGGTAGCACAAGTGTTCCCGAATAAACCATAATACGCGTCAACAGGCACTCGAAAACACTAGAGCGTGCTTGATTGCGGCTTTAAAAAACACGGACCTGGCTGGGCTACGCGGAGGGACGGGTGGAGGGTTCTCTTGGCTGTTCCACGCGGTTCCATTCGTTTCAATATGCTACAGTCTTAAATATTTTAATTTTTGTTTCGGGTCTTAATTCGTAGCTCAATAAAGTGAAACGCACTCTCTCGTCACTTCTTTCCCTTGTCCTATACGATTTTTTAAATTCTGCTACATTTGTACCGTCGTTCGTAACCATAACTCTGCGAAATACAAAGTGAAGAGCTTTTCGTCATTGATAGCTATTCCCATGTTGCAACAGGTGCGCCTCCAGCGTTCTACAGACGATTTCAAGTAGGCCTGTATCTTAAATGAAGTGGGTGCTATAACTTCTCGCAGTCCCTTAGTGACTGGAAATTCATCAAATAATCTTGAGCCTATCTTCATGCTGCCAGTACCAGCGGCGGTTCTTCAGGGGAGGCAAGGGAGGCTAGGCCTAATTTAGCTCCTAAATTTTCTAATAACATTTAGAAAAACATTAAAAATAAACAACTATTAATAGGCTTTATTTTTAATAATAACTGAATCTGTAGTCACAATTTGGCATTTTGAATTATCTCAATAATTACCAAAATCGTTTACATCACGTGTTACCTATAATAGCGCAGAATGCCAGAAGACTGAGCCAGTGATCTGAGTAGCCTCCGTAGTATTCGTACAGCTACGTGAGAACAAGCTCGGCAGGTGGTGAAGGGACGCTAGTGTATCTTTAACCGTGCATGGGAGGCAACGAGTGAATTAGCCTCTCGGGACAGTTTAATATGGTTTGTATTAATTTTACGCCGTCTTTTCGTTCTTGTGCCTCTTGTGCACGTGTATTATTATTATTTATCTCTTTTTGGCCATTATCAGGATCGCCCCACAGCGCCATTGCTTTAGTTTCAATTGAAAAGGAAATCCTCTGCAAATTAAAAAGTCGACCGACATGGCATGGTCATGTATTCGACAATTTGCAAATAAGAAGGGCCACTGAGTGATTTTGCTGTAGGCCTAAAAGTAAATTACATCGCAGCTTACAAAATATATTTCTGCTCAGAAGTTTACTCGAATAAAAGTAAGTTAATCTTCGGTTTATCTTGTTAAAGATACGCGTATATTTCTAATAAGAAATGTTTGCAGTAAAAATTAATGAGCTCTTACTTATGAGTGAAATAACGAATGTCTAGAGAGGGGGGGTTGCTATGATTGAGCGCAGTATGGCTAGTACTGTTGCTGTATAGCTATAACTTTTACAGCTCTAACGTATACAGCCTTGACACCACTTTTTAATAACACCGCCATACCTTACTCAAGTGGTACACTTTCGTATGTCTTCTTGAGATCTATAAATACTAAATGGGTTTCTACATTTTTTGTAATTATTTTTCAGAAAGTTTTATTAATGTGAATATATTATCTATGCAAGGTTGGCCTGCACGAAACCCATTCTGTTCCTCAATATCATCAATTCTTGCTTTGATAAGTTTTCCATGTAACCTTGACACAGAGTTGGTTACACTTTCTCCTCTGTAATTCGATAGTTTCATTTCGCTGCTTTTTTTGTAGAGGTTGGAAATATACGCAGTCTTCCATTCAACAGAGACCTCATTTCCTTTTAAAAATTAATTGAAGACATATACGAAAAGGTCCAAAAATCGGTCTGTCTCATTTTTAAATAGCTTATACGCAGCCCATTTGAACCTGGTGCCTATCAATATTTATATGGATTTCAGGGAATTCTTAACCAAATAACAGGAACTTGGTAACAGGATTTTTATCTTCCTCAGACAACGATATCAGAGGGATCAATCTCGTAGTCATTTCATATGAAAATTAATTAATAAATTTATGTTATTATTTTGTAAAAATATTAGGCTACATTTATTCCATAAACCTCACTCAGGCGAACTAGGTACGGACCTTTATTAATCTAGTACAATCAAGTGTTCTTTATTGTTTTACGTTACATATAAACAATTTGATTAAAATAACGTTCGACCTGATGGACTGCCACTGGACGATCGCTCAGCGTCAATTCTCTTTGAATTTATATTGCTGACATCTTAAGTAAAGGGTAGGTGTTTTTTGGGGCAGGCATTGTTACCCTCAGTGGAAAAAGGTTGTTTACATACTGTAATCTCAAAAGTAAATTTTTATGTGTATTAGTGAACAGTCCAGGTTTTTTAGTAAATATAATTCAACAGCAATTAAAAGATTAAGATAAGAATATTTAGACGCCCAAACTCACCCGTGCACACTGTTGCAGTAACGTGTACGTGAATCAGTTTTTATTGTTGACATGTGTTTCACTTTAATTAAAATTTTAATGTTTGACGATCTCGTATGAGGGATATATAGCATTTGTCTAAACGATCGTACCGAAACTTGTCATAAAGCTACTATAAGAAGTCACAAGAGTGAATTGAAATAATGTAATATATTAATTAAATAAAATGTTGCCTGGCGCGCAGCTTGTGTAGATCTTATGAAGGTTGTGAAGTGTCCCTTCAAATTTCTTCGACCGCCGCGCGCACCTTGTATAAACCGCTAGGTCCGTTGATAGAATAGCAGAAAGCTGGTAACGTGGACCTGCTGAAGGTTTAACCAGATGAACGTTCACATGGACAAAAAACAGATATCACCACCCTGAAGTGTTGCGAAAGTTGAGTCCCGAGGTGGATCCATGCGGTGGACACTGGGTTTGTGGTTTTGATTGTTGCGAGTCCCACACAATGTATAAGTGCGGTCCCTCCGGTGGCAAACATTAGTTTTTCACTGTTTCCCTCGTAAAGAAAAGACATTGTTGTTATTATTTTTATGGCATTGTTGTAATAATAATTACATTATCAAAAATATTGTTACGCCATTTCAGAACAATCTACGTGTTTCTCGAATTTTCCAGAGGAATCCGGTTGTATAATATTGTGTAGGTACGTGATTTCAACATGCGCCCGCTAGATTTTTCTAGACGCCGCCAGCCACGCACACTGTCAAGGTCGCAATCAATTACGTCTTGTGTAGCGCTAATGCGTAGAAGGTGGAATGTTCTTGTGTGTGAGCGGGGTATAAGTACAAGGTGTCAGCGGCCTTAGTTTAGTTATTGTTCGGGCGATTACTCTGTGCCTTCAAGTGGTTATTAGTGGTGAAGTGTTATGTGTTTTTTTATAATCGTGTAGGACAATTCTATTGAAATTTTGTTTTGTATTAGTTGACATTTTATTCCGTGTGAACAATTTTTATTTGATTTTTTTGTAAGAGACTGTCTTGTTATTACAAACTGTTTAATTGTGAAAAGTAAAGTTGGTGATTAGTGACGTAATTGGTGTCTTGTATTTTGTAGTGTTCCATACGACGATCAGTAGACCGTCGTAACATATTATTATTGCTGAACTTTGGTTTAATATAATTAAAACTGAATTTATTCTAAACGATATTTGAAATTATCAAATGCTAATATGAACACATTAAATTCAATAGTGATGTGAAAAGAGATTCAATTGAAATTGTATACGTGTATCGTTACGGTACCCAGAACATTGTTATCCAGGACTTTGCACTAATAATAAGATGAGAACTGAATTCATACCTTACGACTATAACACAACGTGTGTGAGCCCATCTCTTTGGATGCCTCCTCATTGCCTCATGAATCAATTGTTTGTTCTCTGGTTGGTACTCAAAAAAAGTTGCTCCCTCTTTTTAATGCCTGTAATTATTGATACTTAGATATAATAGTTACTCTACTCATTTTATTACAATTCACGAATGACTTTTATTTTTATACAAAGGTTTTTAAAAAACCCTTCCGTTCGCTTCTCCAACACCTCCCACCATCATCATACCCCACACATGTCCGGATACACTCCGTAAACATATATTCACCACCCTAACATTCTTTGTTTAGTTGTTCACTGATCTCTTTGACAATAGCTTAATAAGCTGAAACAGCTGTCAGAGTTAAATAAAAACTGTCAAACGTACCAAGTGTTTATATATTTTTTTGAAAATAATTGTATTACTATGTTTCACCAAGTGCCCAACGAGTCATCAATTAATATCGTTTTACTTTTACATTCAAAAACCTCTCATCAAACCATTAACGCCATAAACTTATTTGAGAAGCAGAACTTATGTTGCCGAAATAGAAGAAAACAAGTTACCTGATAAAAACAAGTCTTCATTATACACTGACTATAAATACCTAACTAATTACCCAATAACTAATTATACACCAATTGGGAATACATGTTGTGACTTAAAAAGAAAAATACCGTATGAATACTAATTGTGCCTTGACGTGGATTCAATATGACAGTACTTCTGCAATGAATTCCGGGATAAATAAATCAGCTCCTGCATTAAAGTGTACTGTATAAGAGTACCTACAGTACTGTGGTGAAAGTAAGACGCGTTAGGGTGATTCGAATATCCACTGAAGATGGCAGCCAGTGGTGCTGCTGAAACCTTTGGTTTGAATGTAAACCTTGGACCACTGGCCAAACAGCCCGGTAGATATTTCAAATACAAGTGTACTGCATGTATTTTTAAAAATATTTTTTGAAGTGTCATTAGCCTACTGAATTTTACAGGAGACTATTTTTTTGGTCAAAGTTAACTACTAAGTGGTCTATTTTCACGAAGTAAGGGTATTACTACATATAAATCAGCTCGCTGGCGAACACGTTTCTCTTTACGTAAGTTTTACTGCCAAAAGAACACCGTAACGTTTAAGATATCTTTCTTGCAAGGCATCTGGTGATCTTAATGGTGCAGCATGTGTCTACTTACTTTTCTTAGTGTGTAAGGAACAGATTACGGCATTGCAGTTTTTCCCAACCAGTACTATACTGTGCACACATTTCCAGCAGAAAAAATTCACTTGTACGATTAAGTAATAAGGTATCCGCATTAAAATATCGAGCAATACAATCCAGGATAAACAAACAGGAAACTCAATAGCATCTCGTATCACCTTAAAAACGTTAATTATAGAGATGTAAATAATACCACTCCTCAATACAGAAGACTTTATCATTCTTCACACGTTTATTCCTGTTCTGCAATTTCTTTGGCTGCTACACACTTGTCAACAAAGTTATGCAGTTTCAGTTTTTTAATATAAAATTAACTTGAGTGGCAAAGCGTTAATGGAAGCGTCGGAAGTGCCGCTTCCTTTTTAAAAATCTGTGCTTAAAAGATAACTAAATGATGGTCATCAGGGTACTCATTGATGCAACGAAAAATGGGGGAGACGAGTCAAACATACGTTACTTATGGTTAGGTTAGATGAGTGAGAAATTACACCATCTCCTGTGCTATTGTAATTTTACTGAAAACAAACAAATGGGAAATATCTGATAATGGAAAATTATCTAATTTTCAAATTTATATAAGGCATGTCCCCCGATAACTTTTGAATGCATCAATCAATTTTCGTAAAACTTGGCGTGTGGGGGTATACACTTTTACCGTACAGAAGATCTCAAAATATAGGGGGGGCTGGAGGAAAAATGTAGGTGTAAAGAAAAAGAGAAAAATCGAAAACTTTAGTTGGTGTACCAGTATTAAATTAAAAAAAATTTTAACCAAAAAATAAATTTAGTATTCATTTATAAAAATTTCAAATTCTTTACACGCCAAAACCCTAGAAAGTGGGAGAAAATATTGATACAATCGCAAAAACGTATGTGGGTATCATATTAAAAGGCAGTTTAAGTAAAATCTGAATTTAGTGTTAAGTTTTAGAAATTTGACAATTTTGGGCTTTTTGGGCAACCTTTTAGAGCTTAAAAGGTTGGTCAAAATTTTAATAAAATTGCAAATTTCATGCGGAGTATCAAATTAAAGAAACCCTAACCAATATAGTGATACAGTTACAGTGTATAGTGTACAGTTTTAGAAATTAAAAGGAAAATGTGAGACCCAGGGCGCAAGAAAATTCATATTGTAAAAATTAATACGGGTGTCTGACTAAATTGAATTTTAACACAATCCGAATGTTTATTGTATGATTGAGTTTTCTACAATTGTTATTGTTTTAAAAAAAGTGTTTTAAAATAGTAGTGTAATAGGGATTTTCGTAATATTTCTAGTAATTGATATTCTAGTATCAAAATTTATCGAATAATATAAATTTTCTGATAATATAATTTATCTATTTCAAACAAGTTATAATTTAAAACAGTCAGCAAGTACTGCAGCTCAGAGAGTTTACTGGTAATAATAAGTGTTCTGTACAGCACAGTGAGCGAGTTCTGCAGCTCAGAGGGTTTACTAGTAATAATAAGTGTTCTGTACATCACAGTGAGCGAGTACTGCAGCTCAGAGAGTTTACTAGTAATAATAAGTGTTCTGTACAGCACAGTGAGCGAGTTCTGCAGCTCAGAGGGTTTACTAGTAATAATAAGTGTTCTGTACATCACAGTGAGCGAGTTCTGCAGCTCAGAGAGTTTACTAGTAATAATAAGTGTTCTGTACAGAACAGTCAGCAAGTACTGCAGCTCAGAGAGTTTACTACTAATAATAAGTATTCTGTACAGAACAGTGAGCGAGTTCTGCAGCTCAGAGAGTTTACTAGTAATAATAAGTGTTCTGTACAGCACAGTGAGCGAGTTCTGCAGCTCAGAGAGTTTACTAGTAATAATAAGTGTTCTGTACAGAACAGTCAGCAAGTACTGCAGCTCAGGAAGCTTCCTAGTCATATTAATTTTAACGTAATTTTTCCGTATTTTGTCTGCGTATAATTGTCGTGGTGGAGGAGAGGCTGTCTAAACTTATATATATATCAGTGCAACACGCGATCGCTTTTGGTTTCGTGATTGCACCTGCTATCTCTGATGTACATTTTCGATCTCTGTTGCGTCGTACTCTCAGTGTCATGTAACAAATTCTACTGGAAATTTATTTGGTCAATTATTGAATGACCTTGAGATAATTTAACGACTTTACATATTTGAAATTCGTCAATACAATGGTGCAGCGAGAGGGGTTTTTGGAGGGGTTAACCCCATCGGTAAAGAAAAAAGTAAAACAAAAAATTGTTTAATTGTGCTGATAAGAATGTAGTTATGTTAAGCCGAATCAAATAATTGGACTAATTAGTTATGTGCGTACGAACATTTTATACTGCGGAACAGTAAAACCAAGTAGGAAATTGTTTTCTGTAAACAATATTCCGTTGTTTGTCAGGCGGTTCAAACATTTGTCCTATTTTTCTTCCATGTTCCATAAAGAAATGGAAGTATGGTGATGGCGAAAAAAATCGTCTTCGAGATAAGGGCTGTTTCTGCTTGTACTACCCTCAAAACATGAAGAAACGTCGTTTTCTGAAATGTGTGTGTGTGTGTGTGTGTGTGTGTGTGTGTGTGTGTGTGGACATTTTCCTACGGAGAACGATAACTGCCGAAAATTCAAACAGAATCAGATAATTTTTTGCGTATGTGCCTATGTTGTAGACGACTCAAGGCTTATTGATTTTTGTGAAGATCGGTTAAAGGGAAGGGGTAGTTTACCACCAACGTTTTATGTTTGAACAAGAGTAAAGTTCAAGATTAAAAACTTTGATAAATAAAGTATCCTGAAAAGAAGGTCACAGTAATCCACTGTAGAAAGGTAGATGAAATATTTTAAATGAAAAGGGTAGTTGAAGAGGGAGGATGTAATTTTCTATAAATGAAAATGATAGTTGACCGGTGAGGGGGTAATTTTTATATGTGTACTACGTTATCGGCAACAAAGAAGTAATTTGTTGTTAAAATTCCTTCCCGGGATGTCTGGCCGTAGTCCCATGTTTTCTGCAAAAACCAGCCGTTTCGGCAGTGACATCGACTGCCATCATCAGTGAAAATCGAGTTCGCTAACGCGAGGTGGTATACGTTAGTGATCACAGTGCTATGGTTAAGGCTGAAAAAATAAGTAAAAAGTAGTAGTTTCTATGCAAATATTTCATTTCGAAAATGATTTTTAATATAAATCCTAGAACATGGAAGTCATGTATGGTTCTCCATACCGATATTATAGGTTAGTGAGTAGAAAAGACGTATCTTTCGTATGTTTATCCAACTTGGGTCTTCACAATGTTTGTAGTGCAGTAATTTGTTACTGCAACTTAAATTTCTATAGCAAACAATCGTTTGCTTGCTACCTGAATATTATACAGTCATGCGTATTCTTGTACACGTCTTTCCGATCCGTATGTAATCCTTTTGTCGTATTTCTGAACAGGCGAAGGGAGTTCTTACTTTTGACTCGACAGTTTGACATTTGTCTATATGGCGTCCATGTAACCGCTGTTGCCGGCGGCAACAGTACTGGAAATAAGATAAAATAATATTAATTATATTACAAAATAAATACTTTAGTCATTGAATAATTTGAAATCCTAACAATATTAGCATGGAAACTTGAAGAAAACCCATAGACTTTCCGAACTACTGGGCACATGCACAGTGTTGTGTTGCTGGCTCAGACATCGGCAATGTCTTACGGTCATTGACCTCGTACTAGTTGTCACTGTACAAATTATGGAGAGGGACGCATTCGTCAACCCAATGTGTTGACGCTATATAAACCGGCAAAACGCTCAGTTAGGAGCTATGTGCGTTTTCGGAACCGATGTGCAGGAGTTACTACGTACCAGTGCCGTGGCGTGGGTACATAACTCCTGTTTCCGGTTGTGATAGGCCTGAAACTTGAATTAAAAATTAATTCGAATTGTTTCTTGTACCAAGTGTTCTTTTTAGATCATTTCCTTTCATTTGCTGGGAGAAGAAGAGGGTCCCGGTTCAACGGGATCTAACTCTCATTATACTTACACAGAATAAATCAGAACATCATAAATAATCGAATTAAAAATAATAAAGACTAACAGAGAAACACATAATTAACAACCACACCAGAAATAGGTAGGCGTACGTAGTAACTGCTGCACGTTGGATCCGAAAACGAACATAGCTCATAACTGAGCGTTTTGGCGGTTTATACAGCGGCAAAACATTGGGTGGGCGAATATGTCAACCCTCTTCGCAGTTTGTACAGAGACAACTAGTACGAGGTCAATGACCGTACGCAGTAAAACTTTGCCGATGGCTGAGCCGGCAACACAATACAGTGCAAGTGCCCAGCAGTTCGAAAGCAATGTTACGCTTTTATTCAAGTTTCGCTACTAATATTGTTCGAATTTCAAATTATTCAATAAGTGAAGTATTTATTCTAGGAAATAATTAATATTATTTTCTATCATTTCCAGTACTGTTGCCCCCGGCAACAGCGGTTACATGGACGCTACGCTACTGCTAACATATCTTTCTCCTATCTGTTTAGCGTATGTCTCACGATAACATTTGAACACTTCAGCTGACTTTCGTAATATTTCGCATGCGTGTTCACACTTTTACTCTACAGAACGCTATTGTTGGTTAGATTAATCCCTCCAAAAATAGGGGGGGTAGGAGGCAAAATTTGTGTGGTCAAAATTGTGAAAGAATCTCAAAAACCCACGTGGGGTATCAAATTAAAGGGAATTTAAACTACAATCTGAATATAGTGTTATATTTTTGAAAATTTCAAATCTTTTAGAGATCAGTGACCAAAACTGGGTAAACGTTTAGATAAAATCTCAAAAATTCAAGTGGGGTATCAAATAAATATGAATTTTAACCAAAATCTAAATCTAGTGATAATTTTTGAGAATTTATAAATGTTTGGATATTAGAGCCTAAAAAAGTGGGTGAAAATTTTGATAAAATCACAAAAATTAATGTGGGTATCAAGAGGAATTTAACTAACATTATAACGTCTTAACGTTATAATATCGGGAACCTGGTTAATTGGCTCAGGTCAATTAAACAGGCTGCCATAATATTAACAAACTCATAATAAACTGAAAATAAACAAACGCTAAATAGGATCCCGTGAATTCAGGAATTTAGACAGGGGTTTGTAGATTTATTCACTCACCTTTTTGGACCATGACATCTCTTTATTACACACTGTTTTAGCATCATAGTAGAAAATTTGTAATGTGTATACTAAAGACAAAAATATTTGCACATTTCGTACAATTGAAATTAGTGTAATTCATGGGTGAACATAGCATGTACTGCCCTCGGATCCGAGTTGATTGTTCCTGTATATGATATTACAAATAATAATCTTTATTATTGTGCCATCTGAAGAATGGGCTTATTTAACTTTAGCATGTTATACTCATTAAACTCATTAAATTTAACACATCTTATTACATATCATGAAATTACAATTTTATGGTAATTAGGTCAGTCTTTTGTGTTTTATTTTACTCTTATTTTGTTATTTAAGTGTCTTTCATATATTAGTTTAAGTTAAGTTCTGAACCACGGAAGTAGAAATTCCGTGTCACCTGTGTGTAACATATCCTCGGCGAATCGGCGCTTCTGTCTGTTGTGCAGGGTGTCTGGGAGATCTTCTGTCTATCGTGTGTTGGTGAAGTTTGGTGAAGGTGTCATTTTTAAAGATGAGTAGTCTGTCTCTCCTGTAGATTCTTGTGGTCTGTTTCTTGGTGGTAACTTTCACTGGTGTTCACAATGTTGTACCGCACATACTGCTTATGGTTAACAGTTACATTCTAAAAGTTTAACATCACATTCAGGTGATGTTATTTAATTATAGAGATGTCATCGTCGCACACTCAAGTCATTTACAACAATTCACATCATTCGGCAATTACACAAGCTTTACCTAGTCTACATGTTTTATATTGTCAACATAACTTTCTGTACGCTGTAGCAGCAGCGGAGTCTCTGATTCAACTGAACTAACTAACTATAGGGGTAATGGAGCTGTCCGCGCGCGGGTAGTTTCTCAGCGCGAAAAGTAGTTCTCAATTATTATTAATTATTTTCCTTTAATTTTAATTACAATTTAATTACATCACTCTATACTTTTATTATTCTTTTATGTAACGCGAGGTCGTTATGGATTTATTGGGTTTCTTAAATCTAATTTTATTAACTGATACAATGGCAAATCGGCATGTTACTACCGGTTTAGGGCATGGAGATAGGGTTCATCAGTACCTTATTACATTATTTTAGTATTATAATTTTTAATTTTTTTATTTTTATCGTGGGATTTAGGCATTTTAAATCGTCACAACATCTAAACGCAGTGTTAACTTTATGAAATTTCAAAATATTAGATATTATAGGGCCCCAGAAGAGAGATCAAACATTTGAAATATTGTAAAAATCCAGCAGGATATCAGACAAAAAAGTATTATAAACCAAACAGGAATATTTAAAATTTTTAGGGTTTATTGTATGATCGTGTGTTTTACAATAATTGTTATATCACCAAACAAATAGTAAAGGAGTTCGGATTTTTAAAAATGTTCATATAATTTAAAAATTATCTAATAAACAATAAATGTACTGCGTTCAAAATAGTAAGTGAGTTCTACAGCTCAAGGAGCATACTAGTATAGTTTAGTGCTTTTTACTATTTCGAAAACAAATTACAATCTTCACGCGTCTTCATTATTGCGTATATAGCTAAAACCGAACTCGCGGCGTTCGGAAGAAGCGCTCCATAGACTCTACTGGTGAACTGATTTGTCTGCTAACTGCAACAAAATTTGCAGTCAGTCATGTATTTGCGAGTTTTGTAGTTTGTTCTTCAAAAAGTATTGCGAGAACAAGGATAATTTTATCTTTCTCTCGGTGTTCCTTTATCTCGACGTTAGGTTGGCTCAGCTTTCCAGATCTTACCTTTGGCTGGTTCAGTAGATACAAATACATTTACAGTGGTTGTAGATATTATTCAGATAGGCCTATTTGAAAGAGCGAAACGATGTCTTAGTTGTAACTCGACTGTCTGGCATTTATGTATCTGCGTGTGCGTCTGTCTATCTATTTTGGGCATGTTTCACGATATCTTCCGAATTCGTCAAGCGATTTTCGTAAAACGAATTTTGAGAATCATCTAAAAAATTAGGGGAAAACGAGGCAAAATTTTTAGAATCTAAAAACCGATTTGGTTTATCAAAGTAAAACGAATTTAAATCAAAATATAAATATAATGATCGCTTTGAAATTTCAAATTCTAGAATAAAATAACATCAAAAGTGCCGAGTGTTTACTCCGCAAATGTTTTAACCTCAACCACACAATAACATAAATTATATTTAACATATAATTTGTTAATATTTTGGGCCTTGACGTCCAAAAATTTTGAAATTCTTTAAATGAACACGGAATTCAGATATTAGTTTAAACTTTCTTCAAATGATAACATGTTTATTTAATGAAAACATTATTATATCACAGTGATTATAACATTCTTTACAGCTTCAAACATTCTACCACATTACTTGTAAAAAATACATTAAACATAAAGCATTAAATAGTTAACAAAAAGTAGTATATATGAACAGTTTTTTACCCACCGTTTAGAGAGAAGTATTTCACACGGAAACGACGTATCCAAGTTAAAAGTTACTTAAACGACATTTATTATTCCTGAAAATACTACTTGTGTGTTTAACGGATGTGTGTGAGAAGGGCAAGATAATTACAAATATTGTTTAATTCAACTTCATTCTAAGGACCCCTAACCAAATGTCGCCGACTATCGGTTGAGAACCACTATTTTAGACTACCTAGAATGTCAAAGTGATTCAGAATTCACCGATAAAATAATGCTACGGAAACTTCATTCTCAAATAAAAACAATGTGTTTTAAAACCAAAAGCAAACTAACCTGAATGATTTTATTAAAAAATAAATATGTAAATGAACGCACTAATGTAGTAAATAATACATTCTTTTTAACTAATGAAAATAGATTCTTATAAAAATATTTACTACATTTTGTACTACTACATTCTTTTCCGGTATTATTTTTTAATAAATTTTGATATCGTTACCTGGGTTTTAAAAGTTAATTTACCTGATTTAGCTTATATATAAGTAAATTATTCAGTTTACCTTAAGTTTTTATGTATTTTAAAAATTCTTAATTAACTAGAAGCAATTAACACGGCAAGTCTGCGGATTCATACAATCTTAGAGGTTTAAAATAAGGTATAAATTAGTTGGAGTATTTTTAAACCGGGCCTGACTTATATTATGTTTTTTCGGCTCCTCAGAGATCAGCGAGCTGAAGACATTACCGCCGAAAATCGGGAGTATATTGTAAATTAAATATTGTGTGTGTGTGTGTGTTTGTGTGGGTGTGTGTGTGCATATAGTGCCGTAGCTACGGGTTACCTTTCCCTTCGTCGAGCTATTAAAAATTTCAGCAAAATTCATAATAAAATAATGCTTATTATAGTGTCTTAAAATAATGCTTATGAATAACAGTAGAAATAAAATAAATTACAATATTTATGAATTAATAAAAAAAATGGGAGCCCAACCTTGAAGTTAGTCTCGTGTCCCTCCCACCAGGATTAGTACTGTATACATATGTAAACAAAAATCTACACTATAATAAGTAAAAAGTGTTGAAAAAGTATGCCAACAACCTTTGTGTACTTGTAAGCGTAAAATCCTAGTTTTGTAAGATAGCAGTTTACTTTCAGCACCTCACTTTTAAATTGTGTGTAAACTTTTGTGACTGTATAAGTTATTCAGGCTACTGTTTGTGACTGCAATTTAAAAGACAATAACTAACTTACGCTGATACGATTCACTCGATACACAAAACAAAACAAAATGATTAAATTTTTACCAAAATCTGCACACGAAAGAAAGTTATTGCTGTTTGCGGTTCAAGCGAGAGTGTAAAACGATTGCTGTTGTTACATAGGCCTACTACAGTTATCATTTGACTCTTTAAAGTGACAAAAAGTTAGCAAACATGCGAACTATGACAAAAACGCGAATACGAGGAGATCCATAAAGCAATTGAATGATTAATTATTCTGTTATTTTAGTCGGGTGAAGCAGTAGCTGCCGTGTCAATGTACAGATGGTTATCAAAGTACCAATATTTTGTAGCGCCACTGTCGCTGATCGTGTGCACTCGTTATACGCTTCTAATGTTTGATGGTGATAGTTGATGGTAATCATAAATAATTACAACTCGTCGGTGTCTATCATGACTAGTGAAATGCGTCTGCACAATAGTAGACTAATGACCTGCAGACTGCAGCCATAAACTAATTTAAATAATTTCACTGGTCACTGACAGGGTGGCATAATTTAAAACCCTAACCTCGCCTACAAGACTACACTTACTCCCTAGTGACGGAACCAGTGACGGAGCCGGGGAAACTAACACATTGATAAAGCGTCAACTTTGCCTAAAATACAGAAAATATTGTACGAGTAATTATTGTTTGTTGTTTGCTCATGACCAGGTTATACTTGTACGAAGCCGATGACTTACTGTATCGTTCCTCACGGCCCTTCTCAAGGCCACATCATCCTTGTTGCCACTCTTGCGCAATCTCTACCTCGGAATGGCCCTTCTCTGGACCATCCCATACCTGACACTCAGCAGATGTCGGAGGCTACTGGGAGCCCCATTGAGACTGAGGACTGGCGCGTTGTATGTAGCCGAAAACGGCGAGGCAGCAGCGACTCAGCGGGTTTCGGGCGATCTTCTCAACAGGCTTCTGCTTCGGATAGACCTGTAACGGCCTCTCCTCAACCTACCTCGACTCGGCGCATTCCGCCACTCATCGTCGACCGGCCAGCTGACTGGAACAAGGTGATCATGCGGTTGCACCGTGCCGCTCCTGCGAATACCTTAAATAGCTTGACAGCTCCATTCGGCTAGATAAACTACCGTACAGAGTTTCCGGTTTGCCCGGAAATTATTAACGGATGCAAAAATCCCTTACCACACATTCGCCTTTGGTGCAGGAGAAGGAATTACAAGTCAAAATGCCCGCTGATGTTCCTCTGCCAACTGTTCAGCAGCCCCTCAACTTTTTAGGCTACAGTGTAAATTCTATTACACTTCTCTTCTCCATCTGTTAGCATATCGCCCGAAACGCTTTCCTGGTGAAACTTTTCAAGGTAGGCTCCTACCAGAACATTTACACCCTCGACTCTCTCTTATATCTCAGGTAAAGTGGCCGCTTTCGAGTCCTGACCCGGTCCCAAGCTGTGTTATAACTGCCAGCGGTCAGAGTATAGTAGCGGTTTCTGCCACTATCCTACTCGTGTGTGCTTTGTTTTGAAGGTAACCACAAGGACGCTTGTCATCGTGAGCGTACTGCAACCCCAATGTGTCAATCTGCAGTGACGTTCATCGGGCTTGTTCCCGACAGTGTCGATTCTACTTGGCAACCTTAAAAAAGACCACCAAATCCAAGAAGCTGCCAACTACTCCTGCTCCTCCCTTAAACCCTTTACCCCGTCTTCTGGCGAGGTAGAAGACGCGGTAGCCGCCCCTACCCGCCCGGAGTCCACTGGAGCGCCCAGTTACGCGGCAGCTGCCGCCTCTAAACCATCCGTCCGCACAACGGCCCAGTGTCGTAAGCAAGCTGCGCCCAAGAAGATGAAATCTTCAGCACTTGCTTCTTCGCAGCAAAAGCCCACTTCACCCACGCCAACTTCTACCCCTGCTTCAAAAAAGCCTCGGTAGCCCAAAACCAAATCGGAGCCCAAAAATAGTGTAATTTTTCGGCTACCGCCGTCCTCGGCAAAGGAAGGTTTTTCGGACCCGTCCTTCGCTGATCGCCTGCAAGCCTGGGTCGAAAACCACATCCCGCAGATTCTGGCTGCCAAAGACATCCAGTCTGTGTGTTAGTCACCATTCCTTCATAGCTCACGACCCTCCTGCCTTCCAATGGCTAAGTATCTCCGGCTGGTGGCATGGAAAGGCGTTCTGTCTCGCCGTGCCGAATTTGCCGCATTCACAGCCGAGTATGGCTTGGACGTTACATTCCTTTCTAAAGAACTTCCTTATACCTGTTGTCTCCTTTCAGCTTCCGGTGTATACATCGTACCGCACGGATCGCCCTGAGCAAAACAACTCCGCTTCTCCCACCGGTAATACTGCTATTTTGGTTGACAGTTGACAGGCGCATTTCCCACCGTCAAACTCCTGCACCCAGTAGCTCGTCGTCTAGAGGCAACAGCGGTGGTCCTCTGCATCGGGGATCGAGAAGTTCGTCTCATCTCGGCGTACCTCCCGCCTGGGCGTGGCGGGCCTCCGCTGAACGAGAAGTGGGACGGCCTCCTTGACCATTCTTTTCCTACAACTGCCGCAGACTTCAAAAGCAAGCATCCCACTTGGAACAGTGCTTAGAAGCATCCCACTCCAAGCACTGTCACTAACCCGCGTGGCCACTCGCTCTATAGCTACGTTCAGCGTCATCCTCAGGTCTACGTTATTGGTTATGATTCTCCGACCCACATTCCCACTTGGGGCATCCTGATTGCTTAACATTGTTGTTGTCAAGGACGTGGCCTGCCCCATCACTGTAAATGTCGTGTCGGGCCTTTTCGTCCGATCACGATCCGGTACTCATCACTGTTCGGCCTACGTTGGATACACCTCTACAAACTTCTCTTCGTGTCAACAGAGTCAACTGACGCTCCTACCACGACGAACTTCAGCGTATAGTGCCTGCTGACCCACCGGCCATTATAACCACTCCGGCTGATACTGAACTATCTTCAACATGTCGTCAGGTCCACCATGGACAAGCACACATATATAGTCCCTAAGATTAACCAAAGGTATCAACTACCCGAAAGGTGCTTCTCGCCATCAACAAACGGCTTCAGCTTCGTCAGTGATGGAAAACCTGGAAACCTGGGATCCTGGCATTAAATGCAGGTTCAACGCACAATCCAACCTTGTCAAGCAGTTTCTGATTGATGCCAGAACACATCGATGAGTCTTGTGTATCGAGTATCTGGAAGCCAGACCAGAGTCTGACTGACAGGCTGTGAGCCAACTTACTGGAGATAAAAGGAGCCGCCATCCCCTTCAATCTCCGGATAGGATTGTATACTCCGCGGAAGGCAAGGCTGAGATATCTGCTAATTTCATGGAGGAGCAATTTACTGTCCACAGAGGTGTCTGTAACACCGACCACATACTTCCACATGGCTACTTTTCTCGGACTCCTGCTGACTCCTCTACCCCGTCCGACCGTGCCGGTGTGGTATCGGCCAATAGTCAACTTTGTGCTAAGCGGGCCCCCAGCGAGAATCTTATCGGTGCGGCGGCACTTCAACACGCTCTCCCCCCCCTTGTCTCATCTCACTGGTTCACGAACTGTTCAATGTATGTCTTCGGCTCCATTACTTCTCCAGCCTGTAGAAAAGTAAAAAAATTTCAAAAGTGTGTGAGAGTGTAAAGAGAAAAGTACTGGTTTGTGGTAGAAGATTTATATATGTAATGATTTAAAGTATAATAGTTTGGGTATTATTTTATAAAGAACAGAAAGAACTTAATATTTGATTAAAATAAATAAGATTTGGTTAGTACCGTAACCATGTGTTAGAGTAGTTATTACGCCAAAACCTAACCTTATTTTCTGTGCCGAAAGCTCGCCTAATCGAACCTGTGATATTTTTCATTTAAGGGATTTAAATTAACTCAAGTGTTTTTAATGGGAAGAGTGTAAAAGGTTTATACATTACCTTCTCCAAATGTATTGGCGGCCCTGTAAGCGTGGTGGGATTCTCAGTGTTTTAAGGTAAGTACGTAAAAAGATCGCGTAAAGTAAGTAATATTCTTCTTGGGTGTTTGTGATTATTAGTAACGTTACAACTGACGACCCTGCCAGGATACTTATATAAATTTTTATATAAGTTAGGCCTGACTTAAAAACCGAAAATAGGGTTGGTGATGGCAGCATTTTGGAATAATTTGTAGGTTATAAGATGTTTAGACTAGCACGTGGTGTTTAAAAAGTTTTTTAATTAAGTATATAAACTGTCAGGTTTATAAGTATTTAATTTTATCAATTATTTAATTAAAAATAATTAAAATTGAAGATAGTGAAAATGAAGTTAGTCTGGCTGACTCAGCTAACATGACGGATTCTGGAATTCATTCAATTCCAGTATCAATAAAAGAAAGTAGTTTAACTGAATCAGTTATGATGAGTGATTTGGGGGCAGAGTCAACCCCAGTCTCAACAAGGGAATGGAAGGGGTCTGATCATAAGATGATGAATATGCTACAATTGCTTTTAGAACGAAAGTTTAATGAACAAAATGTTAAGTTAGAAAGTAATTTCAATGAAATAAATGGTGATATGGATAATCGTTTTGATGTTAATGATATTAAATTTGAAGAACTAAAGGGTAATATTAATAATATTGAACAACAAAATGTTAAATTCGAAGATATATTAATAAGCGTCTGAATGCTATTGACGAACGTTTTAGTACCATTCAGAAACAAATACGAGAATACAAGTTCACATGGGAGTACAAAAAGGAGAATAAAGAAAGTGAACTAAACCAGGTAAGCGATTTTGATAGTGGAGGTAATTATGCTGATAGGTTAAGTGGAAATCAGATGATAGACGACAAGGTAAGTGATGATGTTAAAATAAGTGATAATTATAACGATATCCCAAGTAATAATGGTGACGTAATTAAAGACGTAGTAATAGAGAGTAGAATGGTGTATAATAATAATGGTGATATAATTGAAAATGGGGTATCAGAAAGGGATACATTAAATAATAGTAGTGATTATGAGAATATAATGGGAAAAGAGGTTAGCGGTGAGGTAATAAGTGTTAATGAGATTGAGAGAGAGTGGGAGGAGAGCTTAAATGAGAATGGGGTCAGAGGGCGAATTCTCCCTATGGTGTACGTGGAGTAAAGACTCCACAAGTGTTTTATGAGGACGAAGGTTCCTCCGGAGGAGACACAGTGTCTCGAAATGGTCCCTTTATGTTTTATGGTGTACCTGGTAAAGCCAGGATGTGTTTGAATAATGCTGTGTTGCCCTTTGCATGGAGTGAGAAAGTTCAGGGGGGTTGTGAGAGGTATTATGATGAGAGAGAGATAGAGATATTTAATGTTAAAAGAGGTTATGAAGAGTTAGTAGAGAGGTTAGATATTGGGAGAATTAGTGATTTTAAGTAATTACTTTGGGACATAATTAGTACAGCAGCAAATGATTATATTGATGATAATAAGAACTTACATGGTGACGAAACTGGTGCAATAGCAGATGATAATAATGATGAGGTTATAACTTACCTAATAGTGACAAATGATACTAAGGGAGACTGGACCATACCCAAAGTAGACCTGATATATGAGAAAATAATGTGGAATAATCCTGTGAATTATTATTATGGTACAGTGAATAAAACAAATTTAGATGGGCATTATAGTAAAGAAGGTAATACGCGTATAATGGACTTAATAAAAATTGAATGGTGCCGGTATAATGTAAGATTAATTTTTGATGATGGGGGTTAGATATATGGTGTTAATGGACATTTAATTATTTTAGTTAATGGTTTAAATACTTAGCTAAATAATGTAACGAGTTTTGGTGAACAATGATATTTGATGTAACGCATATCGTATATAAATTTGTATTGGTGTTAAATGAACTTATGTATTAGGTTATGTTGTTGTTATGATAGGATACCTGCAGATACATTGTTGTGTGTGTACATTGTATTTTGTGTAATCAATGTTTATAGTTTTGATTGAGTTTATAACAATAATAATAATTTTATTTGATTGAATAATTGACATTATGAATTTTATGATGGAATTAAATTAATTTGAGATGGTTTAGTTAATTTAAAATGGATTTTGGTAATAAATTTAAAAACTTTTTGCAAATTTGACTTGTATAATAAATGTTAAATAATTAAAATTAAATGATTAAAGTGTTTAATAGAAATGGAGAGTTGAAGTTACAGGGTGACAATGGAATATTTAATAGAAAATGAATATTAAAGTTTAAATGTTTGTAATGTCCATTCAAATTCAGAATTAAAATGTTTTTGTTCTACTGTGATGTTGGTAATGGTTATTTTGAGATATTGCATTTATGGGAGGTACAACATGGTTGTATTTGGAAGATGAAGTATTTGTGAAATATCAAACCTATATAATAGTATGGTTAGTAATGGAGCATGGGAGTTCATTTTTTGTTGTCTATGTATTTGTTGTATTGAATAATTTTATATTCTGTATAATCATATTTTGTATTGTGCAAAGGTAACAATGGTAATTTGAATTGGTAAATTAGATAATTTAAATCTTTGAAATAAAATCAATACTAAATTGTATTTGTAATGAGATTTGAGAATCATTTTTTGGAATTTGAATTAAATTGAGAAAACTTTTTGTGTCTGATAGGACTTGCCAATATTGTTAATATGTAAGTGGACTAAATAAAATGAATTATGTTGTGTTAAGGATATATATTAAAACAATGTTATTGGTGTACTAAGAGTTAAGGTAAAAAGCCAGTACTTTGAATAAGGCAAACCAGTACGTCTAGGAGGAACCCAAATCGGTTAAGGATATGGAATGATGATAGGCCATTTGTTAATATTTTTGCTTGATTGTTACAGAATCTGGGTGGTAGGAGGCGGACCTGTGTTGGCCAGTGCGTCAGGGCAGGGACGCCCGGTGCCTGTCTGGCTTTATGGTGTTGGGATCCTGAGGAAGGAAGTCCAGTAAAGTCATGCAGGTGCAGCCACAGCCACCGGATTAGGGGGGTGAGTAACCAATGATTTAATAAAGAAATAAGGAGGGTCATGGCGCCATATCATAACTGATCATCTTAGGTTTAGGAAATGAGATATTTAATGTTTTTACATAAAACCTCTCATTGGGGGGGGGGGTATTTTAACTGGACAAAAAGGGCTGAACCATTGTTTTAATAATTTTCATTAATTAACCATTCCATGTAATACTTTTGTGAAATCCAGTGTTAGGGACGTGTTGAAAGTTATAACGAAGTGTGTGACTCATGTCCCAAGTCGAACAGACATTACCGTATAAGGCGAGGTATTTCTTAATTAACCCCCACGTCACGCTTGGATCATGAGAACACCACGTCTTTTCAATGTTACGACGAATTTCCGGCTACTAGAGACGTCTGGAATCTTCGATACTTGAAGGCGAGAGACGAAGTGGATATCCGGTTGAACCACGTGGTCAATGTTCAAAAGGCTTGTATAGTACACACCTGCGAGCCCAACTGGCCGCAGTCGGCAGAACACCTTCAGACAGAACAGACGTAAGCTACCCGTAGTAGCCTCGAGTGCTTGGGTAGGCCGAAAGTGTTAAAGTCGGCCTATCAAGGAGTATAGTATAATGTAGAACAGCAGTAAATAGTGGTACAACAGTATCGACAGTTGTATAAAAAGTATTGTGACAGTGCAGTGAAGTATATGGGTTAATCCACATAGTACGCAACATGTGGACACACGTGCAGCTAAGTACAGTGCAAAAAACCAATTTAACCTGCCAAATGTGAAGTAAAGTTAATATAAATTGAAAATCAATAAGACTAAGTAAGAGGTCTATAAAAAGGGGGTTAAAAAGATATGAAGATATGTAAAGTGAGTGAGAGAGTGTGTGAGAGTGTAAAGAGAAAAGTACTGGTTTGTGGTAGAAGAGTTATATATGTAATGATTTAAAGTATAATAGTTTGGGTATTATTTTCTAAAGAACAGAAAGAACTTAATATTTGATTAAAATAAATAAGATTTGGTTAGTACCGTAACCATGTGTTAGAGTAGTTATTACGCCAAAACCTAACCTTATTTTCTGTGCCGAAAGCTCGCCTAATCGAACCTGTGATATTCTTTATTTAAGGGATTTAAATTAACTCAAGTGTTTTTAATGGGAAGAGTGTAAAAGGTTTATACATTACCTTTTCCAAATGTATTGGCGGCCCTGTAAGCGTGGTGGGATTCTCAGTGTTTTAAGGTAAGTACGTAAAAAGATCGCGTAAAGTAAGTAATATTCTTCTTGGGTGTTTGTGATTATTAGTAACGTTACACAGTACAGCTTTCTCTCCTTACTGCATGCCTGCGGCTTAATGCGTATCTCAAGTGTTCCTGGAACTCACTAGAACCACCTACTTGAATGACGCAAAACCTGCCACACTTGACGGAGGGAGTCTCAACTGCTCTACGCTGTTCAAAACTATACTCGCGACAATACGTTGTGTATAGTTAGTAGTCTATGTTAGAATAGGTTAGACAAGTGAGAAGTTACACCGTCTCCTGTGCTGTCATAATTTTACTAAAGAAAAACAACATTTCTGATAATCGAAAATTATCTAATTTTTAAATTTATTATTTCTTTTATGAATTTGCTAACTGCTATAATTTTTATTGTTCGACTAAGCTTTTCGTCATTACTGACATCATCAGGTCTTAAACAAATTCATAAAAGAAATATTAAGGATGGCTGCTAATTTAAACAATACGAAGAATAAAACATGCGAATTTCAAGCAGATAAATATAAAAATGTAAGGGAATTTTTTAAGTATATAAATTTATGTTGGGTCTGTCTTACGTTCATGTTTTAATCAATCAATTGACTTTCGTAGAACTTTCCATGCGTGTGCATATTTTTACCCTACAGAACCGTATTGTTTTTTAGATTGATCCCAAAAAATAGAGGGGTAGGAAGTAAAAATGTGGAAGTAAAAATAGTAAAAAATCGCAAAAGTCCAGTTGGGGTACCGGTATCAGATTAAAAGAAATTTTAACCACAAACCGAATTTAATGTTCATTTTTAAGATTCCAAATTATTTCCACGACAAAATCCTAAACAGTGGGTGAAAATTTTGGTAAAATAGCAAAACTTCATGTGAATATCATATTAAACAGCGTTTTAACTAAAATCTGAATTTAATGTTAAGTTTTAGAAATTTAAAAATTTATAATTTATAAATTTAGAAATTCGGGACGCCAGGGCCTAAAACATTGGTCAAATAATATCGCAAATTCCATTTGGAGTGCCAAATTAAAGATAATTTTAACAAAAATCGAAATATAGTGTACATTTTTAGAAAACAATTTAGACCCAGAGGGCAGAGAAAAGATCATAAATTTTAAAAAATTGTTAAAAATGTTCCGGGTGTCTGACTAAATGGACTTTTAACACAATCCGAATGTTTATTGCATGATTGACTTTTCTACAACTGTTATTGTAATTTAAAATATCGGTATGGAGAACCATACACGACTTCCATGTTCTAAGACTTATATTTAAAATCATTTTCGAAACGAAATATTTCCGTAGAAACTACTTCTTTCTTAAGCCTTAACCACAGTACTGCGGTTACTAACGTATACCACTTCCCATTAGCGCACTCGATTTTCACTGATGATGGCAGTCGATGGCACTGTCGAAACGTCTGGGTTTTCAGAAAACATAAAACCACGGCCAAACAGCTCGGGGAGGAATTTTAACAACAAACTACTTCTTTGTTGCCGATAATGTAGTATACATATAAAAAATTATCCCCTGCCCCTTAAACTATCATTTTCATTTATAGATATTTCATCTACCTTTCTACAGTGGATTATTTTGACATTCTTTTCAGGATACTTAATTTATCAAATTTATGTACTTTAATCTTGTTAAAGCATTGTCAACATGGCGAAGAAACAATTAATGACAATGGGGAAAGACTAATTCACATATGTGTGCAATATGATTTGAAAATGAACAATACCTTCTTTATACATAAAGACATTCATAAATTCACATGGTACCAACACACAAGAAATTTGAAATCGATAATAGACTACGTAATCACAAAACAAATATCAAACATCATAGTAAAAGACATAAGGGTAAAGAGAGGAGCAGACTGTGCATCGGATCATTGCCTAGTCGGTGGCTCGGATCATTGCCTAGTCGAGTCAAAGATATTTATCCCCTACCGATGGAAAATAGAGAAACAAGAAAGTGAAATTATGAACGAATTTAACCCTCAAATCGAGAAATATAACTTAGGCAGCTTAAAATACGATAGCATAAAATATCTTTATCAACAAAGACTTAAACAAAAACTAAATAGAGAAGAAGAGACGATTGAGGAAGAATATGAATTCATAAACAGATGTATAAAGGAAGCAGCTGAAGAAGCCTTAGGAAAACGGGATAATGGAAAAAAGATATTTAGAAATTTGGGACACCAGGGCCTAAAACATTGGTCAAATAATATCGCAAATTCCATTTGGAGTGCCAAATAAAAGATAATTTTAACCAAAATCGAAATATAGTGTACATTTTTAGAAAAAAATTTAGACCCAGGGCACATTGGTGGGATAAAGAAATTGAAAAACAAATTGTCAAAAAGAAATTACTACACTTAAGACGGTTACAAGATAGCAATAATATTCAGCTACAAGAAGAATATAGAACATTAAATAGAGAAGTCAAAAACAAGTGGCGAATAAAAAGAACGAAAACTGGACCAAGAAATGTGAATATATTGAACGGTACATAGGAGGTACAAGTAGCTCGGAAGCAAGGAGAAATATTAGGAGTTTGAGAAACTCTAATACAAATAAAACTCATATAGGTAGAATATCAATCAAACAGCAGAAGTAGCACTTTGAAGATTTACTCGTAGAAAGTAGAAAACAGTTCACACAAGTAGAGAATCCATAGGAGACAATAGAAAAGGACGATATTGTTATAGAAGTCTCTGAAATAACAGATGTAGTAGAAATCTTAAAAAACGGAAAATCGCCAGGAATAGGAGGAATTTACAAATAATTAGTGAAATATGCACCAGAGGAATTACATGTTACTCTAGCTAAACTATTTGAAAGATGTATGAATGGGGAAAAACCACCGCTGGAATGGACTACATCATATATCACACCGATTCATAAAAAGGGAGCTAAAACGATCCTAAAAACTATAGGGGCATAGCAGTGATATGTACACTTGGAAGAGTATATACAAAAATAATAAAAAGTCGCCTAGAAAACGAGATTAAAGATAAGCAGCCAGAAGAACAGGCAGGGTTTAGAACGGACGATCCACTATTGACAACTTATACTGTCAAAATAGCTTGCGAAAAGAGAATGCAAAGAAACAGAGAGCTTCATGTAGCAATGATTGATTTGCAAAAAGCCTATGATAGTGTACCAGTCTCACAGTTGTGGAAGGCTATGAAATCCTTAGAAGTATTGAACATGCTAATACAAGCAATAAAAAACCTGTATAAGGAAAACACGACCCGAGTAAAAAACGGTAGTAACTACACAGACCTCTTCAAAGTCACAAAAGTATTAAGACAGTGATATAGCCTTTCCCCAATTCTATTTAAAGTATATCTAGACAAAGCCCTGGAAAAATGGTCAACGAAAGTTAGAGGAATGGGGCTGCAAGTGGGAGAGGGAAAACTGTTTAGCTTATATTTCGGTTTAACATTCATGTTTCGTATGGTATCCAAGTTACTTTTTATGTAATAATAAGTGATTACCTGTATGCGGTCCGCCGTGTGACTTCTCAAACTTATTACGTTACGCGTTTCAAGGCGTATTTCTCATCATCAGACGTTTAAAAACCAAAAACACACATATCACACAAAACTGCGTTTGCCAAAAAATAAAATTGCAGAAACAAGCATATTATGTGCACGTGATGTAGGGTGCGCACCCGTTCAAGTGTTGTCTGCTACTGATTGGAATTCGTTGAGCAGTCTCAAAGCAGTATCATAGAGGCGGTTGGATACAAAGTTCAATTGTTCATTCAGAACACAATCACGACTGCTATCATTATTATATGCATTATAAATTTCCAGCTCCTCCAAGGCATTCATAAAACGGCCCTTGTTGCATATATGCAAAGGCATTAGATTGGACTTAAAATCTGTATAATTGTGATTGTGTTGGGTCAGATGACGAGTGTAATTAAATGTTATATCATTGTAATTATGGGTCTTTTTTGGTAAGTGTTCACGGAAGCGTTTGTAAAAACCTCTTTCGGTCTGACCTATATAGAAGCTGTTACAATCATTGCAAATCAGTTTATAAATGCCTGTTTTTTCTTCAATAGGTAAGGGCAGTTTAGGTCTAAGTATATTAATTAGTTTATTATTGGTTCTAAAGACATAGTATAACCAATATTGTTCATCACTGAGCATAAAATTTTTGGCATGATGTATGTGTATTTCGCAGATATAAATTTTTTGGTGTTTTATTAAGTGGACGGGGCTTAAGTTGAATGTTATTATGCTTCTTTAGCAATTTGTCAATGATGTGACTACTGTAACCATTGGAAACTGCAATAAATCTTATTGTATTTAGCTCAGTCTGGAAATCATTATTGTCAAGGGGGACTGTCAACAATCTATGAATTAAACTATTATATGCTGCCATTTTTTGAGAGTATGGGTGGTGGGAATCTGCTTGTATTGTATGGTTAGTGGCAGTAGGCTTCCTAAAAATATTGAATTTCAATGTGTCCGTTCGTCTAGTGAGGGTCAGGTCTAGAAAGTTAATTGAGTTATCATGCTCGGTCTCTAAAGTAAATTGAATATTATTGTTGATTTCATTTAAAAGATTTTTAAAGGAGTCAACTTGTCTCAAAGTTCCGTCAAAAATAATGAACGTGTCATCTACGTAACGTGAATAAAATTTTATCTTATTAGCGTATATGTTATTATTTAATAAATAAGTATTTTCGTAGAAATTTAAGTATATGTCAGCCAACAGACCTGAGAGGGGTGAGCCCATAGCTAGACCATCATCTTGGCAATAGAATAAACCATTGAATGTGAAATAATTTTGATTTAAAGTCATTTAAATGTAAAGTCATTTAATGTAAATTAGTTACATTACATGTACGTCAAGTTGTCGTAGCAGAGGATCCGGATGATCTTAGTTACATGATAAGGAAAATACAAAAAGAATACCAGCTCGCAGGTTTTTTGATAAACATGAATAAGCCTGAGTACATAATAGACGATAATGATGCTCAAGATAATCTCGATTTAGGAAATATCATCATAAAAGGAGTTAGCACGTGTAAATATTTGGGAGTTACACTTAATAAACAATTAAATAGCTGCAATGAAATAAAAGAACGGTTAAACAAAGGGAAAAAAGTAATTGGATCGTTGAACTCTGTTTTATGGGATAAATCAATCATAAGAGACACAAAAAAGAGACTGTATAAGAACATCTTCCTAAATATAGTCACATATGGAGCCGAAACATGGGATATGACAAGGCAAAGCCGAAAAAAACTCTTAGCTACCGAAATGGATTATTTAAGACGCAGTTGTAGAAAATCAGGACTGGAAAGAGTCGGAATTGAAACAATTATACAGAGTATGAACATGATGAAGAACATAGTGGAAGAGATTGATAAAAAACGACTAGTATGGTTTGTACACACAAAAAGAATGGACGAAACTAGGTGGCCCAAGAGAATTTTAGAGTGGATACCATATGAGAGGAAGAAAAGAGGAAGGCCACGAAGAAGTTGGCGAGAGGGTGTAGATGAAACTATGAAACATAGAGGCCTGGAAGAAGACATGTGCTATAATAGAAGAGAATGGAAATTAGGGACGGAGGAGCAGGCTAGAACGTAGAAATCCGTTATATATATGTGTGTGTGTGTGTTGCAACGTTACAAGTATTTCAAAAATTCACACAAATACATTACCATGTACTCAACGCAACTATGAATTGTATTACACCGGCCAGGTCGAAGGATTTTTTTTATTCTCTTTACGTCAAGTATACGTAGTTGCACAATAATGAAATAATTTTCAAACAGGAGTGAGATGTTGTTGACATGAAATAATTAATTAAAACCGTTTCAAAATAATCATTCTATGATTTATTAATATTAATAGAAAATATGCAAATATTAAAAAATTCGAATCTTAGATAAATTAAAATATTTTCTTTTATAAGTTTACACAAATACAATGTAACCTTCTATGCTGTTCGTGACATATAAAATAAACAACCTACATAATTTTACTAACTACACTGACATGTTAAACAAATTATGTAAACCTTTTTATTTCAGTGTGTCTGACTTTGACTCAAATTTTAAATAATAATAGCAACTCATTTACAAACAAATTAATATTAAAACTCAAGAATAAAACTAATTGTTGCTATAAACAAAATAGAAAATAATATTTACTTCAAAACTATTATTTATTTCTACTGACACACCCAAATTTTAATATACAACAAAAGATTAGTATTTTTAAATTTTCTTGTTAAATTAAATTCTTTTCTTTTACTACTATTTAAATTTAAAACTTAAATTAAGTCTTTACTGTTCATATATAAGTTTCTTTTGAGAGTTTTTTTTCCAAACAAAAATATAATTGTTTATTCATCACCTGCGTACTGCCGACGTTACCGTTGGGTGCGTGCGTGCGTACGTGCGTGCGTGCGTGTGTGTGTGTGTGTGTGTGTGTGTGTGTGTGTGTGTGTGTGTGTGTGTGTGTCTTGAATCCTGAGAATTTGATGATGACGATGATGATGATGATGATGATGATGATGATGATGATGATGATGATGATGATGATGATGATGATGATGATGATGTGTTCTCTGTCTCTACGGTTTGTTGTTTGTGATGGTCCAGAGTTCCTCCATAAGTCTTGGTGTGTGTGGTAAAGATGTCGATCAGTCGGCAGACCGGCAGCGTGACGTTGTGTGAAGATTTCTTGAGCCTGAGCCCACCCCAAAATTGCCGGTGGTATTTATACTGGACGGCAATCTGACAAGTCCAGGACTGTTTTCGACCTGTTAGATATTGTCACTTCGTGCAAAGCGTCCTTTTAATTACAAATGACTTTTTGGTTCATTTTCGCGATTTTGTAAACATACTCGTAGCACAAGCGATATCGTCGTTTTCGTATTTTTTCCTGGTCACTCACATATAACACACTTATTAATCACTATTTAATTACACTAGTAATTAACATTAAATTACCTGGTGTCTTTATTATTACAAATGTCTGCAATACTTTAACATCACTATATTCGTTAACGAATATAATGTAATGGTGTTTTTATAATTGAGGTAAGTCTTTGTTCACAGGTTTAAACGTAATAATTAATTTATTTTTATCCGATTAAAACCTGATTACAGAGAATTCGTACGCATCACCCTATCATAGACTCTTGCCTGTCGTAGATTGCGTTCACACACACAAACACACAAGCGCTGTATTCACTCCCGGGGGCAGGTGTACGCTTTCTGACAATTGTTATCCTGCATAATATTATTAAAAACTGTTCATCATACATTTTTCTATGCTAAATATTTACAAACATACCGCCCTTGGCAAATATACAAATATATGTATATATATATATGCAATATATATGTATATATGTATATATATATGTATGTACATATGCATATATATGTATATATATGCATATTATAACGTACCAAATCCCATAGATTTGGGGTTATATGTAGAAAGTTTCAAAAATCAAATATAAAATAAATTTAAATCGATAGAACCATATCTCGCGCTGTAGTGAGCATTTGAAACAATTGTAAAACGCCCAGCGGATATGTTCCGTTGGCGTTATGTAACCACGCACACACCGTTATAAATTAGGGACACGCCCTAACTTTAAAACATTAATATTTCGGAAACGAATAAATAAAGGCAAAATCCAAAATAGCCAAAATGTTTGCCGAAATATTAATAATAGGGTGTGCAAATTTCAAGAAATATAATTAAAGAGTTAATGAGATAATTCATTTTGTTTAAATAACTTCCATAGTAAGAGAGCTAGGGAGTTCAGCTTTGAATATGTTATAATTATAAAAATTACGAATCAAATGTGTATGTTAGATTAAGCATAACTTGGCTTGCAGCCAAGATAATCGCAATACAAATTGCAACCGGACGTCCGACCGACAATTGGTTCCGGTGTATTCCAGAATATTAAAAATAATAACAATTCTCGGACTGTGGGAATTATTTTTCGTTCTCACGAAATTAGGTGACTAAATTTAAGTAGAAGGGAGAATGTTTCAGCCAACCAGATCATTCTAAAAATTTTGAACAACCGTTGGTTTCGAGCTGAACGCTCTTCACTCTTCTGTTGGCGATCAACCAGTAAACATACTCTTCTGTTAACATTCAACCAGTAAACACATACTCATCTGTAAGGACTCAAACTGTGAACACACACACACACACACACACACACACACTTCTGTAAAGATTCAACTTCTGAACAACACAGACACTCTTCAATAACGACTGGACTGTGACGGCGTCAACGTGCGATAGTCTTATTCATCAACAAATAAGCGTACTGCGCAATACACCCAAACTGTTGGCGTACGCATATAAGAGATCGACCATATACTACTAGAAGTCACCCCCAGAGTACAACAGAACGAGGCCGTCTAAATCGTGGTACGAGCTGAAGAACTGACGACGCAGAACGACACCCGAGACGAGGTACACCCACACACAAGTGCAGAGTATCCGGACCGAGGGCCTGATGCAGCTGCGGCAGTTAAACCACGGACGTTAAATCCATCAACAGTTGCTGAAGGAACTGAGAGGCTGATCCCTGAACTCTTCGTTGGAATCCAGAACGCAGCGGAAATCATCGCCACTAGCTGATTGGACTAGGACATCGAGGGACCCCAGAGGACATCTTAGAGAACTTCAGTACCAGGAAAGTCAAAAATCATTTATACTTTTTTATATAAAAAGATCACTTTTTCTTTTGTTAAAATCAATTGTAAAGTTAACTTCATTCAGATGCCTATAAAAACAGAGACTCTAAATTAATAAGAACCTCAATATTGTGATAATCTGTAGAACAAGTATAAGTTAACTAAGAAGCAATAGATAAGAAGTAGAGTAGATAAAAAGCGCTATACAAATCTTAATATTGAATCACTTAAGAAACTTATACTGCAGTATACGTGAAATCAATCACAAGTAAATAAAAAGCACGTAGAACAAGATTCACGGCTAATTTATTTAAGAGTATTTAAAAAGCATTCTGAAATAGTAAAATCAATATTAAAGTCTTGAAAACACATTAATTAAATTATTTAAAAAATTAACTTCTGAAAGCAATAAGAAACAAGTTCATATAAATTCGATTTATAAGCTTTCCCTCTGAAAGCTAATATTCATTTAGAAAGCATTAATCAAATTACTCATTACTCTTTAGTACGTAAGAATTACGTTAGATGTAAGTTTTTCATTTTAAGTGCTATTAGAATAATAAACCCCAATTTTATACCCAACACTGTTTTGTTACTGCTGTACTTCAAAATCTACCAATATCACAAAACTATTCACAATTATTATAACGATACACCTTGTGCTTGTACTTTTGAATTAACCTACTTGCAAATTCAAAACACAAATTCCTACGGCCCTAGTCGGAAGAAGAAGACGCAAGAACGCACAGCAGGTAGGTCAGTTCACACACACCATAATTTGTTACGTTATAAATGTCGCCCTGAACTTGGGGCTTCCCGAAGTTAACAAAGTTGTAAAGTTATAATATATATATATTGCAACGATACGTTTAGCATAAGTATATGTATCAAACCCTGACTGAGATATGATAACATATGTATAGACGTATGAAATATGTAAGATGTACATAATAAAAATACTATAATAAATATACGTTACATATAAGAAAGAATGTAATAAATATAACCAGTATTTAAATTTAAATAAATCAAATATTGTACGTAAGCATGTATATGGAAGCATATGACTTTGTTGGTTTTTAAATGTAACGAAGGGGAGCAATTAACACGCAGAGACCGGCAGCGGTGACGTCAGAACGACATGCGGTCGCCTGTGTAGCAGTCTGCGTGTGTGTGTGTGTGTGTGTATGTGTACATGTGTAAATAACAGACAGGTTAAATTATGCAAACGAGGGTGGAAGATTTCACACAGTTTTTAAGGATTGTACGTGAACCAAAAGCCACACGAATCAGCGACATATGTGAATACATAACTGACGCCTGGCGCTTCAATTTGGCGTTAAGTAGTCATTAATCGTGGGAACGGTTCAGACACCGTGTGAAATTTTGCCATAGCTGCCATAATTTGCACAGCGTAACATCCATAATTTGCATAGACAAGTTTTAATATTATACCTAACCATTGGTGTAATAATATTTATAAAAAAGTGTGCGCTTCATAAAAAGACGCATAGGTTGAAAGTTATGATGAAACCGACGCGTCTGCCAGTCCAAAGTTGTCAGAAATCGTTTCCAACAGGAATTGCAACGAGGCAGCAGTATAAACCCCCAGCGAGCGACACACTCTTTCTCACTATCTCACTATCTCACTCACAAGCTCACTTAATAGTAAGAGGAATCCACGTATTTCGACAACGTAAACTTTACAAAGTTGTAGTAATGTTTAGAACAGCAGTCAATACACTGAAGTGCGATGCAACCGGCATTACGTCGGTGCAGTTATTAAAGAACGAGTGATTTAATAAAAGACTGTATTAATGAAGCTATAACTACGTAGAACTTCTAGACAGCTACGAGAGACAAGAAAGAAGAGGAGAGGAACTAAACATCTATGAGAGGACGCAGGGACAACACATGCATCTACATCCAGCCGTTCATCATCAAGACTAGAGGTCCACGTCAGAACTCAGCATCAAGGAGACTGAGCGAGGAATTCAACGGCGTAGAGACAAGAGGAGCTGATACCGAAGAGGATCAACAAACTCGAGAGTCCATCTGACGGTAACAACAAATTTAAATGGGTGCAGAAAAATGCAGGTGAACTCGAACATTTATTTAATATTATAAATGACCCTGAAGTCTATCACCAAAAGCTCTAGTTTCCATATCCAAGTTTACAAGAAAATTAATATATTTTTTTAACTTAAAGAATGAATAAATAATTGTTAAATATATAAATGAGAATAGAGAATATCACTAATAGTAATCTCATAATTGAATGGTCAAGAAAGAGCCATAGTTTTTATTATATGTGGTAATTAATTAAAAGAGTAATTTTTAAATATGAGATTTACGTAATGGTTAATTAATTGAGACATTAAAATTAGAATCAATTAACGTAAATAAGGTTCTCTATTAATATTTTATTTAATATTTGAATTAATTAAAAGTTTCATTTACGTGGTATACATGGAAAACCACACTTGTAAAGACTAGATCAATATTTAAATGTTATACGTATTAATTACGCTTCCTATTATATTTATATGTATTATATGTATATGTCTATGTACTATGTCAGGTCATATATAATGTGTGTGTGTATATTATACTATGTCTTAGAAGTATAAGAAATCATAGTTAAACACAGTATGAGTATATTATATTCGGGTTGAATATAAGGGTTCATATAACAAGAAACCCACATTGAACAATTTAAATAACATGACAATTTGCGATTTTTGAATAAATCAACTGAATATGCTTTTCTTGAAACAGTCGTACTAATTTCACAACCAGTACTGAATCCTCTGTACTCTTTACTTGTAAATTAAAACTTATAACGTTATTCACACGCTTATCCACACTCAATCAACGACCAAAGCCTGCGACCCAGCCGGGGAACATCAAGGTAAATACTGCTGAAGAAAAGTATACCTCCGAGATGTGGGTAAGTGCGTGCATACGAGTAAGTGCGTAATTGTAAAAAGTAAGTGTATAAAAATAACTTTGTAACTTAATTGTCGCTGCCAACGTGGGGCCCCGACATAAAGCGAATAAATGTTAAACATCATTACAAGTAAATGGCGCCCTGGTAATCAAGAAAGTCTAATAAATAATTAGCAAAATATTGTAAGAAAGAATTAATAGTGAATTTGTGTAATAAATAATATTACAAATTGTTATATAAGTACAGAGAGGAAAAACAGTTGTGAAATTAATACCGATAAATACAATAATTTAAATAAAGAGATATAGAGTCACAGTTGAACAATAATAAAAATATAATTCATATAACGAATTAGTTAGGACACCGTAGTCTACTATAAAAATGGCGAAGCAACCGACAATGGACTTCGAAACAATGTTTAAACGACTTCAAGAAGAGTTGAAGACGAATAGTGAAAAATTAGAAAGCAAATTAGATAGTAGCAATGAAAAATTAGAAAAATTAGAAGAGAATAACGCAGAAATTAAAACTCAATTAGGAAGTTTAGAAACTCAAGTAGAAGATAGTCGTAATCGATTAGAAATTACTATTGAATAAGTGAAAACTTAATTAGAGAGTAATATAGATAGTAATAATACTAGGTTAGAAGAGAAAATAGAACTCGTCAGTAATACTTTAAAAACAGAGCTTACTGCACGCGTTGAAGCAGTCGAACAGCGAGCTCAACAGTCACTTAATGAACAAGCTGTAAAGATGACAGTAAATTTAAAGAACAGCGTGAATATACTACACGTGAAACTAAAGAACACATTCGACAACTGGCTGAACAGTGGAATGAAAAGTTTAAAATTACAAAGCAGGAGCAAGATCTCAGAAACAAAGATGTAAATGAGCGCATCCTGGACAACACCAATAAAACAAAGGAACTCACTGTGAGGACCGAAACTGTAGAAATAGCTGTGGAGGAGGTCACGAGGAAAACTACGCACCACTCCATGGAAATTAACAATATGAAAGATGGACTACAAGAGGAGGTAGAAAAACTAGGAGCAGAAGTCAAGAGACGACCCAGTGCTATGATGATGTGTGCTGCAAAGGTAGACGACCGAGAGAAGATCAGTTTTAAAGGTAATAAATGGGAGAACCCCATAGAATTTTTACATAAATGTGAACGAGAAATGGCAACTATAGGAAGCAACCTAAACGACCGAGAAGGTGTAGAATTTGTAAGTCGACATTTCCAGGAAACAGCATCCAAATGGTATACGATTGTTCGGGACCAAACAGAAACTTATGAACAGTTGAAGGCATCCTTCGAAAATCGATACTGGAATATACATACCCAGAGAGAGGTACGAGACCAGCTGGAGTATGGACGGTATTACGTAAACAGCAAACGTTCCATGGAAGACTACATAACACAACTCGTCGAACGGTTGTAAGCATCTTAGACCCAGTTTCACGGAGCACGAATTAGTATTGAAATTAAGCTACCATTTTGACAGACACATTAGACTTGCCGTTTATACCTAAGGAGTTAAAACCATAGAGGAACGTCTTATTCTTGTAACACAGTCATCGCAGTTTGTTAATAAACAATACGAGAGAAGAGAGAACCAGCCGCAGCAGCAGCAGTATACATAATCCAATACAACAAAAATCGACGCAGTTTGCGTAGAGAGAAGAGAATTGGAAAGAGTATAAACAACCCTTTGAAAAAGGTAATACAACTCCACATAAAGGAGCGTACTCGCATCCAGGTACGGCTAAAAAGCAATTAAAACCGTACAATGAGAATGTACAGAATATAAATGCAAATAATAATAATCATAATAATAATAAGAATAATTATGAAAATAAAAGTGTGCAACAGCTGACACGCCCGTCTACATCCAAAGAGAGAGGGGGTGAGAAGAGCAGAACAAGGGAGAAGAAAAATGAATGACGCCGAAGGAGAAGCCGCCAGCCAGCTCAAACAGGTTTTAAAAGCGACACATATTCCAACAAAATACTGGAACGAACAGGCTTGTTAAATGACCTGCACACACATGAGATGCGCGCCACCCTAAACGATACAAACAATCCGCAACAGGAAAGAATGTTATCTCACGCCTATTGTCCTACACAAGGGGGAACAATAAGCGGTATAAAGAAACGTAATGCGGTTAACATATCAACCATTACTTATCGAACAGATGATAGAGTTAAATATTTGCTAAATAATCTAGCAAGTGAACAAAATAAAGATCCGCAGATAAGTCACTTGAAATTATCAACACTATCTAGTAGGTATACGATTAAAAATAGTATATTGTATAAACTCGTCAATTATGATTGGAAAATAGTTCTATCACCAGAGATGTTAAAAACACTAACTATACCATGTCATCAAAGTTTAGCACATGCGTCTGCTCTAAAATGTCATTTAGCTTTGAAGGAAGACTTCATTTTGAATAATATGTTTAGAAGAATAAAAGCAATCTTAAAAGGATGCTACGAATGTCAAACAGCACGACATCCGAATCTTCACACATATGTAGATATGCAAAATATAGACACAGGAAAAGGGAGAATTAGTAGCAGTAGACTTCCTGGGCCCATTTCCGAGAGCTATTCACGGGGGTAGGAAGCACATACTTGTATGTATAGATGTGTTCACCAAGGCAGTTCGACTCTACGCTATTCGAAGACCTACCACAAAAAGTGTACTGAATGTCATACTACGAAAATATGTACCGAAGTATGGTCAAATCAAAAAGATATTGAGTGACAATGGTAAACAATTTCAAAATAAAGCATGGACGGAAACGCTAACTCAGCACGGCATACAACCAGTGTTAACGTCAATACGACATCCACAAGGAAACCTTGCTGAGGGGGTAAATAAAGAGTTAGGAAAACATTTACGCATCTACTGTAATGAACAACATAATCGATGGGCAGAGTACGTATCATTTTTTGAACAAGCTATAAATGCTACATACAGTGAAGCTACGGGATATACACCGGTGGAACTGAAAACAAATAAGAAACCCAATAGATTCTGGTCGAGAAACATTGACAAACCTCCAAACCAAAATCTACAAGTTCCATTAAGTCACAAGTACGACAATGCGAAGAAGAGGATGGAAAAACTTGAAGAAAAGAGGATCGAGAGTTTCAACAGAACGCACAAACTCATCACATTCCATGAAGGAGAGAGTGTGCTACTAAAAAGTAATACAGTGGGAAAACAAATCGACAATACAGCAAAGAAACTATTCAGACTGTACGAGGGACCCTACTTATTACAAAGGAGGAAAGGACGACACACATTTATCGTCTACGATCCAACAAGAAACAAGATCATTGGAAAGTACCATGTATCAGCATTCCGTAAATTCTAAGGATAAAGGAATTAATAAATAGTCAAGTTATAAGTCCATGGGAGGGACGTAATCCACCCAGGGAAAATGAAAAATTTTAAGAACCCTTATAACCACTAATTGTGAGTTGTAAAAAATAATTTACATAAAGAATTTCTGAGCAAGGAAATAAAATTTGAATAAAATTAAAATTTTATTTTACCCAGCAGGGGAATTTATGCAACAATACGTTTAGCATAAGTATATGTATCAACCCCTGACTGAGGTATGATAACATATGTGTAGACGTATGAAATATGTAAGATGTACATAATAAAATAGTATAATAAATATACGTTACATATAAGAAAGAATGTAATAAATATAACCAGTATTTAAATTTAAATAAATCAAATATTGTACGTAAGCACGTATATGGAAGCATATGACTTTGTTGGTTTTTAAATGTAACGAAGGGGAGCAATTAACACACAGAGACCGGCAGCGGTGACGTCAGAACGACATGCGGTCGCCTGTGTAGCAGTCTGTGTGTGTGTGTGTGTGTGTGTGTGTGTGTGTGTGTGTGTGTGTACATCTGTAAATAACAGACAGGTTAAATTATGCAAACGAGGGTGGAAGATTTCACACAGTTTTTTAAGGATTGTACGTGAACCAAAAGTTACACGAATCAGCGACATATGTGAATACATAGCTGACGCCTGGTGCTTCAATTTGGCGTTAAGTGGTCATTAATCGTGGGAACGGTTCAGACACCGTGTGAAATTTTACCATAGCTGCCATAATTTGCACAGCGTAACATCCATAATTTGCATAGACAAGGTTTAATATTATACCTAACCATTGGTGTAATAATATTTATAAAAAAGTGTGCGCTTCATAAAAAGACGCATAGGTTGAAAGTGATGATGAAATCGACGCGTCTGCCAGTTCAAGTTGTCAGAAACAGTTTCCAACAGGAATTGCAACGAGGCAGCAGTATAAACCCCCAGCGAGCGACACACTCTTTCTCACTATCTCACTCACAAGCTCACTTAATAGTAAGAGGAATCCACGTATCTCGACAACGTAAACTTTACAAAGTTGTAGTAATGTTTAGAACAGCAGTCAATACACTGAAGTGCGATGCAACCGGCATTACGTCGGTGCAGTTATTAAAGAACGAGTGATTTAAATAAAAGACTGTATTAATGAAGCTTTAACTACGTAGAACTTCTAGACAGCTACGAGGGACAAGAAAGAAGAGGAGAGGAACCAGACATCTACGAGAGGACGCAGGGACAACACATGCATCTACATCCAGCCGTTCATCATCTAGACTAGAGGTCCACGTCAGAACTCAGCATCCAGGAGACGGAGCGAGGAATTCAACGACGTAGAGACAAGAGGAGCTGATACCGAAGAGGATCAACAAACTCGAGAGTCCATCTGACGGTAACAACAAATTTAATTGGGTGCAGAAAAATGCAGGTGAACTCGAACATTTATTTAATATTATAAATGACCCTGAAGTCTATCACCAAAAGCTCTATCACCAATACCTCCGAGATCTGGGTAAGTGCGCGCATACGAGTAAGTGCGTATGTGTAAAAAGTAAGTGTATAAAAGTAACGTTGTTATATATATATATATATATATATATATATATATATATTGTTAAAACATAAAACGTTCCTGGTAAACAACCCCTTCCCCTTAACCGATCTTCACCAAAATCAATAGGCCTTGAGTCGTCTGTAACTAAGATATATATGCAAAACATTATTTGATTCTGTTTGAATTTGCGGCAGTTATCGTTCAAAACATTCTACGTACACACACACACAGATACTTTTCGTAAAATTAGTTTTCTTCACGTCTTGAGGGTAGTACAATCAGAATCAACCCTTATCGCAAACACGATTTTTTCGCCATCACCATACTTCCATTTCCTTATGGAACATTGTGGTGAAGTGGGCGGCATATTCGAATAGTCGCGCCAAGGCCACGGCCTTCGTCCCGCTCAGTCGACCTGAGCGATAGCGCACCGTGGTGTGTGTCGTCGAAATTCAGATAGCTGCCTCGTAACAGCTGTTTCAACGTTACCGTTCTGTTACCGTTGTGCATTGGTAAAACGCGTGTCCATTCTCCACTTTCTCTTCAGCTTCCGAAGTGCTCGCTCGTGGTCTAGCGACTAGAACTGTAATTTATTCTTTCCGATTCTACATGAGATTTAAAATTTTTAAAAAATTTTAAAAAGTTTAATTTTGACAAAATTAAAAAAATTAGTGTGAGGTATCACGAGAATTTTAACTAACATCTAAATGCAGTGTTAACTTTATGCAATTTCAAAATTTTGATATCCCAGGGCCCAAAAAGAGAGAAAAAAATTTTTTAAATCGTAGAAGTCCAGCAGGAAGTCAGACAAAAAGGTACTGTAACCCAAATCCGAATGTTTAGAGTTTTAGGGTTTATTGTATGATCGTGTGCTCTACGATTGTTATATTAGTAAATAAATATTATAGAAGTAGAAATTTTTAAAAATTTTCATATAATTTAAAAATTATTTAATAAACAATAAATATACTGCGTTAAAAATAGTAAGCGAGTTCTACAGCTTAAGGAGCATACTAGTTTAGTTTAGTGCTTTTTACTATTTCGAAAACAAATTAAAATCTTCACACGTGTTCATTATTGCGTATATAGCTAAACCCGAAATCGTGGCGTTCGGAAGAAGCACTACATAGCCTCTGTTGGTGAACTGATTTGTCTACTAAATAAAAAAATAATTTAAAAAATTAAAAAACACGACTGCCAAGAAATAAATGAATAAATAAAAATAAATTGATAAAAAACTAAATAAAAATAATATTTAGTAAAAATCACAAAATCTAAATAAAGTCGATTTAAAAAAAAAACAGCCCCAGACTGCACTGAAAATTAAAATTGAAGAGCAAAATTTTATCAGCAATATTTTTTATAATTGTAGTCTTCATATGATGCATTGATATATATTCAACATCGAAAAGTAATTTAAATCTAATAAAATTACTATGCGTTTAATCATTCATAACATTTTCGTTAAATCTGATCAGAGCTGAATTTCAGTACCTTGTTTTGGGCTTTTTAAATCGACTTTATTTAGATTTTGTGATTTTTACTAAATATTATTTTTATTTAGTTTTTTTATCAATTTATTTTTTATTTATTCATTTATTCTTTTGGCAGTCGTGTTTTTTAATTTTTTTAATTATTTTTTTATTTTATTCCTTTTTGTGTTTAAAAAGAGTATAATGGGAATGTGCAGTGTGTGCGTGCGTATGTGTGAAGTGCAAAAAAATTTTCAATTTTTACATAGTTTTATTTAGAAACTTTATTATGTACATAGTATAATTAGCGTATGAACTTATAAACTTATAAATATAGTATAACTTTATTTTATCTAATATTATATAACTAGTATAATACAAACATTTCGATAAATTGTTTTATAAATTATATAATTAACTAAATAATTTCATTTATTAGAAATGATAAAGAAAAAGCTTTGGTCTACAGATTTCTGAGTCGATTTAATTCCTCAAGTGAGTTTTTATCGTGCGGTTCATGCAAGAATTTTCGTGGATCCAGACAACTTATTGCTAATCCCTCTAATGTTTTCACACGACTTAGTGCGACGTAGTCCTGACCCTTGGCAAAAATATTACTACTCAAATCAATGACTGCTTTGTCTAAAGTAGTGCCTTGGAGTTTATGTACTGTTACAGCCCAACACAATATTAATTGCAGCATAAGTCGTTCTACTTTGCCCTGGCCTCGCAAAGCATCATATTCAACAGTGGTGGGCTCTATCTTTACTCCAATACCAGCAGTATTTCCCCTAATTGATCTGTCATCAAATTCTACAAATACGGCTTGTGGAAGCTCACCAGGTTGAAGCTGATCTCGACGTAGTGAAGGCCACTCAATTTTTCTAATGGTGCCGATTGCTCCGTTGACCAGACCATGATTAACATTAATGTTTTTTCGCAACATTACCCTAGATCCGACTCCGATTACTAAAGAGTTTGGAATACCTCCAGCTTTGTTTGGATCCGTTGGTATGAAGTCTTTCTTTAACTTTTGTCCGTAATTCTTAGCTTCGACAGACACATCCACCGCTGCAATATCGTAAACTTTAGATGATGTTTTCAACTTTTCAGTCATCATAGCATTATATTCTTCTACGTGTTTAGTGGTTGGGAAGATACGCAGACACTCGCCATCAGCAAATTCATCTGTCAAAGGAACTCTTCGACGATCTAAAATTTCTAGCTGCTGCATGGTGAGTTGGCCGACTCGTAAATTATTTAGAATGTCTATAAAAGTAGTGTCGTTAGCTTGCCGCATATTTTGAGGTAATTCACAGAAACTAAACAGTGTCCACAAATTAATTTCAGCTGATAAGTAATGAGACTGCTTGAAGCAGTAGGTACCACCAACTGCTTTTGATACAGGTGGCAACTGCATTAGATCGCCAAACAAAATAATATTGATACCCCGAAGAGAGCATCATTCATTTTAAGCTGTTGCAACCTTAAGTGAATATTTCTTAGGGTAGTATAGGGTACCATTGAGATTTCGTCATTGATTAGCCAATTAATATGCTTCCACCTTAGCCGTTCCCTTTGAAGACGCTCACCAGTAAGAGGGCGAAGAGCTGTCACCTTGCCTTTTTCGATAGGAAGAGCAAAAGTAGAGTGCAAAGCGCTACCTCCAATCAATCGTGCAGCGACACCTGTGGGTGCTGCTACCGTAACAGCTCTGCTTGCAGGTAAATGAGAAAGACGACGAATCTGTTCTACAATAATTTTCAGAGTAAAGGTTTTGCCGGTGCCTGCTCCTCCAGTAACGAACACACGTAATGGCTCAGTATTATTTTCACTTGGAAGCAATCTGTCTGAAATCATTTTGAACAATTGGCGCTGCTGAAAATTCATTAAGTTTACTTCTGCGGCATATTGTTGATCCGTCATTTCATGTATTTCAGGTTCACCATCTCCGTTAGCTAAAGCAATTTCATCATTATGTTCTTCAATAAGGTTTTGTTCGAAAATTTCACGCATATTATTTTCGACCACGTCAGCATCTAAATTAACTTCATTAGCTAGGTTTTCTGCTACAATTCTAGCTACAGCTTGCTGAATCTCTTCCTCCCACCTAGCCATTTCCTCCACTTTGTTTCCACCTTGCATTGGTCGTAACAAACTTTGTTTTGCTACGAACGCTTGTTTTGCACTGTTATACCCCTCCATCAATTCAGATTCAGAGCGGAAAGGAATGTGCGTGACTAAAAGAGAATAATAGTATGCTTCCGGATCTGAGTTTGGTGTGCAATACCTAGTTCGTAAGACAGCTGCGCGCTTACGCTTTTTCATTTTTCCCTGATTATCAAGAAGAGTGATACATCTCTCAGAGGCATTTTCTTCTGGAGCCTGTTCGTAAGCATCAGCATCCTGATCATCTTCTGAGAATCTATTGTGCGTCACAGGCTCATACCAGACAGCGAATTCATGCAAACTTAATTCTTCGAGCGCGTGAGGCCTGGCAACGTAGCGGTCAAAAATATTTCTGTATGGCTCGTTTGCATTATCATCAATTCTCAACATCCGGTACCTTAACTCAGGAAAGCAAGTATTAACAAAGATCACTTTTCGTAAGGAATCCCGCATTTTAAGGTGACAGACGTACTGCGCACTCACATGCTGACACCTCTCTGTGCGTTAAAATAGCATTTTGAATTGCAAAAACTTGTTTCGCCATGCTGCCTCCCTTTTCTTGCACACGTCGAATAGCGTCGCAAATATTACAGAATACCTTCCACTAGCGCCACCTGATGGACCAATAAACGAACAAAATAAATCCTTAGAACCGATCACTTGTATTCACTTCCGGTCAAAACCGGAAGTCAACTCACGGTGATATATAGCCTATGACACTTCTGGTGAAGTAAGGAATCCATCGAGCCATCGAACATCAAAATCGGTAGAGCCGTTAAAAAGTTATAGTGGAACAAACATACATACATACATACATACATACATACATACATACATACCCTACCACTGAAAACATAACACTCCTTTTGGCAGTCGTGTAATTAAACAAATTTTGCAGTCAGTCATGTACTTGGGAGTTTTGTAGTTTGTTGAACAAAACGTATTGCGAGAACAGGGATAAATCTTCCTTTATCTCGGCGTTAGGTTGTCTCTGCCATTTACAGTGGTTGTAGATATTATTCAGATATTTGAACGAGCGAAACTAGATCTTAGTGGTAACTCGACTATCTGGCATTTCTGCATCTGCCTGTATCTGTATATTGTGGGAATGTTTTGTGACGATTTCATTAATAAAAATATATTAATTAATTAAATTGTTAATGTATAAGCTGAGAAATTTTAAATTTTTAATAAAATCTCACATTTTAAACTAAATCTTACTGCTATCATTAAATAATAATAATAATATTTAATAAAAAGTCTAATAATAAATTAAAAGGGAATACAATTGTACAGAAAGGGTAAAGCTTGTTAATTAATCCTGCATATACAGGCACTGACCAGAATTAACTTGTTTTCTGACCCCTAAACAAACTAAATATTATTGTAAATTTGTTATTATTTAATTACTTAAATAAGACCACTGTAATGTACTTTGATAACGTCTGTAACTAAGAATATCTCTATTTAATTATTTAATCAAACTTTAGTCCTTTAATTAAATTAGAAACGTGGAACTACTTTTATGTTGACTAGTAATTGTCGCAAGATTACTACTCTCCCCCTAACTATTTTTGCCCACTTGCAATGGAGCGCTCACGCCGTAAGCTGCGTACAGCGTTGTTTCGCGACGCGTGTATAATTATGTGAATGGTTGGTTCAATGAATATTTAAATAACTAAATTTGTGCGGCGATGACATCTCTCTCTCAGTGAATAAATAACAAACTATGTAATTCATACATTACTACAAACATGAAGGTGATATTCAACTAATAAATAATCATGTGAAGTGTATTACTGTGAAACAAACTGTCTATTTATTTATTATAACTACAAGAATAACAACAGTCGTCTAAGATGAGAGTATCCTACAAGAATTACTACAGTCGTCTAAGATGAGAGTATCCTACAAGAATTACTACAGTCGCCTAAGATGAGAGTACTTCACCCCGAATGATATAACAGACTTCAGGAACTTCACCGTCACCGGATACTAAGGCAACGACAGACCTTCAGGAAACGCACGAGGACCGAAGAACCAATTCTGCAGCAAATACTGAAAACCAGGTGACATGGAGGCTTGTCTTCCATGGTTATGAGTTACTAAAATTATTACCCACAAAAGACAATTTAACTCACCACTTTTAAGACTTTAAAAGACAGACATTATATGTAACATGTAGTCTGTAATCTAATAACACTGGTTATAGCAAAAGAGTAAATGTTTAAACTAAAAGTTTTCTTGTTTTGAAAGATTAATAAAGACCATTCTTCAAATGGCTCAATTTTCAATATTGTATATGGCAAGGTGACCATTATTAACTTAATATATATTCAATCCCGGATCCGTGGAATAAATTAAATAGATGTACATCATATTTTGAGGGCCCCTATGAAAGAGTAATATATATATATATATAGTTTTCTCCCTCAATCATTTGTTGATTTTGCTGTTATTTTCTACCTTACAATGTGGCACAAAAAGAGCCACTTCTATTGTGGCTCTGTTGGGGGTGAGATCAACGAAGGATGGATAAATTCTTATATATACATTTCAGTGGCTGTATCTCAGTAAATCGATTGTGGTTCCGGATATTTGTATATATATATATATAAAAAATATTCATCTGAAAGCAATTAACGTTGATCACATTTTATACAAACCTTATTTTAATACAAAAGTAAAACGTCTTTAATAAAGTTTTTGTTTTATTTTTCTGAAAATTATTTTGCTTTTGGTTTTTTTCATCGTCGAATGCACAAAAATTATTATTACTGAATAAATCTCTTCGAATTTGAGGTTAGATGTGTTATGTGAAGCGAGAAATCTGTCTACTAAGCTTGCTTGGCTACCTCTTATTACGATGTACTGCGCGCTTTGTTTGGAGTGGTGTTCTTCAAATTTTACATTATCTGGTAAGTAAAACACCTTTTGTAACATATTTATACCTTATTTCTATGGAATCTATAATCTTAAGAGTGCTATAATTATGTAACAATGAATGAAAGGTTTCAGAACTGTCAAATGTCTATATAGCTTTTATTAATAGCAGTGTTGAAAATTTTTTAATTTTGTAAATTGAATTGCTTATTTAGTTTGTTAAAATCGTAATGAATATCTCTTGGACTTTGTTAGGTTAAAACGTTTTAGGTTTTTTACGGTCACTGTTAATACTGTCAATTCACTTTTGCCTTGATTACATAACCTAATATTTCACATTTATGCTTAATGATAAAATAATGAATTTTCTAACTGTTTAATTAAGCATTTGTCGTGGTAACTTAATCCAAGTTTATTTTTGAAATTTATTTACGGTAATTTAACCTAGTGTTCTATGAATAAACAATTTCTTCATTTCCATCAATTTCTGATCAAATTCACTGCAGTTTAAATATCTGTGTGAATTACGATTGGTACACTGTCCATCTTTTAGTGTTAAATGAATAATCGAATTTTAAATTTTTGACAGAAAAATTGTATTTTATATACCATAACCTATTTCATTATATTGTTAGGATAATATGTTTACAGACCTAAATAAGCTTACTGATTGGTTTAATTTAAACTTTTCCAATTTAGAATAATTATTTTTATAATGAAAAACTGATTTCGCACATTGTTTTTTAGAGTTTTCCTTTACTTGATTTTATAACATATGACAGTTATTTTTCTGATTTTAACTGTCATTTTTATGGTTTTATATGGAAAGGAATGACTCCACACTTTGGTTAAAATCTCTTAGTAAATCTGGCAAGGAATGAAATGCATACCTGTTATCTACGCATGTAACGACATGAGTTATGCTTTACTTTAGTTGGCCATATCAAGAGTGTTTCTTTAGTTTATTATTGCTGGAACGAGCAAGGGACTATGTGGTAATTGATCCAGATAAACAGTAGAATCACTAAAACCTAATCAAAGAATAAGGTCCTCTTTAATCTGTTTCTTCGGTCTACGCAAATTATCGGGTCAATAGGCCCATCGCTCTCTTCGGCAAAATAAACTAATGAATCCCTCTTGTCATAACAAGCTTAATTAAAACATATCTCATTATATGTACAGATCACTGTTTTTCGTGTCATAGTACATAATAATGCTTTTCCAAGGTGCTGGGCTTATAATGGATTTAAACCCACGTTTTAATTGGTAAAGAAATAATAACAACAGAACTAAAAGTTTTGTAAAGATACCTCCATAACATTTTTTCTGTACATTTTCATAAAATGTGTTTTTGAAAAACATATAATTGTGTAATGCACATCAAAATTATATTGTAGGAATCTCATGAATTTATATTTTCAGTCTTGAAGATACATAGTAGATGAGCAGAATGTTTATATTTTTATAATCACTAAAATTATAAAAAGAAGCATTATTAAATTTTGATATTGGGTATTTATTACTTCTTTGTAAGTGAAAATTCTTTACTCCAACTAAGACATTTCATTACTTCCAGTGGGGTAAATTATTAAACACTACAGTAAAACCCTTTAGATATAGATTGGCTACTGTATGGTCTCAGTTCAAGGACCAACCAAACATCCACTCAAATTTCTAAATATAATTTTATATTAAAACAGAAAATAATGAAATTTTGTAATTAATTTTCATTTCTCCTAATATGTTCATTGTAAACATACTAGCAGTTGCCAGTGTTATTAAAGAGATTTCACTTATTAACGGTCGTAGAGAAGGTCTACAAACACCATTAATAATTTTATTAAAATATTATTACAGGCGGTTAAATTTGAAACGTAATAATTAGACCCATAAACTCTTCCCAGTTCATGTTAATTCTTAATATTATAAATAATTAAAATGATAAGTTGTGAATTAAATTAAGTTAAGTGTGAAGTTTTAGCACTTTTAGCATGTGCTGTAATAAAGGAGCTTTTACTATACACCTTTGTCTTTATTAAATTAACTTTTTTAAGTTTGTGAGTAAATTGATGTTTTTTCAGATTCTTGCCGTAAAAAGTTGTTTCAAACATCAGCAAATGAAACTACCTAATCATCAGCCAATGAAACTGGAAGCTCTTTTGTAAATTGTGACAAACAGTATGTCACTGAAAAATTTGTTATAGGACTTAAATAACTATTTTTCGTAAGTAAGAATTGTGTATTGATTTGATTTTTTTTTATTTACTTTATTATACATCGCATCAACTAATAGGTCATTAGCAGCGACATTAGATTTAGTGCATTGAGTTCTTGAACTGTATGTTTTTTTAATAAAAATGATAGATGGAATTTTAACAGCCTACGGAAAGATGCCATGTCTTGACCAGGATGCGAACCCAGGACCACTGGTTTCCTGGGTTTAGCATTGCGCTACAGTGAATTGCTTTTAAATAATTATAAATTTTATTATTATTATATTTACAGATATATTTATTTTAGTGATCATATGTTAACAATACATCAATTTTGCTAGTTATCAGTTATAAGTAAATTCTCTTTCAAGAGTTGATAGTGGAGAATAACAAAAACTGACACTGTAAGGTTGGTATGCTTATTCCTTCCTATCTCATACCCATACCTGGAGATCGTAGATTTTATAATCATACTGTACAAAGTTCATATTTTATATTTATAAAACGTTTTACAATTAGTTGTTGCCCACAACTTCTTTGATTTCATACCCATTACTGAACAGAACTAATAAGTTAAAGCAGTAAATTACAAAATTTCAATAAAAACAGTTGTATATTAAACTTATAAAAAGTATCAGTTTTAAATATGTTAATTAGAGTGCCATAAAGTGAGGTAGTATCATATATTGTTATATTGTTTCATTTTAGTTGTTATTGTTCTAATAGAAGTTATGATTAACGTCTGTGTATTTATCATTTATGTTTACTGCATGGAGTGAAATCAACTTGATGTTATTAAGTCTGTCGATACATTGGTGCTGAAATCTAAGAGCATAATATTTTATGAATGTTTCCTACATTTAACACAGTAGTTCCAAAATGCTCTAAGAATTCGCAAAGTAGTCAGTTGCATTATTCAAGTCAGGTAGAACGAGTCATTTAAATTATATTCTACAGAGTTAATTTTGTTCTCGTTAAGTTTCTAGGTGTTGTGTAGTTTAGCTAATGTAAATATTCAGTTCAGGGTAAAATTAATAGATTCTGTGGTAAATTTCGTTTCTGAAATTTTGAACCAACTGTTTGGATAAAAATGTAGATTTGTTTCTCGAGTAGACTGTGCTAAATGAAAGCTCATTATCATGGCAAAAGCAGGTTGTTTTGTGACAGGGACTATCAACTGTTGTGAAACAAAGTGATAAAATTTTACTGATTTACTAGAATGGCATAAAATTGTTTTTACATGTTCCTATTAAATAAATAAACAGACAAATAACATGTGAAGCATTGGCACAACTTGCTCCTAGCTGTATTTTTAAGTTATTTTAATATTGCTATGAAAATATTGTATCATTCCATTAAGATTAGGTGGGTAATTGTAAACGAAATATGAAGGATTAACATATTTTTATTTATTAAAAATCATGTATAGGTCTCCAAAATTAAATTAACTGTAAATAATAGTTATTTCAGTCTTTTCTTCTTATGTTGCATACAAAAAATTGTTTAAATGAAACCTTCTAAAATTCAATTTACAATTACCCCAACATCTTAGGGGTAATTATAAAACAAAAATTGGAACAACTGTAAACTAATTGACACTGTACTATTTTGTGTTGCGTTTTTAATCCCAACTGCATGTTTACAATTATCCAATCTTGGCTTGTATGAAAAGTTAATGGAAACAAGATACTTCAGACATTATGGTTATTAAAAATCATAAAGATATGTTGTTATGGTTACATAATACAACATGTAAGTAACAGCATAAAAGTTTATCATTTTTAAAACACAAAAACATTATAAAGAAATGACACTAGTAAATAATAAATTAAAATGTATCATTTTCAAAAACAGGAACACATCCAGGGTACTCGCAGAAAATGTGTCTATTAATTTCCTTCATTTGGGTAAAACTGTCAATATTTGTTCAAATCTAATACTACTTTCATCATTTTCGTTTAATATAACTTTGTAAAAATTTAATTTTTCAGTCAAGTTAGTTTTATTAGCAGGCATCTTAACGCCAACTTTGTCACCACTTATTGCAAAATTGATAGTTGCTTCGCTCTCGACGAGGCCTTTCGGTGTTTTTACCATCTTCGGGTCTTAAATGACCAAAGATGGTGGGAAACACTGAAAGGCCTCTTAAACGACCTAAGACCCAAACACCGAAAGGCCTCGTCGAGAGCAAAGTGAATAGCAGTTTTGGAATAAGTGGTGACAACGTTGGTGTCAATGTTTAATCTTTACGTTGACATCCTGTGACATAAATCTACATTCATCATCTATCGTCATCATTCCAAACATACTTGTAGTGAGTTTTATTTCTTGGTCCCCCAATGAAATCAACAAGATAAATTTTCCTAGTTGAATTTTTTGCCACTTTAATATTTCATATGTTACTTCTGTGGTATTGTATTTCAAAAAACTTATTGCAAATGAATCTTTGTTTTGTTTTTCATGTTTTATTTTTATTTTTTTTTTAATTTTTAAGTCCCTTCTTAGATTTGTTTCTTTAATGTTCCTAGACATTTCTTCTTGATTTGTTCTAGCTTTCTTTCTTGATGCTGTCTTCAGCTTCTTTAACTTTTGTCAGGACTCTGCAGTTGTTAAAACTTCTCTGCAGTTTTAGAGAGAACTTCAACAGATGATGTAATGACATTGTAGCCAATAGTGATTGTCTATAAACTAAATTTCCCTAGTGTTTACAATTACCCTACCTATCCCTACATAAATTTGAAACAGCATATTTTGAAATGGTTTTTATCTACCAACGTGAACTGCACCCTTAACATGAACTGTATAAGGGCTATCATTTTTATGTCTTGACTTAAAGGTTTCTTCAACCCCAATTTACATCATCTGGAAAGATGGAACAGTGTCACTTTATAAAACTAACAGTACTGTACAAATTTAACAGAAAATATACATTTCTAAATTGAATTATCTTGACTTACAGGCCGGTCATAGTAAGAAATACTAAAGTGGATGATATTTCCTTGTTTTTTGTTTGAATTAAAACGAAATGTATATGTAATATATATAACATAATATATGTATATGCATACATATAATATCATTACGTTTCATGAATTCAAATTAAATTTTTTATAAATTTAAATATTTTTCAGTCCATTATTGGAAAATATTGTTTGTCTTAGCGGTTCAGCACCACTGTTAAATTAAGTGTAACCTGATTTAGGGTGGGGAGGGAGATTTTATTTTTCATTGTTCTGCAGATTATATTGTATTGTTATTAAATGATTAAATGTAACTACCGTTTTTGTGTCTGTTTCAGGAAAATAAAGCAGAAGTGGCAGTGGAAGTTGTAGATGAACATATCAATGTTGAAGGTGTAGATGAACATAACGATGTTAAATTTGTAGAAAGTGATGCATTCGATATTCTAAATTTTCGAAGTGATTATTGTAGGCCTACTCCTATTGTAGAGGCACCAAACTGTGCAGGGTGTTTGATATTGGCAGATATCCGTAAAAAAAAAGAAAAATCAATTATTATTGACCAAGAAAATGCTGATTGTAGAAAAGAAACTATTAATGATAATAAGAAAAAAAGAAAATGGGATAGAAAAAACTGTTGCCGGTTTTGTCACATTTTAGTGACAAATTTTGCTAGAAACATTGTAAAACATCATCCATTTGAAGAAAAATTAAAAGAATATACTATGATTTTAGATGAAAATTTAAAGGAAATAAAAAGGAAAAGAATGGCTATTACTGGCAAACTGAGAAAGAAAGGTAATTGTGATTATAACTTGAAGGTAACCAACAAGGGAAACTGAAAAGCTCATACCAATGAAGAGACCAGCTAATTCAAAATACACAGTAAATTCATTGACTCACGTTGTTTCCACAAAATATCTTGGATTTTTCGAAAAAGAAAATATGTATCTACACTACAGGCACTGCAATAATAAAGGATTTGATGATAATAACTGCGAAAGAAGAAACAGAGTTACAAAAACGTGTTCATTAATGTTAATCCCAGATGTTCCTGAAGTTTCTGAGTCACTGAAAAAAGTCATATTTCCAACAATGTTGAAAGATAAATTTAGTTTCATTGCTCAAACTGATCCGTTAATTGTACGATTTGCTACAAAGTTTTTTAAAAACCACAGAAGTAATCAGCATATAAAATATTACTAATTGTCAGCTAATTGTCTCAATTTATGTGTTTTACTTGAAGTAACTTTAATTAATTGTTTCTGGAAAAAATTGTGTTATTTAAATTAATTTTGTGTGTAATCTACTACTTATTATATTTTTTATTAGTGTTTTAATGTCTTAAAAGACAAGAAGTTAATTTTTTGTATTATTGTTAATAATATTTGTAATTATTTACTTTCTAATTAGTCGTTAGTCTAATTAGTTTCCTCTTGTTGTGACATTTCTTTTTACAGTTATTGAGATGGTTAATTTAATTACTGTTATTTGTTAAAATAATAATTATAATTTTTTTTTGTTAGAATACAATTTTCCATGTCTAAAAATGTATTTTATTTTTTTATCGTGTTAATATAACCTTAATTGAAATGAGGATTACAAGTGTTTAAAATTCAATAAAAATATCTAAAAAGTTCAAAAGACTCCTGTATTTAAAAAATAGGTAATTGTTATTTTTAATGAATCCTTGTAGTATATTCTTGTAATAAGAATCTGTACAGTGTGCCAAAGTCTGTGTGATTTATATTTAGTGCAAACTTTTATACTTGGACGTAATTGTATATTATTTTTATTATTATTGTACTTTATTGTAAGACAAACAAATCTTTTCTTCTAAACTTTGTCTAGTACCACACTTAAAAAATGACAGTGCAGCTAATTATCTCAATTTGTGTTTTACGTGAAGTAACTTTAAATAATTTTTTGTTTTCTCATGTTTTTGAAATTAATTTTGCTTGTTATCTATTATTCATTGTATTTTTTATTAATTTTTAATGTCTTAAAAGACAAGAAGTTATTTTTTTGTATTATTGATAATAATATTTACTTTCTAATTAGTAATGGAGTTTTCTCTTTTTTGTGAGATTTCATTTTAGAGTTTTTGCTATGCTTAATTTAATTACTGTTATTTGTTAAAATAATAATAATTTATTTTTGTTAGAATACAATTTTTATGTTTCAAAATGTATTTTTATTTTTTTCTCGTTTTTGTATAACCTTAATTGGAATGGTGATTACAAGTGTTCCAAATTCAATAATAATATCTAAAAAGTGCAAAAGACTCCTACATTAAAAAAAATAGGTAATTGTTATTTTTAATGCATTCTTGTAGATTCTTGTAATAAAAACCTGTACAGTGTGCCAAAGTCTGTGATTTATATTTAGTGTTAACTTTTCCTTGGTGTAGGCTTATTGGCTATTGGATTTGATTCCAGGATACTGTGACTTTTGTTATCAGTGGTTCTCTTTGTCCCATAAGTTCCCGCGTAAAATTTATGTTACTTTATCATTCAATCATGCAAAATAGACTATATAACACATAGAGTCTGTTCAAAACAAGCTAAGAAAAAATAGGGAAACCAAAGTTTAGTAACTAAATTGAAACGTTTTATTTTATTCACAGGGTTTAACTTGTGATAGAAACTGATATGCTTATTGAATCAACCGAAATGTGACAAACAAGGGTTGGCTAAAGATTAGATTGGTGAGAATATATTGTGTTTCCACGAAATTTAGGTACATGATTTCTAATTTGATCAATCGTATGCAAAATTTTATTTAACTCACAAATAGGATACACCACCACCTAGCTTTTTGTCAATAAACTAATTAGCTTTTTTCTTTTTATTAAAGACCCTCTTAAGTTGAAAGTTTCTGTAAAAAGATCCGAATTTCAGCTTTGACAGGAAAAGAGAAAATATCACACAATGGGGAATCAACCGTTCTGTTATATTAGTTACTGTAATGAAACGGACAGTGATCGTAAAATTAACATTTTACTCTTCCATACTTTTTCCACTTGAATGAAGTAACCATTATTTTATTCCGTTCTATTCAAATTCTGTTTGCAGGAACCATTAATATTAAACTATAAAATGAGATATTCTTTATGGAATGTCTCTTAATTTTTCTTTAACAATGAAATGGTTAAAAAATACAATAGAAGTTTCAGCTGTAATAAACATTGTTGTAATAACAGAGACAAAGAAGAAACTTTAAAGTACAAAAGATTGTTTGATGTTGCACAGCGCCATAGACTCAGCAACAAGAGCTCAGAGTGGAGTGGCAGTACGACTGATAAGAGATGGAGAAATAAAATACAAAACTATATTTATTTCAATTGTAGAATAATAATAGTGAGATTTAAGATAGACAGAAGGTATCTTGTTGTGGTAGGTGTATATACACAAGAAGAAGGAAGAAAGGAATGTACTAAAATACAGCAATATTTTATGAGGAATTGCAGAAGAAAATTAAAGTCAATCCCAACAATTACTTGGTAATAAATGAAGATTTAAACCCCAGAATAGGAGATTCGCCAATTCAATTCAAGGAGTTGTAGGCAAGTTTGGAGAGCAGACTTTAAACTCTAATCGACATGAGCTGAGGTGCTTTTGATTCCTATAATGAATTAAAAATAACAAACAGCTTTTTAGAAAAAAGGACATACATAAAGTATTCGTGGTGTGCGAGAGGGCAAAGATGAATAATAGATTATATTAGGGTCAATAAGAAACTGAACACAAGTGTACAAGACGTTAGACTTTTCAGAGGTAGTGACAGGTTCTGACCAATTTTTAGTAATTAGGAAAACACACCAAGACTCCGGGGATGTACTGACATCTAACATAGAAGCAGACGTTCATGGAAGACAAGAAGTAACATATTAACTTCTGAAACAGCCTAACAAAACTGAGAAAGATAATGCACAATTTCACATGACAAATGAGGAGGTAAATAATACAGGAAGGCAAGATATAACCATCACTCTTCCGGTTGTTAATAGCAATATATATCTTGGGGATAACATAACAATATCGGGGAACCGTGCTTTGCTCGGTTTTGGTATTTATTTATGTATATACAGATTATTTTTACATTAAATTGTCTAGGATTTGTAAACATAAGCAGAAATTTGTAAGCGTAAACAGAAACTATACGTGTATTGTATAAACATTTAAAATAATAGCAATTGCATTATACACATAAAAAATAAAGTAAACAGAATAATACAAAATACAGTATAATACAAAAGTATTGGAAAGTTAGAGTAAAATCTTCTAGTATTTAGTATTTCTTTCCATACAACATTTCGTGTATGGTGAGGATTTTCTGGTGGCAAAAGAACTTGTTACGTTTTATTAAGTTACAAACTTTTTAGCTGCTTTGTCTTTTTACTCTAGAAAATGCTACATACAACGTTCCATGCATAAAAACTGATATAAGTAAGTAGATACCAACGGATTCAAATGTTTATCCTTGAGCTGTGTGGATGGTCAAGCAAAAGCAGGTCTTATGAGGAACTGATGTCGTTGCATAGTACATCCAACTTGATTTTTGCTAGAATCTAATGTGATTCTTGTGATATGGACTTCTCGGCGTGCATTCTCTCCAGTGATAATCTTTGATTTAATAATATTGTTACACAACTCAGTAACTATTAACCTTGTTCCATTGCATAGTCCTTCGGAGACATCCAAGTTTTGCAAGAGCATTATTATTGTATTTTTTACAAGTTTCAGTTCATGTGGTGGTAGATCAGCCATTTCAACGGAATTCAGAAGTAAATTAGAGACCTCCTTCTGGTTGATCTTTGACAGAATCATAACTGTTGTAAACTTTGCACTCTCCAGGAAGCTTTTCAATAATTTCTGCATTAATTTTATTAACATCTTTATTATTGGTTCTAGTATAGCCCTGTCCTTCTTATTTTCATATCTGTTTTTAGCCAGACAGTCTCTGAATACTTCTTCAGTAAGATTGCCGTTGGAAAGAATATCCTCTGGTAGTTCAATCTCATGCATAGCATTTGCTGGCAAGTCTCCATTGCCAACTTTTAATAAATATTCAGCAAAGTCTCTTTGCTCTGGATTCACACGCATATTTTCTGTCAGTGAAAAGAAGTTAAAATGACGCCAAAGTCTGTTTTCCTTAATCGAAAGGTCTACCAACTCACTGCGGTTAGCACGAGGTTGAACGGGCAAACATTGCCGGAAATCTCCTCCAAAGAAACAATCTTTCCACCAAAGGCTATATTAGGATTTCCTATAGAACGACGTATTTGATCCATATTGTGTAATCCATATTTAGGTAACATACCCCATGCACCAACCCGAGCGTTTTACTCTATAATAAAACGTACCTTTCTGTTTTAAGTCACAAAGAAGCAAAAGCAACAGTTTCAAAAATCTCATAAATTATTATTAACTTTAGCTTACTAACAACCTTTTTCGAATGTTTCAATACAATCCTTTAATTTTTTTGTTCATGACGTGTCCGTGTACTAATGCTTACCTCAGAGAATACAGAAAACACAACAGCGTACAGGGAAAACGTTATAAATTAAATACGTTATTGCTCGCTTAATATAATTAGATAGAGTAAACAATTATTGCTCGTCTCAACTCTTATTTTGTTTATTTACATTGATTGGAACAGCTAATTATTCTTTTTCATATATATACATATCGATACTGCGCCGTTTGCATTTATCGACGGTTTCTGTAATTTATTTATCTGTAGGTTAAGAAAGCTGGTTAGAAATTACAGTTGCTTAGCAATAATTAATTGTTACGCGTTATCGGTCCCGCGATATTTTAAAATAAAGGCCCTCAGATGTGGCCCTGACGAATTTTGCGGAAAATGAGACCGAGTCCAATCAATTCCTGGTGTCAAAACACCCTTAAGTACCAACTTCCGAGAAAATCGTTAGAGCCGTTTTCGAGAAAGAAAAACATAGCTACATACAATTATATTGCTCTCTTAATAGTGTAGGTTTAGAAGAATTAACAAATGTTCTAGACCAAATGAAGAATAAGACCCGATGGAATTAACACAGAACTCTTAAAAAGTGGTGGACTGCTATTAAAACTACAACTTTGGCATTTGATTAATGCATGCTGGAAAACAAACACTATTCCAGATTTTTGGAGAATAGCAGAGGCTGTTTAAAAAGGGATAGAAATGACTGTGGAAATTATCAAGAAATAAGCCTTTTGAATACGGCCTACAAATTATATACATGGATAATTAATAACAGACTGAAGAATACTGCAAACGCTCTCCTTCTTGAACAATCTGGATTTAGAAAAGGAAGATCCTGTGGTAACAATGTCACAATTATACGCCAATTGATCGAAAAAAGAAGAGATTCAATCTAGAGCCACATATTGCCTACATAGACTGTGAAAAAGCATATGATCATGAGAATAGAGATATATTGTGGAAAATATTAGAACGAAGAGGATACCCACATCATATAATAGAAGTAATAGGAAGCCTATATGAAAGAACGGACATTACTATAAACACTGAGAAGGAGAAAAGAGAATCTATTACTCTTAACAAAGGCATTAGAAAAGGGTGCAGTTTCTTTGTCACTCAGTTTATTTAACATACGGCTATATACTCGTATTGACGATGTAAGGCAACGGAAACAACGAACTGGTCCTGGAATCTACTTACTTCCCGATAATTTCTCCATTAATATTATTTTGTTTGCTGACGATCAAGTCATCCTACAAGAAAAGGAAAGTGGATTACAAAAATCAGTGTACCAACTCAGTAAAATTTGCCATGAATGTAATTTAAAAACTTCCACGACAAAGACTAAAATAATGGCATTTAAATAGTAATAGACAATAAAATTATTGGAAAAATATCTCACTTCAGCTATCTAGGGTGCAACGTAAGCTATGAATATGAAGACAATATCGATAATAAAATAAACAGATACCACAATGTGTAAGACTCTGGGAAAGAAAGTACGAAAAGATACAGAAATGAAATTTTATGGCTGCACCAGTATTGATGTACGGGAGTAAATCGTGGACACTCACCCAAAATCAGAAAAAAACGAATTGAAGCTGCCGAAATAAAATTTTTAAGGGAGTCAACATGACCAGCCTGAGATATCACATAAGAAATGCAGACATAAGGCAAGAGCTGGATATCTACTTAATAAACGACAAAATTAAAAAAAAAAGAAAGAAAACTGGATAAAACACATAAATAGAATGGGTGACTCGATAATACCAAAAAAGATAATCCAGTATAAGCCTCTTGGAGAACGAGATAGAGGCAGACCAAGAAAACGGTGGTTGTGAAGACGGAACAGGCTGAAAGCCTAATCCTTGAAGTGAAGAAGAAGAAGAAATTTGGCCCAATCATGCAACTTTGTTTGACAATATTTCTATATATTTGGTTGTAACGGTATTACGAATAAGTAAATTTTGTGCTAATTGAGTGCAAACTATTTAGGAATTACGAGGAATATCGGGAAACGGATTTCATTGTAGACTTAACAGAAAAAAACTTCAGTTACCAGGAAAATATTCGAAGCTATATGATTAGTCTTTTTTTTTTGTAGTACTGTACTGTGTTCATAAGGTATGCTGTTTTGTACGAATGGATTTTTTGTGTGTTAAAGAACCGCGGTGGCAAAACCGACTAACCCTCTGTCAGTTGATGTATTGGTTAACATCGCCTGTCATTGTGTGTTAGACCCCCGGTATAGCAGAACTAAACAAAACCGGCTCGTATTCACTGGTAAGTGTTTACGTTACTTCCAAGGTTCTGAATCTACGTAAAAATTAAATGTCCACAGCCCGGTGGTTGTGCTCTTGTGTATTGGTTATTTCAGATGGCTGAAATAAAAATAAACAAATAATATAGCGTAGTAAAAAGTCTTAGATCAACGGACGCCTTGATTGATGGCTCAGTCGGTTGATCGCCATTCATTAATACGTTGAAGGTCTCGGGTTGCGATTACCTGTTTAGGCTGGAAATTTGTTTAACTAGCAAAGCTATTGTAACAGTTCCAAATGGGCTCCAGACTGTAATGACCATTGTAGCTGATGCAACTTTACATACATATTCTAAAAAAAAATTAATAATAATAATAGATACCAATCCCTTGTTTCGTGCGGTTAATTCGTTCCCAAACATTTGCGCACGAAATGAAACTGCACTGAACGAGAACGTATTTTTCATAAACAAATATGCGTTTCATGGTTATTCGGTTCTGAAAGTCTTATATTATTTATTCAACAACCTGAAACCTTATGTTAGTTTACATAGCATTCACAATCGTGTAAACCTATTACCGTAGTGGTGGCGTAAAATATTTGTGTATAAATATACAATACGAACTCGATAATGTGTCTCATGTTTGGTTCTAGAGCAAGTACAGAATTATCATAATAGGGTATTATAGAAAACACAGAAAATATATGTAACTGTAAGACGAAAATATAACAATGAAAAATTTTCCTGTGTTACGCACGTAAGGGTCGGAATTTTGGAAAATATGACTGTTGGCCCTGTTTACATTTGAAACGAGTTGACACGGTTCTAGTACGTTCTGTAATTATGCTGTCTATGTTAAACACGATAAAGTTTGTAGACACAAGACAAAAAGGTTCACTGAAGAAGACGTGACATACATACTAAAGTTTGTTAAAAGTTTTTATTTCATAGGCCTAATTGTTTAGCTTTTTAAGTGATATAAATCACCTTACAATGCAACACGAAACGGGCTAATATTAATGACATTCATTCTACTGACATTTTTTGAAAAATAATTCAATCTTAGTTTGAACTCTGCATTCTGTCAGTACGTTTTGATGATTTTAAAGTAGTGAACACTATTTCCTAACAAGCAAACCAGTCACGAACTCCTTTCATTATCTGAGTTGTTCTTTAATACAAGCACAAGAGCTTTTGAAGTGAAGAACCTCATCCATCCCCTTTACAGTATAGCTGCGCTTTCACTACAACTGGTCAAATTACTCCTACCCCATACCCCCATTATCATCACTTTCACTTCGGGAGACGTAGAGACAGATGAAGAACGTATTTGAAATATTTCATTAAAATGGGAAACTTTATTAATAACAAGTACAAAAGGTTGTACCGCACTGAATCGAATCTGGCCCCGCGTTATAATGAGGGATAGGTCATAAAATAATATCCGTACTAAACCGAAACCGCACCAAATGAAATTTTCTGAACCGGGGATTGGTGAAAAAGAATTAAAGTACTTGCTGATTTGGGGGGGGGGCAGAGTTCTTTTTGAGCAAAACTAAATGGGCAAAGCCCCCTAGGGCAGCTACATGCAATCGAACTCCTTTAAAATTTGGCTATCGTCTAGAATTTTGTGACATTCAAAATAATATATGTTTGAAATACGTTAAAGGGTCCACAGCCGGAGTTTTAAACTATCTTCTCGAAATATATTACCAAATGTGTAGGCCTTCAGGCCTACGTCTATGTAGATGATCGTATCTACAACATGGTTTTTGTTCGGCTTGTTATTCCGTTGTCATGGAGATTAATTTAATTGATTCAAAAAATATTTTACAACGTTTGTTGTAAGTACACAATTGAGCGATTTACCGTGCATATGTGATTTTCATTGGCGACTATTTGGTATTTGGTGGGAAAAATATAATTTTCCTTCTGTAGTGAATTAAACAAAATTGTACAACCGACAGTAGAGTATCGTTTTCAATTTGTGCTAGTTAATTACACAGTCCACAACTATGAGACAGTTCATTATATGTTGTTTTGATATTCACATGTATTTCAGTTTTTATTACAAATACGTTTATAGAAAAAACGCCATAAAAAGGAAGAGCAGCACAAATAGGTCGTCAGACATCGTTACAACGTTAAAATGCGATCACGTCTTCATATTGAAAATGGTGAAAACAGCGTTGACTATAATAAATGATAATAAGTTGGCACTGAAACGCGCATAAATACAATTTGAAAATGAATTACAGATCCCTCAAAATTTTTAATGCAGTAATTGATCTAGATTTATGGAAAACATTTTGATGAAGTCTATTCCTACAATGAAATTTAGCAAAAAAAAAAAAAAACAACAACAACAAAATACGGCGGCAAACAAAATACACGCAAGGGTGTACCATTTGAGCTTTAAGGACTGACATCTATAAAACAGATTGTAACTATGAAAATTCAACCAATAATGCATGTGTACAGAATGAATGACAGGGTCTTCATGTCAGCATGCTTATAAAGGTAATAACTATAATATTGGCCAAGGTATAGGCGAGATTGTCATTTGTTAACCACCAGCTACACCAGCTACGTTAAGAAATTGTGTGATGTCAATAGGTATCGTGATTTCATGTTAGGTCGTGTTGTTCACGGCAATAAGGGTTTATTGTTACTCTTAAATTTTGAAAATAAATAATCTTTTCTGTGCTGATATAACACCTGATGTGATATCAGCCTGATAACGAATTTATGACTTTTCTCCAGATTATAATATTTTTTATTAAATGCCATCGGTTGAAATATCAAGACGATCTGTCCTCTGACGCATACTAAAGTGTTTTGCCAAAAAATATCAAATTACCGAAAGTTGTCCTATTGCAATCTGTTTGAACAATACTATTTTCTGACAATAAAACAAAAGTGTTATTAAAGAGTTTCCATGTTAAGATTAAGTAAGCAGCTATATAAGTGTATGCAGTTTTTCTAACCCGTCCAGCGTTATTCTTTACGGGTAGCTTAGTTTTACATTTCTGACCCTAACGAAATTACACTAACAAAGTTTTATCATTTCTAGTGTTTACGACAATAAAACGACTGACGTTTATCTGAAGACAGAAAAATCCACTAAATAGAAAAAATTAAGTAAACATTTACATATTACAAAAATATCTCCGCCTCACTTCTGTCAGAAATCAGTATGCATATGTCACCCCATTTATGAAATCATCTACGAGGTTATTAGCGTGCACGGTTGATATGGAACATCATTTGGAACACTACAGTTTTCTCTAAACGTTTTATTTAATAACAATGACAGATGAAATTAGTTAGCTTGTGAAAAACGCCGAGCCTGACCGAGTTTCAAACGCTGGACCATAGCACCATATGAAAGGCAGACGCTAACCACTCTGCTACGTGATAGGAATGAACTGCCTTTTTTTATTAATGTAGTACATTAATTATTATTGTGAGGTTATTCTAAATTTTATTAATAACCTAAACAAAAATTAATAATAATCAACTATCGGTTAATGTTTTTGCACTTTACCGCATGATCAACAATAACTGACTGTTGCGGCCCGACCTGAATTTATACAACTGTGCGAAAACTGTAGAGAGCGAACAATATGAATCGTCAACTACTCACGCAAGGAAAAAAGTTTTCCTGGCAACGCTGTCAAGTCTTGGCAACGCTGTCAGTTCCGTTTGTCTACATCACATTTGTTTTGGTTTGAAGGCGTGACCTTGCAGTCTTGTATATCTGGCTGTCGCTTTGGGAATGTTCAGCCAAAAAGCATACTTGGTTGATCCAAGAGGAATTTTGTACAGAGCCACAAAATGGTTCCCGCGTTTTTAAGGTTTGAGGTTATGTTCCCTCACCCAGATCAACATATCTGATCAACAATATCGTTTTATATGTGATCAACAATCAATCGTTAAAAATATTTAACTATTTTTAATATTATTAAAAAGTGTTATGCTTTTCTTTTACGGTTTTTGCCACTGAATTCGTTAATGTAATAATGAAAGTTGTAGCACTAAAACCTAATGAGAAATAAGCTTTATACAAAAATCAACATTCATGGAAATTTTCTGCGTGATCAACAATGATCCCAAAAAGATAAATATATATATATATATATATATATATATATATATAATCATACTGTAAACCATATATGTTGAGAACTTTAAATAGAGAACTTTATCTCATAATGTAATAAAGAGATGTCATCTGAGTACCGAGTAAACTGAGTGCATAAATCAACAGTCTCCCCTTCCCAATATCCTGATATAAGAATTGTTTTATTTGTTGTGATTAATTTTCAGCTCGTCACAACGAAAGGCAGCCTGTATAATTGGCATAACCAATAAATGCGGGTTCCCTACGTTATACCACAAGCCAAGATGTTATAGTTTCACGATATCTTGTGAATTCGTCAAGCGATTTTCGTAAAGCGAATTTTGAGATTTAGGGGAGCACGAGGCAAAATTTTGAGAAGCTAAAATTTTTGGAAAATCGAAAAATCAATTTGCCTTATCATACTAAAACGAATTTAAACCAAAATCTAAATATAATGGTTACTTTGGAAATTTCAAAATTTTAGAATAAAGGGGCATCGAAACTTTGAAAAATTGTAAAAATTCATGCCTGGTATCAGACGAAAGGGAATTTTAATTAAAATCCAAATGCAGCGTTCACTCTGCAAATATTTTAACTGTAACCACACAATAACGTAATTATATTTAACATATAATTTGTTAATATTTTGGACTTTGACGTCCAAAAATAGGCCTATTGAAATTTTTAGAAATGAACACTGCATTCAGATAGTAGTTAAAATTCACTTTAAACAATAACATGTTTATTTAATGTAAACATAATTATATGACAGTGGTTATAACATTCTTTGCAGATTCAAACAGTCTACCAAATGACTTGTAAAAAATACATTAAACATAAAGCATTTAGTAGTTACTACAAAGTAATATATATGAACCGGTTTTTTACCAATTTTTACTCACCCTTTAGAAGAACAGAAGAAACGATGTATCGTTGTTACGTATCCATGTTAAAAGTTACTGAAACCTCATCTGTTATTCCTGAACATACTATTTGTGTGTTTAATGGATTACGTAATTTATAACGTTTCGAGTGAGAAGGGCAGGATAGTTACAAATATTGTTTAATTCAACTTCATTCTGAGGAGCCCCTAACCAAAAGTCGCGGACTACCGCTTGAGAAACACTGTTCTAGACTACCTAGAATGTCAGAGTGACTGAGAATGCACCGATAAAATAATGTTATGAAAACTTCGTTCTCAAATAAAAATGAAGTGTTTTAAAACCAAAAGCAAACTAACCTGACTGATTATTAAAAAAATAAATACGTAAATAAACGCAACAACGTAGTAATACATTCATTTTAACTAATGAAAATAAGTTCTTATAAAAATATTTACTACATTTTGTACTACTACATTATTTTCGGTTCTTATTTTTTAATAAATTTTGGTATAATTACCTGTGTTTTAAAAGTTAATTTAACAGCTTTAGCTTATATATAAGTAAATTATACAGTTTACCTTAAGTGTTCATAGTTATTTTTATTCCTAATTAACTTTCAGCAATTATTAACTGGTAAGTCTGTGTATTCATAAAATATTACACGTTTAAAATAAGGTGTGAATTTGTTGGAGTTTTTTTAAACGGGGTATGATTTATTTTATGTATGTGCTGATTATTAGCGGTCAGTGAGCTAAAGACATTAGGCCTACCGCCGAAAATCGTGAGTACACTGTAAGTGTATGTGTGTGTATGTGCATATAGTGGCGTATCTACGGGGGACGAGGTCAACCTCGTCGAGCTATTAGAAATTTCATCAAAATTTCATAATAAAATATTGCTTGTTATAGTGTCTTAAAATAATGCTTATGAATAACTGTAGAAATAAAGTGAATTACAATATTTATAAATTAATAAAATAAATGGGAGCCCAACCTTCAAGTTAGTCTCATGATACCCCCCGCAGGAGCCAGTCTCATCACCCCTCCCCAACCAAGAGCAGTACTTGTATACATATAATATATAAACACAAATCTACACAAAAATAAGTAAAAAGTGATGAAAAAGTATGCCAACAACCTTTGTGTACTTTGTGGACGTAAAATCCTAGTTTCGTAAGACAAGCAATTCACTTCCAGAATCTCACTTTCAAATCGTGTGTAAGCGTTTGTGACTGCATAAGTCATTCATAAAGCCCGTTAAAAAAAACGACCACTAACGCTGATACGATTCACCGAATACACAAAACAAAACGATTAAATTTTTACGAAATTCTGTACACGACAGTAAGTTATTGCTGTTTGCAATTGAAGCGAGAGTGTAAAATGTTTTCTGTTGTTACAAAGGGCTACCACGATAATTATCATGGGCAATTTAACGTGACAAAACGTTAGCAAACATGCGAACTATGACAGAAACGAGAACACGAGGAGACCCATAAGGCAATAAATTATTAATTATTCTGTTATTTTACCTGGGTGAAGCAGTCGATGGCGTGTCAATGTACAGATGGTTATCAGAGTACCAATATTCTGCAGCGCCGCTGATCGTGTGCACTCGTTATACGCTTTTAATGTCTGATAAATGATACTATTCATAAATAATTACAATTCGTCGCTGTTTAGCGTGACTGGTGATATGCGTCTGCACAACGGTAGAGTAGTGACTGCAGCCATAAATTAATTTAAATAAGTTCACTGGTCACTGAAAGGGTGGCATGGTTTAATAAAACCCTAACCTCGCCTACAAGAGGGATATATGAAAATCGGGCCCAAATAAAATCTGTGAAAATCGCGCCCTGTTTAAGTATTCATAGTTAGCTTTACTACCTGCTCCCTATAAGTCACTCCCTACCCTGGTAAATGACCTCTTGAACAATGCATCAGAAATTCCTTCCCCTCGACCCCCTCCATCTATCTCTTTACCATCTTTAGTCCTGATCTAACTATCCTGTTGTTCTGTTCTATTTGGGTCATTCATTTTGTGTGCACTGTGTGTTTGTACTGTGTTTGATATTATGGAAGTAACAACGACCAGTCACGGTAAGCCATGTGCTCACTATGAAGGATACAGGTATAACGTTAAAAGAACTAAAGAAAATGGGTCTGTGATTTGGCGCTGCTCAAAACAGAGATCAACACGTTGTCGAGGAATGCTCAAGACCAAAGATGGTGAAGTACTCAGTTCAAACGAGCATCAATGTGGAGCACCGGATGACGCTCACTTAGTAGTACAGAAGACTATAAATCCTGCGAAGAAGAGAGCACGCGAGGAAGACACTTTAATTTCTAAGATCTACTCAGAAGAATTACGTGACCTACATAATAGAGGGTATGATTTTGTCACGGAAGTGCCTGAACAGCAAGTAACGAAGAGGACTTTATACTATCACCGAGCAAAAAAAAAGGAAATCAAAAAGGATCGAAATCATCCCAAGAAGTGGTTCTTCAAGTAGAAATCCTAACTATGAACGATGGCAGTAGTTTTCTTCTTAAAGACGACAACGTAGGAGAAAGGATTACAGTTTCTAGTGGAAACGCAGGAAGAGAAGCTTTAAAGAGTAAACAAGAATTTTTATGGATCGAACCTTCAAAAGTTGTAGCAAACAATTTTCTCAAATGTATACTAATCATGCGGACTTTGGAAGTTCAAAGGATGAAACAAACATCTACCCTTGGCTTTTGCACTCTTACTGAACAAAATAAGAGAGACACATGTCCGAATTTTCCACCATGTACTTGAGACTATTCCATAATGGAATCCAAGAAATATGACTGTTGATTTTGAATCAGCAGCAATTTTTGCACTTAAAGATATATTCCCATCAGTTGACTGTATGGATTTCACTTCCACATGAAGAAGTGTCTCTGGAGAAAGGGCAAGGTTTAGGATTAACTCGGGAATACAGAGAAAATGAAGAAGTGAGACTTCACATTCTAATGTGTGCTGCGCTGGCTTTCCTTCGTCCTGAAGATGTATTTGACGGCTGGCTTGAAATACATTCCCAAGCACCTGAGGTCGCGAAGCTTTCTGAGTTTTTTTATTATTCTGTGGAGACATGGTTGGAAAACAATGATGTCTCAGTCCAGTTCTGGAGTTGCTACAAGAGGCGCCATAGAACCACCAACGCTGTAGAAGGATGGGACAACAAAATCAACAATGTGCTAGGAAAGTCGAACCCTAGAATCAAGGACATCATCGAATGTATGAAGACAGAAGCGGAACACGCAGCGTGTGTGCTAACGAGGGCAGAACTGAATATGGAAAGAAAACACCCTACATGAAATTAGACGAAAAACTGAAAAAAAATAACAGTTAAAAAGCACAAGAAAAATGGTAATATCACAGATTGCTTGAAAACCGTCTCCTACTTGCAAAAACTTGAATAATTAAAAGAAATGTAAAAGAAAGTTGAAAGTTAAACGTAAGTGTAAATAATATTTGAATAATGTACATAAAAAGTATATAATGTAAATAGTGGCTTTTAAGAATGACAGGGCTATCTCTAAGCTAGAACATTATTGACGATGCTTGTAAGCTGATTTCAAACAGCATATGTATAAATGTATTTTTGCCGTTTAGCCAGTCCAAAGCCTGGATAAAATGTGATGGGAATCAGTTTATTGTTTGAAATATACACGCCCAAGAATGCGTTTGATTGACAGTTACGGATCGTATTGAGCGCGATTTACAGGACACCCTACAAGACTGTAGGCCTACTTACTCACCAGTGACGAAACTAGAGACGGCACCGGGGAAACGAACGCATTGATGAAGCGTCAAGTTTGTCTAAAGTACAGAAAATATTGTACGAGTAATTAGTTACATTGTAATTTGTAGTTTATTGGCAAATGAACCTTCCGGAACATTTTATGACTGGTAACCCTGCAGTTGACACGCTGTTGTTTGCTGATGACCAGGCTATCCCGTCGAAAAGCGCCTTGCAGATGACTGTACGCTCATTGAGTCGAGTCTGCAAGGATTTTGGAATACAAATCTCTACATTGATGACCAGGTAATGGCTTTTAATGAAACTGATCCCACACGAGCAAAAATTGTAGATGGAACTGTTTGAGAGCAGGTCAGTAGTTTTCAATGTCTGGTCTATAATGTGTCTTATATTACAATGACGTGTTGATAAGTTCAATCATAAGTGCGGGACCATTAGAAGAACTCTCTAAAATCAACGAGTAAAGAAACACGCCTGAAGTTATACAAGGTGATGGTCCTCCTCACACTTCCCTATGCGTATAATAATTGGACTTCCAGGCCAGTCGCATTCAAACGGACGAAATGAGATTTATCAGGTTAGTGGAAGTGTATACCCTACAAGATCGCAAAAAAATGTCGATATGCGCCAGAATCTGGATACTACGGATACACTCGACAAGATTGTCCAATCCTAAAGTGGTTGGAACACCTTAACCGAAGAGAAGACTGCCGCGTAAGCAGGACGGAGAGGTGTGGGACGTCCGAAGAAGCCTTGGAGTGATCAGATATAGTCTATGTGCTTGGGACCGGAAAACCCCGTTTTTGGTTTAATCCTTGCCGTAAATAATGATAATGATAATGTAGTACACTTGGAATTGCAGGAAAATGTAGGTCGTTTGTAAACGTAGTGTTCCAGGAGTATGGAAGCCATAGTTCTCACCCTGAATTTTGTCCCAGTAACACACTGTACTTTTTTTAAATACCTTCAAAAACTTAGATACTTCAAACTTCAAACTACTCAACTACCTTCAAATACTTAGATAAAAATGTGTGTCAGTATCTCTTGTAATTTCAAAATGGTATTCATAATCGTTAAAAATGACGCGTTTAGAGTTTTCCACGGGGTTACTGTAATCATTTATATAAAACGATGAGATAAACAAGAGTAATCGTTCTTAACGGGATACCGTACAGGATTTGGGATTCATTATCTGATTCGCTACTTACTTGTATTAGCTGTTTTCGTTTTATCATGCAGGTGTCATAGATAAGAACAGGAAGGCCTATTGCCATTAATGTATAAAATTTCATCTTTAAATTTAAATGTGTTTTATGTAATTTTAAATATTATTTGATATTCTTTAACTTTATATTATCATCGCACTTGTTACTGACATCAGAACCTTGACAATTTAACTGTGGTGTCCATGTGGTGTGCTAGTGCATGTACAGCTGTTGCCGTTTCTTTTGTGCTGTACACCAATGTCTGTCTTCTGTTGTACCAGTCACCGCCTTCTTCCTCCATATCATCGTAGATGTCCTTCTGGTCTACACCGTTTCCGTCGCCTAGTTGCAACCCAGTTTAACAACTTTTCCGAGCCAACTATCACCAGGCATCCGTCCTACCAAGCCGTACCACACGAGGCGCTTCGATTTATGGTGTTTAAAATTGTTTTCGTCAAAACTAATTTGCCTCTTGATATCTTGTGTAACGCACTGAAGCCACAAGACCTTCACGAAAAGTCAATTTCTACTGCTTGGAGCTTTCGGGATTTTCTTTTCTACATCTTCTGTTTTTCGGAGACGTAGGTGACTATGCTTTGTTGAATGGCAGAGTAAATCATCTTTTTGATTTTGCGGTTTATTTTCGCATTTCAAAACACAGAATTCAGCTGCTCTGTCAATATTTTCTTTTTACTTTGCCGCTGATATCTTGATCGCTTCTCGTACACAGACATGGTGTATGTAATCCACGGCGTACAGCAGGCAATTTAGTGACAGCTGTGAGTGTTCAATCCGTCCTGCAGCCTAGATTTTTTACTACTACTTATAATTTAAATAGGTTACACTGGTCAACGATGATTTTGTTAAATGCTCAATTTTTGCTAATTCTTATGTACTCTTGGGTGCTGATTCTGAATATGTAGTCAGAATTTCTCTATCAGGCTCAGTTTTTTTGTAACTTCCCTTTTTATTTTTCAGTACGTACCATGCATGAACTCCATATGCATAGCATTTTGTGAACTTAAATAATATCAACTGAATAGCTTTGGTTTATTTCTTGCAGCAACTAAATTGATAAGTCAAATTGTTTGGGTTAGTGAATAGTCATCATTATTTATTTATTATTGTTACTTACATTATTGTTACTTACACCTAATCAAAACAAACAAGAATGTATGATTCATCTCTATTATTTTCTTCTTAATGTAAACATTTCATCCTTTAGTCATCATATATTGTTTATAATTTTATTTCTGTACTCTGGTGACTCAGAGCTGTAAAATATACAATAAGTAAATTAAACAATAAACTATCATGCAGGCTAGAGCTAGCTTTTTGAATACTTCATTCGAGTGCGAGTTCTCGTGTGTGTAAGATTTAGTGCTGCAGCTAGTTTCTGTATCTGTTTGCGTTTTAAATTTTTTTCTGTAAAGCGAGTGAGTGTATATTACATTAGTGTGTGTTTATAAAGTCTTTGTTTTTATACAGTGTTAGCTATCATATATTAACAATGTCTCGCAATTGCATCAGTCATCCAAACAATTTCTGCTACGTATGTGGCGAGGTAACGTTGAAGTCTCAGAGAAGAAATAATATAACTGCATTGATAAAAAAAGTCACATGAACTGTATTTTTGATGTAAATTAGGTGATCAGGATAAATCTTGGGCTCCTCATATTGCTGTGCTTCATGTGTAACGCAGTTGACTGGTTGGCTAAATGGATCTCGTCACATGCTATTTGCAGTTCCAATGGTTTGGAAAGAACCGAAAGATCACACCACGGACTGTTATTTTTGTATAACAAAAACGTCTGAGATAATAGCTAAGACTAGACGTAATGTTAAATATCCCGATATTCCCTCTGCTATAAGGCCAGTGCTACACAGTCCAGAGCTTCCTATTCCAGTACCACCAGAACATGGAACTTAGACGAAGATGAAGTTGTTATATGTTGAACCTTGTGCAGACTAATCAGGTGATGAAGAAAGAAGAGACCTAGATTTCTCACTTAATTAATCAGTCAGAATTAAATGACCTCGTTCGTGATCTAAATTTATCAAAGAGTCGAGGAGAAATACTGGCCAAGATTGAAGAGATGGAATCTTTTACAGCAGAATACTAAAATAAGTAATGTCCGTGACAGGCAGTCTGAATTTGAACATTTCTTCTCCCAGTACAAGGACTTAGTGTACTGCAATGACGTGGATTCTTTACTGGAAGCTTTGGGACACATGCAACATCCTGAAAAATGGCGTCTATTTATAGACTCTTCAAAGCTTAGTTTGAAAGCAGTCCTACTTTACACTTGAAATAAATACCTATAAATCCCTTTAGCTTATGCTGGTCACATGAAGGAGTCATACAAAAACATGAAACTTGTATTGAGCAGGATTCCGTATAAGAAATATTCATGACATATTTGTAGATATCTGAAAGTGGTACCACTATTACTAGGATTGCAACTTGGGTACACTAAATTCTGTTGCTTATTGTGTGAATGGGACAGCAAGGGATAGGAAGAATCATTACATTAAAAAGCAGTGGCCAAAGAGAGAGGCACTGACTGTAGGAGAGAGGAATGTTGTAAGTCAAGCATTAGTAAACCTGAAAAAGTTTATCTTTCGCCACTACACATTAAGCTCGGTTTAGTGAATAATTTTGTTAAAGCAATGGATCGTAATGGTGCAGGATTTCCAGTTCTAAAAACAAGTTCCTTAATATAAGTGATGCTAAGATTAAGGAAGGTATATTTGTTGGACCACAAATAAGAAAACTAATGAATGATCCTGCATTTGAGGAAAGTTTGAATGAATTTGAGGCTTCTGCATAGAAATCAATTCAAAATGTGGTTAACAACTTCCTGTGAAACCATAATGCGGATAACTACAGAGAACTTGTAACTGAGCTTCTTCAAAACTACAGAGAACTTGGATGTAATATGTTACTCAAAAAATTAATTTCTTAGATTCACATTTGGATTTTTTCCGTAACAATCTTGGCGCTGTGAGTGACGAACATGGTCACCAGGCTTTCACCAGGAAATATCCACCATAGAAACAAGCTACCAGGGAAAATGGAACCCAAAAATGCTAGCTAACTACTGCTGGAATCTAAAGAGGGATCTACCTATAGCAAAATACACCAGAAAATCCAAAAGAAGTAGATTTTAGGTAAGTACAAAGTGCATGTCACATATTGTTATATTACCGTCACATGATTTTCTCTTTGCAAAATAAAATTTAATTACTAAAAAACTGCGCGCGATAGGAAAAACCTGTTAACATATTTGAAATCAGCACTAAAAATACTATAAATATCAGTTATGCACTTTTATTTAACAAACAAAAAATTAAATTTTGTTGGCCAGTGTTGTAAGATTATTTCTTGTAGACACCAAACACACATAGACACCAAAATAGAAAAAAAATTCGTTTGATCCAAATGGCATATGGATAAGTATATGATAGGCATCATATAAGATATGATGGGCTATATGTATCAAATAACAAAAACACAAATGCAGATAACATATTAAAACAAATCAATAACATACATCCAAAAATACAATTCAGAGAAGAAAAAGAAAAACATAACAAAATCAACTATTTAGACACAATCATCACAAGAAACAACAACCACAAACAATATGCAATATACAGAAAACCAACTTCTAGTAACATCATTATACCTAACCATTCTGACCACCCACCACAACATAAAATGGCAGCATTCCATTCACTATTTAATAGAATGTATAAAATTCCCCTAAACAAACAAGAAACAGATAAAGAAAGAAATATAATATACCGAATTGCTTATGAAAATGGATACAATAAAAATATTGTAAACAAAATAGAAAATAAAACCAAATATAAAATAAAAACTGAACAATTAAGAATTAATCAAAATAAACAACACATAAATAATAACAATAAAAAATGGGCCACATTCACATACATAAATAATAAAATTACAAAGCTAACAAATCTATTTAAAAACACAGATCTCAAAATAGCATGCAAAACTAATACAAATAATTTGCAAAAACTAAATAACCCACACAACAACCAATGGTATATACAAAATTGAATGCCAAGATTGCAATAAATGTTACATGGGACAAACAAAAAACAGCTGAAAAAACGTTATTTTGAACACCTAAAAGCATACAAAAACCAGAAATATATAAATCCAATTTGGCCACACATGCAATAAACACTGGACATGAATTCCCAGACATAACCAACAAGACACAAATAAAACATATACCACACAAAGGGACCGTAATGAACATATGGAACATTTACAAACATAAAACACAAAACAAAATAATAAATGAAAAAATACAAATCAATACAAAACTTGACACAAAATTCAAAGCACTCAACATAGAAAAAAAACACAGAATACTAATATATACACCACAAATACACACAATAATACCAATTTAAAGCACCAGAGACCAAAAGGAAACCAAAGCAACAACCAGCCAACACACAAATACCTCACAAGGTTCAAAATTAGGAAGGCTGAACATGGGAAAACAAGGTTTCCGGAAACATGTTCCAAATAGGGACAACACATCTTGAGATAAAGTCATTTTAAACTTTTGTGCATTATTGAATGCACGTTGGTTCTATTATAACGAACTTTTGTTAATCATTGACGTACAATTTTACTGGCGAGAAAAATCAGAATTCAAGGTTAGTTTTGAAATTAAAGAAGAAGTTTGCTGTTAATGCTGCTACTGCTGCTGCTGCTGCTGCTGCTGCTGCTGCTGCTACTACTACTACTACTACTACTACTTCTACTACTACTACTACTACTACTACTACTACTACTACTAGGCCTACTGTTACCGCTACTACTAATACTAGACTACTACTACTACTACTAAAACAATTACTACTACTACTAATACTACTACTACTACTACTACTACTACTACTACTACTACTACTACTACTACTACTACTACCACTGCCACCACCACTACTACTACTACTACTACCACTGCCACCACCACCACCACCACCACCACTACTACTACTACTACTAACACTTATAAAAATACTGGCAATAAAATAGCAGAACAGGCGATTCGAATAACCAGTCTAAAATGATCTCTGATGTAGCCGATGACAGGGAGATGCTGCCTCTAATCCGTGGCAAGAGGACATACTGGATGAATTGCCGAAAGAAAACCTGCAAGATCAAGGCTGCAAGGAAATGCAAGAAGTCCTCAGGAACGGACATCTGTAGCTTCCGAGACCCTGGGCCAAATCTGCATTAGGAAAGGAAAAACTTCCACACGACATGCACCTAGAAGGAACGCTGTGGTCATAAACCCTACATCGAAAGAACCTACGCGGAAATCCTACAAGTAATACTGAAGGAAGTGCGTGCGGAGGATTCGGAGAATGAAATCAGCCGCATCAGGAAGACTCCGGATTGAGATGTTTTATAGGATCTTGATTAAACTTGTTCTACTCGAACCTGAAAAAGTAACAACCAAGACTTTCAACCGCCACTCGCAGGTTCTGAGGACGACCCCGGATTCTAGGTTCCGAACCGTCAAGCGAGAAAATTATTACAATGAAAGCAGTCCGAATAGAATGTTTACCCATAAGAAATCACTCACAGGTCATTAAGACTTTTAAAGAACGGAATATTAATATACTCTAACATACGTACTTACATATTTACAAATACAAGTACACCTACAGTATATATAATTCTTATTTAAACGTTATGTTTAATATAACAAAAATTGTACGGGGTATTTTATTATTATATGCGAACGTCATTCTATAAAGCAGTCAATTACATGACGGAATTCTAAACCGTTATTATTATTATTATTATTATTGTTGTTGTTATTGTTATTATTATTATTATTATTATTATTATTATTATTATTATTATTATATAATTATAACCAACATTATCAAAATTAATACCTCCGTCTCTAGACCTGCCCTCTCCTTCTAGTCCTCGCTGTGTCTCTTTTACCTTGTGATCTAAAATTAATTTCATTTACAATATCCTGTAATAAACTATGTTTACTCGTTCTTTCGATATTTCCTTTCGCTCATTCGTTCCACTTTCGTCAGCTTCTTAATTTCGTTCAGTCACACTACATGGTCCTAACTCCGCCTTTATCTCTCTATTAGTAATTTTACGTCTTATGTTACAATGTTTTATTCTTTCTTTTTACTTCCTGGAGTGAGACGTAAATTTTATTGTCCCTTATCTTTCAGCAGGCTCTCCATTCGTTTGTCAGGCTCAGTTTTCACGGCTTTGTAATTCGTAATTTCAACACATAAAATGCATTTCCTCTCGGCACGGCTGACTCTTAACTTTAAATTGTCTCCTAAAATGTAAATTGAATTTATTTATTGACATCTTAAGAATGTTTATCTTTATGTTTGTCGCCTTTCAGAATGTCAGTTAATGGAGATATTTAATATTGTATCAACTCATAAATTATTTATATTGAGTTAAATCTTGAAAAGCAAACGCAATAAAATAAAATATTTTTTGCATGTAATGTATTCTGTTGTACCTGGTCCAAAATAACAACGTGATGAGGAGTAAACATGAGACCTTCGCTTCACTGTTGCGTGTCATTCGATCAAACGCGTGAAATAAAACGCACTGACAAAATTCAACAGTAGTGAAGGTAATAAAAATTCACAATGTATCCTTTGTGATTAATACAAGTACACGTAGCCAAATTGTAAAGACACAATTTTCCAGGCTAAACATGTATATGTGTTAAAAATTTAAAATTAATTACAACTGCAAACAGACTGTTGTCAACACAGCTTCGTAATACGTTATTTTCTTTCGAAAGTTTAATTGAATTTGGTCATTCATGTTCAACGCACTCTGTACTCAAAAACAAAAGTAACGCATGTGTTTGATTTCGAATATTCTTCACGGGACGAGCGAAGGTTCTCTTTTTCTCAATAAGTATGCATGCCTCTGTCGTTTTTGTCAAATTTAGGCAAAGCACAGTACGTTAAGGTATCCTTACGACGACATCGCCTCCCTCAGTGAATGACTTTCGGTGTATAACTTTCTGGTGATTATATGGATATGGAACAAGGAATCTCGGACCTCTAAGTTAGTGCCCAGGTGGACTCGTTAGACTACTACCCACGTGTATGATGCAAATATAAATGTTTATTTGTCCGAAGAAGATCGAATCTACTGAACTTGTTACATATCGTTGACGGTGATCGAAACAGCAGAGAGAAATACGTGATTTCTGAGATTCCGTCTTAGAAAGACGCTTAGTAAGTATATAAGGTATATCACTTGGTATTACCACAATGAGTCATTTGGTTGTGCAACGGTATTGTAGTGGTGACAGCGTGTGCTGCAATTGTGGACATCAGAAATCGATGTGTGAATCAGGCAATAATACAGGTCAAAATAAGCGTGTAACGATCGTATCGCAAAGTTGAATGAATGTCGTTTGGAGAATAAGTTTCCGATAGGTAGATTCTCAAGCCTAACTGTGAGAAGATGGCGATAGACGCTGTAATTCGGATTAAGTAAATAGTGGCTAATTCTATAAAGAGAAAATTGAAAAAAGCTAAATCGTGTATTTGAAAATCTCATAAAGCCAAATAATTTTTGGTCTATATTTGGTGAATTCTGTTTTAAAGAATTGTAAAAATAAATATTGATAACATATGCATTTCCTTGTATGAGTCTCTAAGACGAGTCTGCTTATTTATGAGAGTCAGTGTTTAAAAATGTTTGTCAATCGTATCTAAGTTATCGCTGGTTTTTGTTTTACATTTTCCACAACGTGTTCGTATGTAACACTAGCAGCGCTAAATGCCGCAGCAGGACATGTCCGTATGGCTTGCAAATGCTCCTTTTTTAAAGGCATTTATCCGGTCGCTGTTTGATTAAAAGCTAATTCATTCGTTGCGTAGTCTGCTGTTATAATTTAGTTTGATATTTTTATATTTTTGTACATGTCCCTAACAAACCAGTGAAGTAATCGGTGATCAGGTTCAGCTGTTGCTAATCAATTGGATTCCAAAATTGATTATACGTATACGAATGTGCTCAGTGGCGTACCTAGGCTACTGGAGGCCCGGGGCGGATTTCTTTCTGAGGCCACCATCATAAGACCTGTGTTGATAATCCAGTTTACCTTTAAGTAATACACATAAAACCCCTTTACTGTTATAAATGTATTGTCTATTTACTGTATTGATACGTCTAGTAAGGAAACTTTATAAGAAGCTGTAGTGAGGTTTCAAATAAAAATACACTTTCATATTGTAAATACAAAGTTAAAAGATATAATACATGTAGTATTATTTATAGACTGCGTTAAATTTAAAACTTCAATACTTTATAATATATAATAAACTCATATAGGCCTACTGCAAAACAAATTTATCATTCCTGCAAACAGTACTTGACAATTTTTTTTCAAGTCAGTTAGCAGTTTTAGTGCTAGTAAGATGAACTTTCTAAAACGACCATTTTCTACTTTTGGGCTTCGACAATTTTCTTATTATATCATGAAAGCTTTTTTCCTTGCCAACTTGCTGTCGATCGATAAACTTGCTAGTCCATGTTACGTTTCAGAACGTGACAATAGAACATTTGCAAATAAATTACAAAATTTTCCAACAAAACTTAATATCCAAATCTGGATGCCCCTACTAGGTGGGGCCCGAGGCGGTCCGCCGCCCCACCCTTTAGTCCGCTACTGAATGTACCTACGAACCTGATGAATATTCCAATGATGAAACAGAAATATAATTCCGTACACTTAACTTAAATGAGTTACGCGTATTTTCAAATATATTGTATACTTATTCTTTTGTCCCTAAGTAGTTATATTGGTATTCCTTTTATGAAGGTGCACCACAAAAAGAACCAAAGCTTCAATAAGAAGAGGAGAAGATAATAACGTAACGGTGACGTTGATACTCATTGGAGTAATAATGATACCCTGAAAACCCTATGTTCAGGATTTGACTGGTTTTCATATGTTTTAGATAGATACTAACTAAATTAGTTATTAGCGTATAAACGCAATCGCCATAAATTGATATAACGAAGATTACAAAATTGTTTTGGTGATGAAAGAGTATGTTTAGTACTAATTTATTAAAACCTATTGGTAGGGTCCGAACGATAGTATCGATACCGAGTAGGTATCGATACTCCCGGGTTCGATACCCGATAACGAATACTTGATACTCAGACTTGATACTTGGAGTAAAGTACTCATTTTTTCTTCGGTATCGAGTATCGAGTACTTGCAAAATAATTCACTTTTTTTTAATCTGAAAACCGGAAATCGAATAACACGAGGCTGTTCTTTGGCTTATGCCTCTGTCTGCATGCAATGAGCAAACTAAAAATCGGTTAAACCGAGAGAGCACGCCCCGAATGTTTTTTTTTATAAATACATTTTAATTTTTATCGAAAAAATTATTAATAAAAATTATAAACAATAAAAGTAACAATTAAAAACTAAATGAATTAAAAACTTGACTGTATACAAGTTTGAAAAAATATAGTGTTATTTTTACCGCATGTAAAAACACTGTTAAACAGCTGTTTGAAAAAAAGCGAGATAAACTACACATAAGTCTAACAAAGATGAAAATAATATATAAATTTATATTATATAAATATACTAATAATATATAAATATACATAATATAATATAATAAATAAATATATAAATAATATATAAATATACTAATGCGTAGATTTGCAAATTTTTAATAAACGGCTTAAGTAACAATCGCGAAATTCAATAGGGTTCGTGTCTGACCCTCAATGAAGCTAATGTCCAAAAATGAAGTCATTTGATTGACAAATAAAACTTCTATCGTGTATGCATACATCCTAACGGACAACCACTAAAAAATTTTTTCAACTTGAATTTTCATTATGAAAAATAATGTTAATTAATAATGTCGCATGGCCATCTTAAAGCTTAGAGTCTCCTCTTTCCAAATGTGTATAATTTGTTATATTTTGTTGAAACAGATGAGTAGAAATCATCACTTTATCCTTGCGAAACGTCGATTTTTTTTTAAGCGAGAATAGAGCACTCCCCGCGCTGTGCGTTCGAGGCGTGCAAAAAAAATGTTTCGACTGACGCTCTTGACTTCACTGGTGACTTTTTTGACTTGTGTGTCTTGATGTTGAATCTGTATTCAAAGCGTTCAAAGTGTTGTATTTCTTTCTATTTATTAAATAAATTGTGAAAATCCGAAGCCATGTTCCTTCTTCCTTACGCAATAAGTTAAAAGTGACACTTCTACATATGTAAGTTTATTGTTATTGTAGTCTGTATGTTTTGTTCTGTATTAATTGTGTTTTATTCAGCTGTAACTGTGTCTGTAACTTTTAAAGTCACGTCACGCACGAATAAATAAAAAGAGAATGAATATGTGTTTTCTTATTAACCACGTTTTGTTTTAATTTTAGGTTATGCGCTTCTGCTCGTGCTAAATGTGTTTGAATGCGCCTGCCTTACCAACTGACTGCTGTGTTTGTTGGTGACTGCTATCGTATATTTATCGTAGTAATCAGCTCTAAATAAATAAAAAGGTACCAAATATTTTATTCTTTCTATAAAATGAATATTGTATATGCAACAAGTTCTGTACAAATATTAAAATTCAATTATATTTTTCCAGTTCTACATGTTTCTTGACTACATGTTCGCAAGATACTTTTCGACAAGACGAGCGCCGTTTGGAAATACTTTGAAAGAATAAATAAGGACACTGCACGATGTAAATAGTGTTTTAAAAATTTTAAATCATCGGGGAATACTACTAATTTAAACAAACACTTAAGAAGTTGTCATCCAAATTTATCGGAAATAAAGCTATCAAGGAGGTAATAAATGCAGTTAAATACTTTATTTTTTATTTGAATGCGTTTCTTTAGTGCAACTGATTACTTGCAAATTTGCAGGAGTCTGCATTATATTCAAATAGTTTATTTTAGAATTATACCATTAGTTTGCTCAAACCTTTAAGGCACTTACCCATATTATATCATATTTTGTTGTAGATGAATTGGCAATATTAGAACATAAATAGTTATTAGTAATTTGCTATATTTTAAAAATAATATGTACTTATTTGCACATTTGTTTCCAGTGACTCCGAATCAACAGTAACACCAGCAAAAAAGAAAAGGTCTGAGGATGCTGAGGTCAAATTAAACGAATGAAGCTTATTTCAGACAAAGATATAGAAGAAGCTGGACCCAAGTTCTAAAACAAGTTGCAGTCAGGAAATCTATGAGGACTCTATTAAGGCATCCCAAGTTCCATCAAATTTAGTGAATCCTATCAAGCAGGCATTCGAATGTCAATCATCAAATAGAGAAGGTGAATCACGACATGCTGCTATAACCAATGCAATTCTGTATTATATTTGTGTTGATTACAAACCTTTCTATACTGTTGAAACAAAGGGCTTTTTAAAATTGATGAAAACAATAGCTCCACATTATAAAGTTCCATCATACACTTACATGAAAAAGTGATGTTTGATAAATATGTCTTAAAAACCTATTGAAGGAGAAACTTAAGAATCAGGATGGATTTTGTGTGACTTGTGATATATGGACAAAAACTATGACAATGACAAGCTTTCTGGGAATAACATTACATTATTTTGAAGGTACAAGCCTAAAGACCGCATATATTGCTACCATTCCTCTGCATGAGCGACACACGGCAGAATATATTTCAGAAAAGCTTTCAGAGGTATTCAACGACTGGAATATAGAGAAAACTAATATAATGGCTATTCTTACTGATAATGGTGCAAACATGGTAGCTGCTGTCAGAAACCTTTTTGAGAGTTCTGGGAAACATCTACCATGTTTCGCACACACCATTAATCTAATTGTTGACAAAATGTTGTCTGAGGGGGATACACGAAACTTTGTTGACAAAGTAAGAGAAATTGTGAAATATTTCAAAAAAAGTGTTATGGCCACAGATGAGTTGAAAAAAGCGCAGTGTCCACCAGGAAATGAGACAACTGCACCTAAAAAGCTGATAATGGATGTTAAGACTAGATGGAATTCGACTTTCTATATGATTGAGCGATTTATTGAATTAGCTTCCATTATTTCGACGCTTTTGTTAAAAGATCATAAAGCTCCACCCATGCTTTCAGCAACAGAATTAAAAGACCTCCAAGGATTAATGCTACTTTTGAAACCATTCGAATATGTAACCCGAGAAGTGTGCGGAGAGAACTATGTCACAATTTCTAAAGTTAATCAATTGTTTCATTGCACGTGTGACATCACTGCAGCTCAATTCAACTTTGTGTCTGGAAGCAAAAAGGGTTCTTCTGGGACAAATTCACCGACGTTTTGGTGCAACTGAAAAACTTCATTTATTGGCTGTGAGTACAATCCTTGACCCAAGGTTTAAAAATTTACATTTTAAGAATGGAGAAGCATGTGCCAGTGCTATGAGCCTTCTTCTAGGACAATTTCAGAGAGTTCTACCTCCCAGAATATCTCCTCCGAATCTGATACAGATAGTGTTACCGAAGAATTCGATTTTTGGAAGGAGCATAAAGAACTAGCTCATAAAAAAGGGAGAAAGGCTAAAGGGGGTCTACAACATGACGAACTTTCGCTTTATATAAAAATCCTGTCACCCCTTTAAAATCAAATCCTCTCGAAACGTGGGAAGATTTAAAAGAAATATTCCCTGGATTATATCGACAACCGTCGGCATGCCATGATTGTAGCCTCATCCGTACCAGCAGAACGGTTATTTTCCAAAGATGGTGCTACAGCTACACAAGAGAGGAATCGTCTCAAACTTAAGAGACTGAATGAATTACTTTACTTATCAGGCCTTTTCTTCGACACACTCTATCCAAAGTGCGGAATCGATACCCTAAAAGTATCAACTCCAAACTCTCGAGAATCGAGTACGTTTTTTTTTTTGTTTCAAGTAAAGTATAACTTATTTCTAAAAAGAAAAAATTACTCGATATTGAGTAGTATCGATACTTCGGGATCGATAGTTTTTGGGTATCGATACCGTCGCGTTCGATACCATATGAGTACTCGGTATCGATACCCAAGGCCGATACTTCAAACCCTACTTATAGGCCTATACATGTGATCAAAATACTAACAATGTGATCAAAATACTAAGATCGTACGTTAGCGGACAGGCAGAACGCAGATTCATTTCAAAGTGTTTTGCGGCTGTCCAATGACAGCCGGCTTCCCAAAAAATTTTGCTGGAGATGACCCAGCCCGGCCACTTCGTTGAATGGCGGGATTTGAGTTCGTATCACTGCACCAGCTTCCGCTTACCCTATGTCGCGAATCTCGATTAAAGCGGCACGAGCGTGGACTTTGACGGATTTACGTTTGCACCATCCATTTCTGCCGGTCGTTTGATGAGTTGCTTAACGAAATAGACGATTTCCCACACGTTGCTATGATCCGCGTCTTGTGGTTTTTAACACGAAAAACAAAAAAGTGGTAAAATAAGGAGCCCCGTGCGTGACGCCATCTATCGAGTAAACCGTTAACCACATCGCACGCAACTGTAATCGCTGATTGGGCTATGCTTTTTCTAGCGTTTTCTTCTTGAAATTTGAATCAGTTGAATGTCTTGCATTCGAAAGGCCAGGAGACGTTGCGATAACACGTTTAAATACTAATTATTATGTACATTTGATTATGATTACAAAAATAGAAAATTGCGTAGAAACTTTAAAAAAATGTCTGGAAAATTTATATTTAAAATACTACATATACATGTAATTTAATATTTAATACAAGTTTACATTTAAGATATTTTTTCACACTTGGAAGGGCAAGTTTCGATCATAGGCATTTTGCTGATTGTTAGCCATGTTTGTTTTATGTTGTTGAATATCTGCGTCGTAGATGGTGGTTGCTATATATTCCTGTTGGATTCTGGTTGTTCAAGTTGATTTTATTGTGCACATATGAGGTGTATAATTTTGTCTTTTGAGTGTGTCCAATGCTCAGTGTTTTAAAAATTGTGTCATTACTTGTACTGCTTTGTATCTGTTCTGTAATTAGTTTGTTTTATTTTTTATGTTTATATATCTGTAAGTTTTCCATATATTCATTATAGTGCCTTTGTGTTTATTTAAGTTTTATTAGTGTCATGTTGTTGATGTCTGGGAATTCGTGTCCTGTATATCTTCCGTGTGTGACTAAATTAAATTTTTAAATGTTTGTTTCCTTTTTGTATATTTTTAGGAGTTCAAAATAAAGATTATTTAATTGTCTTTTCGCCTAGCCCATGTAACCCCATTTCGTATATTCAATTGTTTATTTTATCATCTTTGTTACATGATTTATTTAGTCTTCGTATATACTTCGCGTAGATAGCCATTGATAGAATACAAACACAGTACAGCACTGACATGGATTCTACTTTCCCCGTCCTCTTAAAAACGACTGCATAAAATAAATAAACAACAATAACGATTACTACATTAATATTAATAATCAGTGATGAGAATTTGACAAATGTTGTTATCTGGGATCAAACGTATGGGAATAGAACAACAAGAAATTCCTAAGAATATAAGTTACAGGAGGTAACAATAGGAATGTTAAACTCAATGTTCTGGAATAGTAGTGTTATGTACGGAATGAAACGTTTGTCTCAATCGTAGAAAGTGTAGCGAACAGCATGGAGACGGATGTTTAAGCAGATGGAACAGATTTGTTTTAAAGAGCAGTTGCTAGCTCTATAAGGGGGAGGATTTAAAATAACCTGATAAGAATACCAACAGAAGCGAAAATATAGTAGCTTGAACAAAGAGTTTAAAGTCCTATGGCCACATAAGGAGAACTGAGGAAGAAAGAACTGGAACGCAGATCAGAATTGGAATGTAGTAACAAGGAATAGAGGAGAACAATCTTCAAAAAGATGGAACAAGAATACCTAATCGATGAAGAAATGTAAGCCAACAGATGAAGATACTGAAGACAGAGGGATAGAAATATATATGTACGTAGAAATTTAAACTTTTATGCATTACTGAATGCACGTTGGTTCTATTATAACCAACTTTTGTTAAACATTGCCGTACAATTTTACTGGCGAGAAACCTCAGAATTCAAGGTAAGTTTAGAAATTAAAGAAGAAGTCTGGTGTTAATGCTGCTGATACTATTACTACTACTAAAACTACTACTACTACTACTACTACTACTACTACTACTACTACTACTACTACTACTACTACTAATATTACTACTAGTACTACTAGGCCTACTGTTACCGCTACTACTAATACTAGACTACTACTACTACTACTACTACTACCACTGCCACCACCACCACCACCACCACTACTACTACTACTACTAACACTTATAAAAATACTGGCAATAAAATAGCAGAACAGGCGATTCGAATAACCAGTCTAAAATGATCTCTGATGTAGCCGATGACAGGGAGATGCTGCCTCTAATCCGTGGCAAGAGGACATACTGGATGAATTGCCGAAAGAAAACCTGCAAGATCAAGGCTGCAAGGAAATGCAAGAAGTCCTCAGGAACGGACATCTGTAGCTTCCGAGACCCTGGGCCAAATCTGCATTAGGAAAGGAAAAACTTCCACACGACATGCACCTAGAAGGAACGCTGTGGTCATAAACCCTACATCGAAAGAACCTACGCGGAAATCCTACAAGTAATACTGAAGGAAGTGCGTGCGGAGGATTCGGAGAATGAAATCAGCCGCATCAGGAAGACTCCGGATTGAGATGTTTTATAGGATCTTGATTAAACTTGTTCTACTCGAACCTGAAAAAGTAACAACCAAGACTTTCAACCGCCACTCGCAGGTTCTGAGGACGACCCCGGATTCTAGGTTCCGAACCGTCAAGCGAGAAAATTATTACAATGAAAGCAGTCCGAATAGAATGTTTACCCATAAGAAATCACCCACAGGTCATTAAGACTTTTAAAGAACGGAATATTAATATACTCTAACATACGTACTTACATATTTACAAATACAAGTACACCTACAGTATATATAATTCTTATTTAAACGTTATGTTTAATATAACAAAAATTGTACGGGGTATTTTATTATTATATGCGAACGTCATTCTATAAAGCAGTCAATTACATAACGGAATTCTAAACCGTTATTATTATTATTATTATTGTTATTGTTGTTGTTATTATTATTATTATTATTATTATTATTATTATTATTATTATTATTATTATTATATAATTATAACCAACATTATCACAATTAATACCTCCGTCTCTAGACCTGCCCTCTCCTTCTAGTCCTCACTGTGTCTCTTTTACCTTGTGATCTATAATTTATTGCATTTACAATATCCTTTAATAAACTATCTTTACTCGTTCTTTCGATATTTCCATTCGCTCATTTCGTTTGGTCATTCATGTTCAACGCACTCTGTACTCAAAAACAAAAGTAACGCATGTGTTTGATTTCGAATATTCTTCACGGGACGAGCGAAGGTTCTCTTTTTCTCAATAAGTATGCATGCCTCTGTCGTTTTTGTCAAATTTAGGCAAAGCACAGTACGTTAAGGTATCCTTACGACGACATCGCCTCCCTCAGTGAATGACTTTCGGTGTATAACTTTCTGGTGATTATATGGATATGGAACAAGGAATCTCGGACCTCTAAGTTAGTGCCCAGGTGGACTCGTTAGACTACTACCCACGTGTATGATGCAGATATAAAGGTTTATTTGTCCGAAGAAGATCGAATCTACTGAACTTGTTATATATCGTTGACGGTGATCGAAACAACAGGGAGAAATACGTGATTTCTGAGATTCCGTCTTAGAAAGACGCTTAGTAAGTATATAAGACCCAGCCCTTACCACAATGAGTCATTTGGTTGTGCAACGGTATTGTAGTGGTGACAGCGTGTGCTGCAATTGTGGACATCAGAAATCGATGTGTGAATCAGGCAATAATACAGGTCAAAATAAGCGTGTAACGATCGTATCGCAAGGTTGAATGAAAGTCCTTTGGAGAATAAGTTTCCGGTAGGTAGATTATCAAGCCTAACTGTGAGAAGATGGCGAGAGACGCTATAATTCGGATTAAGTAAATAGTGGCTATATTTTTGGTTTATACTTGGTGAATTCTACTTTAAATAATTGTATTAATAAATAAATCAGTAATCATAAATTCCAAACAAGAATTAACATATGCATTTCCTTGTACGAGTCAGCTTATTTATGAGAGTCAGTGTTTAAAAATGTTTATCAAAAGTATCTTTAAGTTATCACTGGTTTTTGTTTTACATTTTCCACAACGTGTTCGTACGTAACACTAGCAGCGCTAATACCGCAGCAGGACATGTCCGCATGGCATGAAAACGCTCCCTTTTTAAAGGCATTTATCGGTCCGCTGTCCGATCAAAAGCTTATTCATTCGTTGCGTAGTTTGGTGTTATAATTTAATTTCATATTTTTATATTTTTACACATGTCCTTAACAAACCAGTGAAGAAATCGGTGTTCAGGTTCAGCTGTTGCTAATCAATTGGATTCCAAAATTGATTATACGCATACGAATGTAACCAGTGGCGTACCTAGGCTACTGGAGGCCCGGGGCGGATTTCTTTCTGAGGCCACCCTCATAAGACCTGTATTGATGATCCAATTTACCTTTAAGTAATACACATAAAACCCCTTTACTGTTATATATGTATTTTCTAATTACTTTATTGATACGTCTAGTAAGGAAAGCTGTAGTGGTGTTTGAAAAAAAATACACTTTCACATTGTAAATACAAAGTTGAAAGTAATAATAGAAGTAGTATTATTTATAGACTGCGTTAAATTTAAAACTTCAATACTTTATAATATATAATAAAATCATTTAGGCCTACTGCAAAACAAATGTATCATTCCTGCAAACAGTACTTGACAATTTTGTTTTTCAAGTCAGTTAGCAGTTTTAGTGCTAGTAAGGTGAACTTTCTAAAACGACCATTTTCTACTTTTGGGCTTGGACAATTTTCTTATTATTTCATGAAAGCTTTTTCCCTTGCCAACTTGCTTTCGATCGATAAACTTGTTAGTCCATGTTGCGTTTCAGATCGTGACAATAGAACATTTGCAAATAAATTACAAAATTTAACAACAAAACGTAATTTTCCAAATCTGAATGCCCCTCCTAGGTGGGGCCCGGGGCGGTCCGCCGCCCCAACCTTTAGTTCGGTACTGAATGTACCTACGAACCTGATGAATACTCCAATGATGAAACAGAAATTTAATTTCGTACACATAATTTAAATGAATTACGCGTATTTTCAAATATATTTTATACTTATTCTTTTGTCCCTAAGTAGTTATATTGATATTCCTTTTATGCAGATGCAGCACAAAAAGAACCAAAGCTTCTATAAGAAGAGGAGGAGATAATAACGTAGCGGTGACGTTGGTACTGATTGGAGTAATAATGATACCCAGAAAATGCTATGTTCAGGATTTGACTGGTTTTCGTTGGTTTTAGATAGATACTAACGAATTTAGGTATTAGCCAAGTTTACTCTACTATAAGGTTGGGCCCGAACCGAAACGAATTGCTGTTGGCTGTTGAAATGACGTCACCATCGAGTAACGAGTTGCGCGGTAAATACCTCTCAATACAAATATGTTGTTATTTTTTTATTAACTACAGTTTGTTTGTTATTTATATTTTTATTTGCGGAAATTATTTTATTGAATGAAGTACGTAATAATGTTATATGAAGCGAATGTTTGCGTAATTTAAATGTGTACGCTTTAAATATTAATCGTAGGTATATAGCAACTGAAGAAGCAGTACAGATTTCCTATACATAATTTTTAATAAACCGATTGATAGTCGAAAAAATAATACCGAAACACCTTGCTAAAAATTAAATTTAGTAATTAGATCAGTCTAGACCGATATAAACAAAGCCTGAATACTAGTGAAGCAAATTTTAGTAGACTAATTACAGAAGTGACTCGTTTCATCAAACTATACACTTATTTATTAGAACGTTTCCGTTCGCCTGCATACAATAGACACGGTTTGAAAAAATGGAAAGTAATGACTATTAAATGCTCTTTGTACTATTTTTAGTTCCTATTTTCTACACCCTTTTTTTATAATTGTTTAAAGCCCGTGTTAGACTTTAGAAATCAAATTGTAGTACAATAGGCTTTATAACTTCTCCTTTTTTATCATAGTATTCTTTATAATTTGATGAATATAGGCGGTTTAAAAATTGTGGGCTAATTATACATTGAACCCGTTTGTTTATAGACGGAACCCAGAGTCCACTGGCCAGTTACTTATCAGACCTCTACTCAGTTCAAAGTCCAAACCAGACAGCGGCTGTCTAAGTTCCGCCTTCCCGCAAAGAACACTGATGCCTATAATACCATCCTAATTAATACAAAAGTAGAAATATATTAATTAATGTGTGGGTTTAACTATGGACGATGCGTACCACTGGCGTGATTATCTCTTCTGCGCTTTTGCTGCTTTCATGAGGCCATTCATGAAACGAAGGCGAATGAACATTCTCGTCCTTGCGTATATTTATACAACTTCTGTTGGCATCTCAGGAAAATTACTTTAAATTCTTGTAGTCTTATTTTGTATAATACAGTATTTTTATTTTTATACAAACTATCCGGCCCATTGATGTCCCTAAAATTTATTGCACACTGTGAAATCTTGTGCACCCAGTCTTCTGAAGGATAGAACACCTCCTCGAGATAAAAACTCTATCCAGCCTCCAGCAGAGGTACCAACGGGAGGGGGATATACATTTTTTGAAGGTGTTCCCATTGTAGGATCACGCTTTCTCCCCCGATAGGCAATGTAGCCAGCTAGGTAGCGGAACCACTCAGTAGAGCAGTCTGCTCCATCACGGATCGCAGGAACGTCAACGTCTGCACTAAATGACAAGGAGACATCTTGCATTTCTGTTGACCCTTCAATCATAGATATCTGCTCGGTCATGTCAGGTAAGATATCTTGCAAGAGATGAGAAGTCATAATTTACTGATCATCATCTTGGACAATAGGTGCTTCCTTCGAAAAAGTTATTTTATTTGTATTTTGACCCACCAAAAGCAAACGAAGTCGATGTTTAACTTCTGTCGGTGGTGGGTTAATAAAAAACTGCCCAATGCCTCGTATTTGGGAGAAAATATTTTCCAAGCAGTCTTGATTTAGTCGTGCAGTTAAAATTTATTTAAGATTTTTTTTTTGTATATGGCTAAAAAGGCCAAATAACGAGTTGATGGTCATCATGAAACCTTTCTGAAATGACAACACGCGCATTGTTTCACAAGTATTCATTTTTTTAAGTACGCCTTCTTGTACTTCGTGGTGAGTGCCATACCCGGTAGCTAAAGGTTTATTATCCACATATCTTCTTGAATTTAAAATATCGAAACAATCGTTAATCAGTTTAAAAAATTTAGCCACATGTTCTTCTTCAGGAAATAAATATCGAATTGCTTCAGCCGTTGTGTTTGAGAATAACTGCGTCGCCAAAAACACGCGCTGACGTTCCTTACCTTTGACGGTGAGATGGACATGTGAGAGCTTAGGGCACAATTTGAATTCACCATTATCCAATGCCAACAATTTTTCAACGGTCGTCTTTGTGATGTGTTTGTTGTCGAAGAGTGTCAGACCGTCATCAAGAAAATGGTTTCGTAAAAGCTTGTAAAGGTGGGGAACATCTGCGAAAACCCATATGACTTTTTCTACGTCGTGTGGGTTTGGGAACCACGAATTTGTATACGTTACATTTAGTTCTTTCCACACTCGTCGATTTTTTGTCCCTAGATCTGCTACAGTGGCAACAACATTGTACCCTACGTCTTCCCCGCAATAAATAATGTTTTTTAACAATTCAGCCGACATTTGGACATCGAAATCATAATATATTGGCTGCTTACAACCAGCTACGAGGCCACGAAGCATGGCAATCTGACAATTGCTGTGAGGCCCTACAACACGATCTTCCATCTGATCGTAACTAACGCAACTATCTACATTCATTTCGTCAAAAGAAATAACACACATTCTTTCAACTGTGGTCAGTGTGTTCACCTGGGCCTTCATGAAACACAGTACATCATGGAGTATGCCCGGCTGACAGCAAAATGAAGCAGATGTCCATCTCTTCAAAAGTCGATAGTCCTGGCAAGGGAAAACCACATTTATTTCTCAAGAATAAGTAACATTTTCTTGATACAGTGCGTAGTGTAACTGCCTTTGCGATGTCTTCAGAGTTCCATTTTGCACGGTTTTTATTTGACAGTAAACAGTTAATTTGTGTTTCAGTAAAAATTTGTCCTAAAACTTTTTTTATCTTATCTTCGACAAGTTTTTTCAGATTCTCGTCTTGACGTTTTAAATTTTTAAGAGCAACCTTTCTCTGTTCCTTCAGAAGTGTATTTCTCAGCTTCAAAGTCCCGCACATAGATTTCAAAATACGGTTTTCACTTTCCAACTTTTTAACATGCTTCTTAAGTGATTGTACATCCTCGAACTCAATCTCGCAGTTTGTAATAGTGCTTTGGTCCATTTTAATTGTTTTTGTAACAAAGCCGATAGGGTTTTTAAGGCTCCTTTCCTGTTCTCTCTCGCATGACATCTCTCTCTTCTGCCACTGACTTTATTACTTTCAAGATCGCCTGATACCCCTGTATTATCATCACTGCGGCAAGGCATACCGTCATTACAAGCAGTGATGACGACGGGAAAATTCATACGGGGGACAGCATCTTCTCTGAGAACTCTTCTTGATTGCATATTCATTAACTCAGCACGTAAGTCACGAACATAATCTGTTGTAGAAAAGTGTTTTGAGGAAACCGTAGCATTTGAAATATTAATATTATCTTTTCTGTAGCACTTCGAAATCCATATTTTTTGTACTTTGGGGTATTTTGGAAATGAATGATATTTAACATCTGTCCCCTTCGTTCTTTTGTTGTGTGAATTACAACCGGATACAGCACACGAAGGCATATTGGCAGTAAAATAAGGACAAGAGTGAGATCAAACAAAGGAAATAATAGCTATGTTCAATAACGAAAAATCAAAATGAAACGAAACAACAAAGTTTACCTTGGTGTCACTACAAAAAACGAATACGCCTTGAAAACTAAAAACTATCGCAACAACAAGCAACAAGAAATCTAATAATAAATAGAAAATTAAGAGAAAGTAACTGTACAAGAAGAAAAGTACAACAACTAAAGTAATAGCTATGTTCAACAAACAACAAAACAACGGCAAAAAAAACAAATGGTAAAACAACGTTTACCTCGATGTCACAACAAAAAACATACACGTATTAAAAAACCCAAAACTATGTCAACAAACAAAAGAATAAATAGAAAATTAAGAAAGGTAATTGAAAATAATTAAATTTTCGGAAACACCGATACAAACGTATTGGTAACCTAACACTGTTACTGTCGAAACGTTCTAGCAAAATTTCACGAGATAAAACAAACACTCAGCTCACAGAAACTGTGAGTGTTTACACACCAACAATAACTGAAGTGTTTACCACAGAATTTAAACAGTTCTGTATCACGTTTTTTTTTTTGCAAAACACTAGGCCGACTCGTATTTGTTCTAAATCTATATTGCTATACCTACGAACAAACGCATAAATTAACAGTGATTAAACTCACAATTTATAACACCCGGATAACACCTATATAACAACAGTGTAACAATATTAAGCAAGCAGTAATTCCGCCTCGAAGGTGCGTCATGCTCAGTAGCGTGGATTCAGAACGCGTACTGCGCAACCCATTTGGGCCCCCCAGCTATTAGCGTATAAACGCAATCGCCATAAATTGATATAACAAAGGTTACAAACATTTTTTGGTGATGAAAGAGTATGTTTAGTACTAATTTATTAAAACCTATAGGCCTATACATGTGATCAAAATACTAAGACCGTACGTTAGCGGACAGGCAGAATGCAGATTCATTTCAAAGTGTTTTGCGGCTGTCCAATGACAGCCGACTTTTCCAAAAATTTTGCTGGAGATGACCCAGCCCGGCCGCTCCGTTAAATGGCGGGATTTGAGTTAGAATCACTGCACCAGCTGAGGCTTACCCTATGTCGCGAATCTCGATTAAAGCGGCGGGAGCGTGGATTTTGACGGTTTTGTACGTTTGCACCATCCATTTCTGCCGGTCGTTTGACGAGTTGCTTAACGAAATAGACGATTTCCGTCACGTTGCTATGATCCGAGTCTTGCGGTTTTTAACACAAAAAATAAAAAAGTGGTAAAATAAGGAGCCCCGTGCGTGACGCCATCTATCGAGTAAACCGTTAACCATATCGCACGCAACTGTAATCGCTGATTGGGCTATGCTTTTTCCAGAGTTTTCTTCTTGAAATTTGAATCAGTTGAATGTCTTGCATTCGAAAGGCCAGGAGACGTTGAGATAACACGTTTAAATACTAATTATTATGTACATTTGATTATGATTACAAAAATAGAAAATTGCGTAGAAACTTTAAAAAAATGTCTGGAAAATTTATATTTATAATACTACATTTAAATGTAATTTAATATTTAATACAAGTTTACATTTAAGATATTTTTTCATACTTGGAAGCACAAGTTTCGATCATAGGCATTTTGCTGATTGTTAGCCATGTTTGTTTTATGTTGTTGAATATCTGCGTCGTAGATGGTGGTTGCTATATGTTCATGTTGGATTCTGGTTGATCAAATTGATTTTATTGTGCACATATGAGGTGTATAATTTTGTTTTTTGAGTGTGTCCAATGTTCAGGGTTTTAAAAATTGTGTCATGACTTGTACTGCTTTGTATCTCTTCTGATATTAGTTTGTTTTATTTTTTATGTTTATATATATGTAAGTTTTTCATATATTCATTATAGTGCCTTTGTGTTTACTTATGTTTTAATAGTGTCATGTTGCTGATGTCTGGGAATTCGTGTCCTGTATATCTTCCGTGTGTGACTAAATTAAATTTTTTAATGTTTGTTTCCTTTTTATATACTTTTAGGTGTTCAAAATAGAGATTATTTAATTGTCGTTTCGCCTAGCCCATGTAATCCCATTTCGTATATTCAATTGTTTATTTTATCATCTTTGTTACATGATTTATTTAGTCTTGGTATATATTTCGCGAAAATAGCCATTGATAGAATACAAACACAGTACAGCACTGACATGAATTTCTACTTTCCCCGTCCTCTTAAAAACGACTGCATAAAATAAATAAACCATAATAACAATTACTACATTAATATTAATAATCAGTGATGAGAATTTGACAAATGTTGTTATCTGGTATCAAACTTATGGGAATGGAACAAGAAGAAATTCCAAAGAATATAAGTTACAGGAGGTAACAATAGGAATGTTAAACTCAGTGTTCTGGAATAGTAGTGTTATGTACGGAATGAAACGTTTGTCTCAATCGTAGAAAGTGTAGTGAACAGCACGGAGGTGGATGTTCAAGCAGATGCAACAGATTTATTTTAAAGAGCAGTTGATAGATCTATAAGGGGGAGGATTTAAAATGACCTCATAAGAATACCAACAGAAGCGGAAAACTATAGTAGCTTGAACAAAGAAGTTTAATGTCCTATGGCCATGTAAGGAGAACTGAGGAAGAAAGAACTGGAATGCAGATCAGAATTGGAATATAGCAACAAGGAATAGAGGAGAACAAGCTTCAAAAACATGGAACAAGAATACCTAATCGATGAAGAAATGTAAGCCAACAGATCAAGATACTGAAGACAGGGCGATAGAACTATATATATGTACGTAGAAGTTTAAACTTTTATGCATTACTGAATGCACGTTGGTTCTATTATAACCAACTTTTGTTAACTATTGCCGTACAATTTTACTGGCGGAAAGCTCAGAATTCAAGGTAAGTTTTGAAATTCAAGAGGAAGTCTGGTGTTAATGCTGCTGCTGTTGTTACTGCTGCTACTATTACTACTACTACTACTACTACTACTACTACCACTACTACTACCGCTACTACTACACTTTACTACTGCTACTACTACTACTACTACTACTACTACTACTACTACTACTAATACTACTATTTCTACTACTTATCAAAGTACTGGCAATATGAGAGCAGAACAGGAGATTCGAATAAACAGAATAAAAGGATCCCTGATGTTGCTGAGAGAGCTGCTGCTTCTAATCCGTGGCAAGAGGACATACTGGATGAATTGCCAAAAGAAAACCTGCAAGCTTAAGGCTGCAAAGAAATGCTAGAAATCCTCAGGAGCGGACACCTATTGCTTCCGAGACCTTGAGCCAAAACTGCATAAGGAAAGGAAAACCTTCCACACGACATGCACCTAGAAGGAACGCTGTGGTCATAAACCCTACATCGAAAGAACCTACGCGGAAATCCTACAAGCAATACTGAAGGAAGTTCGTGCGGAGGATTCGGAGAATGAAATCAGCCGCATCAGGAAGACTCCGGATTGGGATGTTTTATTTGATCATGATTGAACTTGTTCTACTCGAATTTGAAAAACTAACAACCAACTCTTTAAACCGCCACTCACAGCTTCTGAGGACGACCCCGGATTCTATGGTCCGAACCGTCAAACGAGAAAATTATTACAATGAAAGCAGTCCGAATAGAATGTTTACCCGTAAGAAATCACCCACAGGTCATTAAGACTTTTAAAGAACGGAATATTAATATACTCTAACATACGTACTTACATATTTACAAATACATGTAGGCCTACAGTATATATAATTCTAATTTAAACGATATGTTTAAATATTTAGAATTAATATTAGGCAATTACCTGTATTAACTTCCGTCTTGTGACTTATTTGGTTTTTTCTTAAAACGACGCGTTTCGAGAATAAATTCTCATCATCAGGTTTCAATACTATAAAAACATCAAATTCACCCAAAAGGGGTCGTCAACTAGTTAAAACACACAAACACAAAAACACCACACATAATTTAACACCGACACAGTCACGGCACAGTCCGATGCGCATCGTCTCGTTGCCAACGACCAACTTGAGTTGAGTTGGTCGTTGGCAACGAGACGATGCGCATCGGACTGTGCCGTGACTGTGTCGGTGTTAAATTATGTGTGGTGTTTTTGTGTTTTAACTAGTTGACGACCCCTTTTGGGTGAATTTGTTGTTTTTATAGTATTGAAACCTGATGATGAGAATTTATTCTCGAAACGCGTCGTTTTAAGAAAAAACCAAATAAGTCACAAGACGGAAGTTAATACAGGTAATTGCCTAATATTAATTCTAAATATTTAGTAACGTGACTTGGAGACAATTAAAACAAAATGGATACCGATACAATAGTTTAGAATCACCACGAGAAGATATCTCATATCGGTACTTGTGACATCAGTAGTGAATTTACATCACAAAGTAAAGTTAGTTGAGGAAAGGACACAGATTGAAAAATTAAGAGGCTTCACTCTTGTCAAGACGGTGTTGCCTGGAAATTCTTAAAAAAACTAAATGTGAACTGGTAACAATATGTAAAATGTTAGTGTCATTATCATACTGCCCAGGCAGAATATTAGGTGAATCAATAATATTTCCCTACCGTGCAGGGGATAATGGGGGAACAGACAGCCAAAAAAGGACATTTCCCAGAAAGAACACACGGCAATAGAACGCATAATCAAAAGATTGAACGCACCAGGAAGGTAAGAGGGTAAATCAAAGAGCATCGGGGACAGACGGAGCGCTCAGTATGAGTAGTCACTGTGCTTAGCTACTGTGGATAATTAAACACTCACATCCGACCCAGTCAGTACACAATCAATAATACCTGTTTTGAGAGGTCATGAAGTTGGTGACGGCCACGTTCTGCTCATAAATGAGCTCAACAGTGATTTTGCAGCTCGAATACCGTTACATGAATTATTCCAAACGGTGCAAGAAAGAACAATAATAGTAACAAAAAAAGCGTATCATTTAAATCATTTTATGTCCCTTAAAAGTGTCTACAGTTGATCTTGCAGGAAAAATAAATATCGGTGTGGAGAACCATACATGGTTTCCATGTTTTAAGATTTATATTTAAAATCATTTACTTCAATTCGGTTCGATAATTTCTAACAAGTTAGGAATGTTTCTTGTAAATCGAGTTTTATGTTTGAAAAATTGAATTGAAATATTTCCATAGAAAGTACTTCTTTGTTGCCGATAACGTAGTACACATACAAAAACTTATCCCCTCCCCTTCAACTATCATTTCCATTTATAGAAAATTACCACTCCCCTTCAACTACCCTTCCATTTATTGTTATTTCATCTACGTTTCTACAGTGGATTATTATGACCTTCATTTCAGAATACTTTATTTATCAAAATTAAGTACTTTACTTTTGTTAAAACGTAAAATATTGCAGGTAAACTACCTTTTTTTTCTCTATCACCATACTTCCATTTCCTTACGGAACATGGAAATAAAAAATTAAACGTGGTTAGCAAAAGCTTCTGAAAAGTTCGCTGATGGCGTAGAGTTAATAATAAAAACAAATTAACCGACTTGATTATTATAACAAAATGAAGAAACGTTTGCTTATAATTTAAACTATTCTGTTCAATGAACAACACTTTTCTTGCTTTGTTCACACAGATTTGTATACTGGAGGAATTTCTTAATGAATTATGTTGTACATTAGCCTATGAATAGCAAATTACTTTGTACAATACGGGAGGCTCTCTAGTTTTGGGAATTCTATTTTGGTACGTTTCGCTCTTTCGAACGCTCAAAACTGATAGACTTTATTCAATTTTCGTACTACAGTTTCGGACTTTCGAACACTGACGGAGGGGTGAGTAAATGAAGAAGCGTTAAAAAAACTCCAAACATTCGTTATCATTCTCGCTACTACGGTTTCTCATAATTAACGGTACTATGTCTGCATATTTTTTGCATAATCTGGCCTGGAAGCTTAGTTTTATTTCTATTTTTTTTTTTTTTGCAAACTCTCCTTAACTGGTCAAACGTTTGCTGAACACTTAAATTTACGCATTCTTATCGGTCAGATGTTTTATGAAAATACGAGTAGAAAAACAATGCTTCACACTGCTTATTATGAACTTCAAGGTGTTACTGATGTATCCATTTGTATCCTAATAATTTTATGAAAAACAGAAACACAATATCTTTATTTCTAGAATCTATTCAACAAACTGTTACACAATTTGTTCTGAAGTTGTTAGAATTTATCCTTATTAAAAATTACATTCGGTAAAGACAAAATCTTTGTATTATTCGGAGTAATTATAAAAACCGATTAATTTGTTTATGTTAAACAATTTTTACAAACTTGAATGATATCACATAGATAAAGTAGAGCTTGCTTCACAAAGAATTCTACTATTCTCTTAATTTCCCGCTACTATGTCTGATTGTACAATGAATGCAAAGTGTTAAAGTGAGTAACTTTGTAAACAATAAGATTGTGCTGTAGGCTGTTTCACAAAAACTGATTATGTGCTGTAGGTGTGACGATTTAAAACAAATTTAAATAGCACAAAACAAAAAAATTTCCCACCACAGATGGGCTGAATATTACTAAACTCCTAGGCTTTATTAAGTATCTGTTACAAATAAAGGATCTACGACAACTAAAAGATGACCAAATTTTACAAGTACTTCTACCCAAATGTAGATCTCCTTTAAAAGATCGTGTGTTAGAGTCACTAAGGTATCATCACCCAGTAGAAGAACTACATACCTCCCTAATAAGAGATTTCATCCCAACCGGTATCTACGAAGAATTAAAGCGGAATTCCGTACTTCGTGTGCAAGGAGCGTACGAGAGACTAGCTCATTATATATCTGAAATAAGGGAATCGGCCTTATTACTACAAGTCAACTGGAGTGAACAACAGCTAGTAGACACTATCTTAGTAGGACTATCTCCCGATGAGCGATCTCGATTAGCACTTATGAAGAGACCCACCACATTATTCACAGAACTGGAACTGTGTTGCATCCATTCATCCAACGTCTGGTATTCAGATCAGAACAGACGCGTGTTAATGTCCCAGACTCAACGCAGGAATAAATCACTACCCCTAGGGTCCGATACTCGAACATACAGCGACAAGCGATTCTTAAGAAATTCTAAAACTCTGCACTACCCCAATACATCAAAACACCTACAAAAACCCCAACAGCATGCGAGCGATGCCAATAACGAAAGAAGATGTTATAACTGTGGAAAGTCCGGACACATTAGTAAGCAATGTAAAATAAAAAAAAAACAGTACCAAAAAAGAACCTATCAGTCAAAAAACATGTGAAGCAGGAAGAACCAAAATCCTACGTCTTCCGCAGCATCAAAAGGAAAGGTATAAACACTGATCACCGAAAAAAATAAAATAAATAAACGTATAGACCCTTACGTAGCAAGCTTTATTGACAAGTGCAACTCTATTGGTACATGCAAAACAAGTATATGCCAATTACCCTACATACAGATAGACCTTGGAGCAACTAATACCGTCGGTTTAATCGATTCAGGATCTACACGTAGTCTTATCAGTCAACAGCTAGCCACCGTATTAGCTAACCATAGTCTAATTAGACGTAGCCAAAACGTGAACATAAAGTGTGCTAGCGCGAATAAGCAAAACCTAATTATATCACGCAGTATTACAGTCAAATTAAAAATAAAGAATTTAACTTGGTATTTTCCTCTACTAGTAGCTGATGTATTAGGACAAAACTTAATATTAGGTGCCGATTTTATAAGCAAAACTGGCCTAATTCTCGACATATACGCTAAACAATATTGCTTTAGATTGGACCGAACTCGAAAATATCAGTTCGATTCCGAGCTAAATAACAGCGGAAATTGCGAAACATCTGCTACGCATCTGGAGCATCGTGAATCTGGTTTAAGTCACTTAAAAGGTAAGGAGCGACAAAGAATTCAAAACTTAATAAGAGAATTTTCTACTGTACTCACACCTAAGTTAGGATTGACCAGTCTCATCGAATACAAAATAAATCTCAGCGACAACAAAGTAATTCGTCTGCATCCTGTACTCACACCTAAGTTAGGATTGACCAATCTCATCGAATACAAAATAAATCTCAGCGACAACAAAGTAATTCGTCTGCATCCATACAAATTATCGCCGCCCAAGATGGAAGTCATGAGAAACCAAATCAACAAGCTTCTAGAACAACACGTCATTGAACCGTCCACTTCTCCATACTCCTCGCCTGCATTCCTAATACCGAAAGGAACTGACAAACATAGACTAGTCGTGGATTATAGACAGCTGAATAAGAGTATAGAATTCGAATCTATTCCACTGCCCGACATACACAGCGCATTCCATTATTTTACCAAAGCGAAAATCTTCACCATAATGGACCTCAACCAGGCTTTTCACCAAATTCCACTAGCCGAAGAATCAAAACACCTAACTGCGTTCGCTGTCCCATTTAATCTATATCAATTTACTAGAGTACCCTTCGGAATCTCACAAGGAAGTTCAGTATGTAGCAGACTGTTAGAGAAAATATTCCATGACGTTAAATTTAAATTCGTGTATCACTATCTTGACGACATAGTAGTATATAGTGAATCGATGGATCAGCACATTCATCATTTGCGTGAGGTATTATCAAGGTTAAAGAACGCTGGACTAACTGTCAACCCCAGTAAAGTCAATTTCGCTGTAAACCAATTATGTTTCTTAGGTCACATAGTATCGGCCGAAGGTAAGGTTAGTATAGACCCCGAACGCACGCGCGCAATCCGAGAATTTTTACCACCAAGGGACACCAAAAGTATAGCTCGATTTTTAGGTATGATCAATTATTTTCACAAGTACCTACCCCACCTAGCGGATATAGCAGCCCCATTAAACGCATTAAGGAAGAAAGGAACGAAATTCGAGTGGACTACTCGACACCAAGCCGCATTTGAAACACTCAAAGAAAGCATAATATCTCCCCCTGTATTGCAGTTAGCAGATTTCAGTAAACCATTTGTAGTACAGACAGACAGTTCGAGTGTAGCATTAGGAGCAGTGATATACCAAGAGATAGATAATACAAGACTACCAATCAGCTATGCTTCACGTACTTTGACGGACCAAGAAAGGAAATTCTCTGCCTATGAACTCGAATGTTTAGCTGTAGTGTTCGCCTTTGAAAAATTCAAACCTTTTTTGGAACACAAGGAATTTCTACTGGAGACTGACAACCAAGCTTTATCGTGGTTGTTGAACCATCCAAAACAATTAGGTCGTATCGGTAGATTGGTGTTAAGATTAAATTGCTACAAGTTTAAAGTACAACATATTCGTGGTACCCAAAATGTAGTTGCCGATACACTATCCCGCATGTTCCAACTACCCAATAAAATACCAGGAGAAGAAAAGATTGAAACCGCTACTACCAATACGCTAATAACAGAATTCCCACTTGCATTTAAGGATATAGCGCACCACCAACAACAAGATCCTTATTTAAGTAAAATAATAGAACAAATAGATAAAGGAAATTATTCTGAAAAGTATACCTTGAGTAAACGAGTACTTTGTTATAAAAAGGCTAACGGAAAGTCATTGAGAATAATAGCCCCTGACATTATTAAACCCATGCTCATTGAATACTACCACTCATCCACAATTGGAGCTCATATGGGAATAAGGAAAACAATACAGCGCATTCGCAAGGACTATCATTGGGAAAACATGAAAACATGAACAGTCAAATAACTAGGTTCGTGAAACAATGCGAAATCTGCGCCCTTAGCAAGCCAGCGAGAAACAGTCAAATCGGGAAATTAATCTCGGAAATCCCCACAACACCTTTTTCAAAGATATACATAGATTTTTCTGGACCATATCCCCGTTCTAAGTCAGGAAATACAATACTATTAATTTGCGTGGACTCTTTCACTAAATTCGTATGGATGTATCCTATGAGACGTGCCTTAGCATCTACGACAGTAAAAATTCTGCAAAAGAGACTATTTAAAGACTTCGGTACACCAGTACACCTAGTATCTGACAACGGACCACAGTTTAAATCCAAAGAATTTAATGACATGTGTTTCAAACTAGGAATAAATCACATTACAGTCACAGAGTACCGACCGCAAGGGAACCTAGCTGAAAGATACTTGCGAAACCTAAAATCAGCCTTAATAGCTTACCACGCTAAAGATCAAACAGCTTGGGATCAAAATCTATCCTGGATACAATTTGCCTTCAACTCGGCGTATCATGAAGGACATAAATCAACACCCTTTGATTTACTATACAAGTATAAACCGAACCACCCGTTAGCCACCAAGTGGAAAATTCATGAATTATTACCCCTCGAAATAAATGGGAGTAATATAAGAAAAATATGGAACGAAGCTCGCGCAAATTTGACAGCGAATTTACTAAAATCGCGAAAATATCACGAGCAGAATAATAGGGAAATAAAGTACAAGGTAGGTGACTTGGTTATGTATAAAACTCACCCGACGAGTAGAGCCGTTGATAGGACCACCTCCAAGCTATCTTACCGATGATGTGGCCCCTACACGATTCACAAGTACATCACTCCCGTAACAGTAGCACTGTACGAACTAAATACGGATGATTACGTTCGCAGAAGTCATGTGTCACAAATAAAAAATGTTTCACCAAGGAGAAATACGATTGTGAGCAAGTAGGTAAACAAAGACAACGACCTAAGTATTATGAAATAAATATAGGCAACATCCTATATTGTAACTGAGTCTAAACTCAAACACCTCGTAAGAATAAGGGCGAGGCCTGATCAACCTTAGCTCCTGTTCTACGAAAATAAAATAAATAATGAAAAGTCAGCTGACGAACCACAAACCCCTACCTAAGTAAACTAAAGGTAACATTATTGTTATTATAACATATTGTAGGTTACTGATTACGATGAACATGATGATAGTAATAAACTGAATAATAGTTCACGTGTGCGATTCTTACAGTATAGCTGTATACACATATAGAAGTGTGTACCTGAAATATACTGAAACATACTAATGAGTCTAACTCCATAAAACGAGTGAACAAAAAAAAACCGGTAGTAGCATTAAGAAATAGAAATAAAGTGGATTTAAGTATTTGTGTATTTTATGTGTTTTATGAGTGTTAAAGTTTAAGTGATTCAAATAGTATGTAAGATAATCGTATATTTCTTACGAATAAATTAGGGTAAATCAAAGTAACCTTGTAGAAAGAAATTTCATCATGAGGTTCTGAGCCAAATATAATTCTACCTCTTAGATATCTCTTTTGGAATCCACAAATGTCGTCCCATGTGTCTTCTTTAAGTAGAGGAGGATGTGACGATTTAAAACAAATTTAAATAGCACAAAACAAAACAAAATTTTTTGTGTTCGTAATAACACATAATAAAATAATCCACCCCCCCCCCGCTGTAGCAAATACCTGTACAAACAAGTGAAAAGCCAGTACTGACAAACAAATTATACAGTTGTTACGCTAATTAAAATAATCATTGTAATGATCTCTAAAAAACGTGATAGTTACAAATAACATACTGACGAAAATAAAGAAGCTGTGGTATAATTAATAGTAGCTAATTAAAGGTAAAATAATAATAATAAAAGAACAAACTACTTTTCTCTCTATGTGTAAACTACACCAGATCCCTACTCACGGCCACAAAACCTACACCAGTCGTCGCTGAATTGCGCCCAAGCCAACTGCTTTGCCATGCGTTGTCACAAGAAATACGTGTTACATTACATAACTATGTGTAAATAAATAGATGCTTCTTAGTAACAAGAGCAATAAGTAGAGGAGAGTGCAAATATGTAGTTAAAATGTAAAGGAAGTTATGTAGTTAAAAAGTAAATATATAAACAGTGTAGCCATCACATTTGTTTAAGTAAGTGTTTAACAATTAAAGTATGTACAATACCAAATCAGAATGTAACGTTAGTGCAGATTAAACAAAATGTGAAAAGCGAAAACGACCGTCTGAAGGAAATCAACAACCACATTATGAGCATCACGTACCCAGAGGCAGAGCGTCATGACTAAACTACCTACTTAGAGTCAATGGTTTAAATGGAGACCACAAACTGCAGCTAAGAACATCCAGAAAACACCACCGTAGAGGATCATGAAGAGGACCAGTCGTGGACATACCCAATACCCAGGTGACACGGAAGCATAACTTCTGTGGTTATATTTCTTCTAACAACCCAGAGTAAAGACCGTATATTTCTCGTAAAAACTCATATAAATACTGTAGATTGTAACGTAGTAATATGGATAGTTACTGTAACTAAATAATAGTAACCTGCAGATGCTTACAGGTATAACTAAGTCAATAGTAAATTAAACTATTCTTCAAATAGTTTACATAATGTCAAAATCATCTGGAATATCATAAAATTAGAACCCGGATCCGTGGTATTTAATGTAATATACAGCTGTATGGTTTTGAGCTCATCATAATAATGTTTTAAAAAGAATGGAAGCATTTAGTAATGAATTTATTCATTAAGTAAGAATCATGAATGTTGGTATACAACCTGATATATCACAAAACTTATTTTGAAAGTTGTAATAAAGAGATGTCTTTGCTAAACCCAAGAGAGTGAGTAAATTTACGAAACCTCAGTCAAACTCCTAAAATTTACAGGTTCCCAATTTGTTGGTAAGTAATCAGTAAATATAATGGCAGCCGGTTTAATTGACAAAGGCCAATTAAACTGGTTCCCCGTGTTATAATGTCAAGAAGAAGAGACGTTATATAGGCTGTTTCACAAAAACTGATTATTATTATTATTTACTGATGTATGAAAATTATTAATTTAGCATGTCAGTGTATTATGTATTTTTAGTAGTAAGAGGGGTCATATGATGTAAACTGAAGCCCGAATAACGTCCAATTGTATAGTGTATTACAGTCCACAGAACCGTTTCTACTAATTTACGTGAAAAGTACGTCTTTAGGAGATACAGACTACTATCTGTTAGGTACAGTTCTGGACTTTCGGACAATTCGAGTTTCGAACACATTTTCGGGAACGCATTACGTTCGTAAGTCGGGGATCTCTTGTAATCAATTGTTTTTATTTCTTTGTGTGAATTTAGCAGATAACGTCTTAAATACTAAGCAAATAATGAACACACGTACTCAGTAAGTCATGATAGTGAAACAATAATAGCTGTTGGCATACTGTGTAATTTAACAAATATTGAGCGTAAGACGAATGAATTGAAAATGTTTTCAATTAAGATCGTAGATGACTGTTGGAAGACTAAGATTCGTATGCGCAATATAAAATAACGTAAGAAAAATAAGTAGCAAAGAAATAGAGCTAGCAGGAGAAATTAGACATAATAACGAACAAATCAGTAAAATTAAAAATATATAATAAATAATTAGACCAGTTGTAACATACACTAGTGAAACCTGGGTATTAACATAAAAAGACGAACAGTATCTCAGAATATCTGAATCAAAGATACTGAGAAAAAGTATCGAACCATTGCAAAATAACAACACATCCTGAAAGAATCGAGATATAAATAATCTGATACACGGTGCTGAAATAGTAAGTTTTATAAAGAGTAGAAGGACGGACTGGCTGGGACGTACAATGAGAATGGAAGGACACAGAATTTCCAGCGAAATTCTAAAACGGAGACAAGTAGATGGGAGGTAAAGAGCAAGGCCAAGAAAGAGATGCACCCAGGCTGTTGAGGAGGATCTGAGGAATATGGGGATAAGAATATGGAAAAGACTACGTAATAAAAGGGCTCAATCGATGAAAATCTTTGAAGAGGCTGAAACCCATACTGGGTTGTAACGCCAGTAGAAGAAGAAGAAGAATACATAATAACTGCCCTTATACATAATGAGAGGATCATATATTTCATGTGTGTGTGTGTGTGTGTGTGTGTGTGTGTGTGTGTGTGTGTGTGTGTGTGTGTGTGTGTGTGTGTGTGTGTGTGTGTGTGTGTGTGTGTGTGTGTGTGTGTGTGTGTGTGTGTGTGTGAAGGAGAGGAAATTTCATATATTTATATTTCGTATATGAAATAATTTTAGAGGAGAAAGAAATTATTTAAAACTTTAAAGAGTATAACTGTTGATTTATTTGGCTCATACTTGAATAAGAAATTACTTAGTTTGCGAGAAAAATTTAACAAAAATATCAAACAAGCGTTGGGGATGCGATAAAATACAAAATCCTGTATGTCAGTGGTAGGCGAGACACAAAGTCGTCAAACGTAAGAAAAGTTATTTATTCAGCACACGTTTTAAAATAGATTTGATGACGTCTTTTTAGACATATGGAAAGACATAGGTAGAAAGCCTGAATACAAGAATAAAAGTTTCTACAAAACCGTGCGTCTTTCACAAATTATTCTATATGACAGATCGTCAGCAGAAAAAACAGCGTATCTATAAACGCCTTCAATCAATGCTTATACTCAAGATCTATAGTACGGGATGTCTTTAGTGAGGACTCTATGTGATGAAATTGTCCAACAAGATTGTGCAGTTTAAAAAAGAATGTTAAAAAAATTAAATAGAAATAATATAAATTTATAAATATATATTTTTATACATAATACGAACAATAATATATATAGGCCTATAGTATAACTGTAGAGTATTAATTAAATAGTCGAATTGTTATATTGACAACTGGCCTCTCTCACAGATCATAAATGAAATCAAGCTCTACTTTGCCTACGTGATATCATTCAAATTTGTAAAAGTTGTTTAATATAAACAATTTGTTTTTTATAATTACTCTGAATAATATAAAGTTGTTTTGTGCTTTACAAAGGTAATTTTAATAAGGATTACATTCTTACAACTTCAAAATAAATTGTGTAACCGTTTGTTGAATAGTTTCTAGAAAGAAAAATTTTGTGTTTCTGTTGTTCATAAAATTATTTGGATACAAATTGACATATCAGGAACAGCTTGAACGTTTCGTAATAAACAGTGGGAAATATCGTTTTTCTACACGTCTTTTCAGAAAACGTGTGACCAGTAAGAGAGCGTAGTAAATTTCAGTGTTCAGTAAACATTTTACCAGTTAAAACGTGCTTATTGTGTCCTTTATGTTAGATTCATTCAATGTGAATATCGCACATTTAAACACTGTGCCTACTCGATACGAGTCGACGTACGGTACCGAGTTTTACGTATCCTACACGTCAAGGATCCTACTGTTCAAACGCGCGAGCTACTCGTAAGGAAACGAATTCGTCGCAGAGAGAGTCTACGTTTCGTACGCTGAAAAACTCCAAGTATTATTATTATTATTATTATTATTATAAAATGCCTTTTTATAGTGTTACAATAAGGAACGTTTGGTTTTAGTTTTATTTTCATTCAGCTGTTCAGAACGAACCAATTCTTATGTTAAAAATTGTTTCAGGAAATGGATTTATATTTGCGTTTATAGATCACAGTTGGCAGTATTTTGATAACATTTAACATCATAATTTAAGTAATAAACAAGTGTATATCTGTCTGTCTGTCTCTGTAAACTAAAGGCATTAAGATTAATGGAAGGCGCATTCATAGTATCCGCTTTGCAGACGATATGGTAATAATCGCAGACTCGGTAAAAGAAATGAAGAGAATGTTAGAAATCTTGTCTGAAACCGTAAAGAAACTTAAATTAAAGATTAACAAGAAGAAAACAAAAGCAATGGTGATAGGGAAGAAGAAAGAGAATGTAAAACTTGATATTAAATTGGGTAATACAATTTTAGAGCAGGTTGAAAATTTTTACTATTTGGGGAGCACCATCACATGTGAAAATAGATATGGGACAGAGATTAAGAGAAGAGTAGCTCTAGCAAAGCAGGCATGTCAGAACAAAAGGAATTTACTTACAAATAATCACTTAAGTATGGAGGTAAGGAAAGATTCGCAAAAACATTTGTGTGGAGTGTCTTAACTTACGGGTGTGAGGTGTTGACACTTGGGAAAATAGAAAGGAGGACGCTGGAAGCAACAGAAATGTGGTTGAGGAGAACGACAAGGACGAGCTGGATGGATAAGAAAAGTAATTAAATATTATTGGAAGAAGAAGGGCAAAATTTATCGGGCACGTGTTACGACACAGTCAATTCTTAGGTAAAATTTTTGAAGGAAAGGTGTTGGGGGAAAAAGCAAGAGGACAACCAAGAGCAGCGTTCTTCAAAGACATGGGAAAGGAGGTGCACTGCGATCCTGTCGTACTCCAATTTAAAGAGGACAATGTTGGAGGAGAGACGTGGCTAACTCAATAAGGTATGGTCTTTAGATGATGATGATGACATTAAAGTAGTACACAAGTATACACAAGATGAATGTTCATACTTTAATGATGTTAAGACACGAAATGTTTGACAAAATCATCTTAATTTGGCAGAATATTCAAAAACGAAATAACAACTCATGACGAGGAAAAGGTGAATTTATAATCCACTATAGGTTTTATAGATTAAATCTATATTTCAGGAAATATTCAGGAAGTTATTGAATTGTGTTTCGTAGAAGAGAACGGTTGATTGCAGCCAAAGGTACAATGCCGGGAATTATTTCTTTTGTTTAAAAGAGACTGACGGTACGCTTGTTACTTTGACATTAATAAGGTATCATTACATTTTTAACTTCAAAGTCCACCTTTATCTATTCACTTATATTTTAGTTACAAAAAAGTCTTTCGTTATTACAATCACAAAGTTACGGCTCAATTCTATAACAACATTAAATTAACGTAAAAAATTACATATCTTTCTTTTCTGTACTCAGTGGCTGAAATTGGCTTTTGTTAAGAGGCTTACGGTTACAAATATGCTACATCGTGGTCCGTTACAGATTACAATTCTTTTCTTTTTTACATAAATTACATACGATTGCTTCTACAAAAATAACAAACAAATATAATTAGCCACCAGTACTGATCTATAAGGACCGAAATAATTATAAATACCTTGGTAAAAGAGGCTCCAAATTTAGGCGTCGACCTGGAGACGACGGGAACTCTGCTCACAGCGATATTCGCTAGTCGACTAAACAAAACTTGTCTAGCGAAAACCCTTCTGGGGAAGGAAAGGGGGTAGCGCCGTGACGTCAGGACATCACTACGAACAAAGTGATGAGCAAAGTACGAACATAATCCCGTAACGCGACAATATACTTATTTTTATTTAATTCGGTAATAGGCTTATCGTTGCGTTCGGCGTGAGCCGAATAACTGCAACACGAGTTTCACAAAAACCGATATGGAAAATCATGTTCTCGTCTGATAAGTTGCCAAATGATTTGATGACCTCGGTCATATGCAGTTGTGTTTATATAATTTATTTTGTGGCAAACATCTGTCAAGAGTATAATTTTTGGAAAGGCTGTGTACACCTTTGGTGGGCTTACCAACCAACAGAGATTTGTCAAAAGATAAATTATAAGCAACAACTGCATATGACCGACGACATGCAGACGAGAACATGATTTTTCATATAGGTGTTTGTGAAACTAGTATTAAATTTACCTTCCGAATTCCAAGATTTTTGGTATACTCTTCAAACTAATATACTAGCTGCTGGTGTCTGTATGAATCATGGATTTTAAATTTTATTAAAAATCTCTGAAATTGCTTTGGAAAATGAATTTATACACACGTTAAGGTTTGGAGCTTCCGATGTGCGCCGCTAGATGGCAGGGCGGTGTAGTTTTCTCTCCACTAGTAGCATTCACCGTTACCTCCATTAACGAGAAAGTTATATTGTGCTTTTGAAGACAGCTGACATTTCATTGTCGTGAATGCAACATTATCGAATTTACACAGCAGCGCAAAGGGTGAGAGAGAGAGAGAGAGAGACCACGACTGTGAGTATGTATTACACTTGCTTTCTTGTGAGTTTACCGTTAACTTTTGTACTTCTGTCGGTTTTAATCGTTACTTGTATGGAATGAGTAAATTCATACTGACCTACAGGGCTGGGACAAAACCTAAATCTGCCGTCTCTTTTAAAAAACTGACATGTGGCGTTTTTGTGTGTATAAAAATTTTGGTGTACACCTTCTTGTATTTTCAGTGCAAAGCGTGTATATTAAACAATATTTTAAGTTAGTTGAAAGTAAGGAACGCACGTAATATTAAAGAGGAGTGTACTTATAGGGGCCCCTAAATATTTATACAAAATTTATGTGCACTATTCCTTTGTAAGTAACTCGTTGAGTTTCCTGCAGGTCTCCCATCAGTGGCGGCGATAAGGCCCCCGCAGACCCCGCGGCGCGGGGTGCCCGACCCTCTGGGGGGCCCCGCCCCCTGGCCCCTAGAAAAAAATATAAAAACGAGCTATAATAGGAAAAAAAGTTTTAATGGGATCCGACTACCGGCAAATTTGTGTTTAAAATACGAAATATACGTTTTATTTAAGTGTATAGACATGCAAATACTACGTTTTCCGAAATGACATTACTGTTTGTCGTTTGTAAGCGAAGCTTATCTTATCTCTTGTGGTGCCCGTACGTCCGGTGCGATGAGTCACTCGGCACTGAGGAGACGTAAACAAACACAACACAATGTAGTTCAGTACTCAGTAGTGCGTCGCATCTCCTGCGCGATAGTACTGTATTGCATTCATTTCATAATTTAGTGCCGTTTAAGTTTAATGACTTAACATTTGATTTTAGTTTTTGTATTTTGTGTAGTGTTAGAGACAGAGTTTATAAAATGGAAAGTAAGCGTGAATATTTAAGTGGTGCTAAGAAAAGGAAACTGCAAAAACGACGAGATGAATCTAAAAGTAAACTTTCAAAACTCGACCAGTTTTAAAAAAAAATCATCAATATGTGAAGTTGAAAAACCCAAACCCGGGCCAAGTGCAAGTAATGAAAAAGAAACAAAAATCGGACTTGAAGTTGATTGTGACAGTGACAATAAACCTGATTTAAACATTAGTCCGTCGGATACAAGTGATACAACTACGGAAACAAATAAGCAACTGCAACATGAACAAGAAGAACAACTGCTAGGCATTGAATGTGTTCGCCAGTCCGAAGACATACCTGAACCAGAAAACAGTTTGAACCAACTGAAGTTGTAAGTAATCACGCAAATAAAACTAGTTTAGCAGGCCCTTCCGATCGAAACTGCCAAAGTTTTGAGACAGATATTGCATTCTATAAAAATCAAGCTACAATGACAGACGAGGTGAAAAAGTTAATAACGTTAAGTGAACCTTGTCAACCAAAGGGTCCTTTCCCGAAGGATTCCGTTTCTAAGCTGTCTTTCAGTACAGCATATTATTCTTTCAAAACTGCAGCAGGCCAAATTGTTCACAGGTTTTGGCTTTGTTACTCTCGTAATCTAGATGGAGTCTATTGTTTACCATGTTGGCTTTTCAGCCAAAGTGCTGATGCCCAAAGCTGGCGTGAAGGCGATATTATAGATTGGAAAGGTCTCAGTAAAAAAATTAAAGTTCATGAAAGTAGCAATGCTCATTTACAATCTTGTCCCACGTATGCCACTTGGAAAAAGAGTAAAACGGTAGCTGATCAAATTTCGATGAGCGGAAAAAATGGAAAGATATTTTCATACGGATTGTGGATGTCATTCGAACCATGGCACTGTGTTCATTGCCGTTTCGTGGCCATAGAGAATCATTACATGAAATAAATCCTGAAAGTGGAAATTTTTTGAACATACTATCTTTAGTTACTCGCTACGATTCTCTCCTTAGTGCACACTTAGAAAATGAAAAAACCAAAATACCTCCACCATGACATTCAAAATGAAATCACTGACTTGCTAGGAAAATCAGTATTGACTGCCTTACTAAAACAGATTCACTCGTCTCCTTTTTTTCTCTAATTGTTGATAGCACACAAGATATTTCTAAGAGTGACCAAATGAGTGTTGTAATCAGATACATTAACATAGTAGAAGAATCTCCTGGCAATTATAAAACTGTGATTAGTGAGTCCTTTTCGGGATTTCAACAAATAAAGGATCCCAACAGTGAGGGGTTTCAAAGTAAGATTTTAGACTTTTTGAAAACAAATGAAATTGACATTAGTAAGTGTAGAGGTCAAGGTTATGACGGTGCAGCAACAATGAGCGGGAAATACTCTGGGTTACAGAAAAGAATTATGGATATAGTCCCACACGCGGATTACGTACACTGTGCTGCACATAACCTGAACTTGGTGATCAATGATTCAGTATCAAAAATTTTCTGAAATAAGACAATTTTATGACATAGTTCAGAAAACTTATGTGTTTTTCAGTGAAAGCTTACATAGATGGCAAGAACTTAACACTGCCGTTAAAGAAGACAACTCTGCCAAAAATCTAACTTTAAAAAAGCTATGTTCAACAAGGTGGTCTTCTAGACACGACTGTCTGTTAGCTTTAAGAAATGATTTCAAAAATGTGATTAAGTGTTTGACAGAAATTATTCTGTACAGCTCAAGAAGCTTTAGCTTGTACAGCTCAAGAGGCAGAAGAAGCATTAGCCATTAGAAACCACCTGGAAAACTTTGAATTTATTCTTGTGCTCTACCTTGAAACTAAGATTTTAGAGATTGTAAATATAACTTCAAAAGAACTACAGAGGCCAACTGTTGACCTAGGCAGAGCGTGGCAGTTTCTAAGCCGCGCTTGTGATGAGTTAAAAGTTTTAAGAAAGGACTTTGCTGGCTTTCTTGCTGGTGCTAAACAGTTGGCCCAGTCATAGGGCATAACTTGTAACATGAAAAGTAAGCGTAAGCGAGTTGTAAAACGCTTCTTTGTTGAATTATCAGTTGACCATAGAATTGACGACCCAGTGAAATCATTTGAAGTAAAAGTTTTCAATGCAACACTAGATAATGTAATAGCTCAGCTACAAATGAGATTCGAAGGATTGGGTTGCATTGATGATAGGTTTTCATTCCTGACGCCTCAGAATTTAGTAAACGTCTCACAAGAGACAATAGTGGAGAAAAGTAAGGCTCTGGTAAATGTGTTTCCTGGTGACCTTTCCTCATCACTGCCTGACCAAGTAATATTCTTCAAAGCTCTGATGGCCAAAGAAATTGTACACAAGAAAAGCATTCGAGAAATGATGAATTTACTGGTTGAAGAAAACAGCTGCCTTATGAGTTGCCTCCCAGACTTAACTACAGCTTTGCAGCTTTATTTAACCATACCTGTCACAACAGCTACAGCGGAAAGAAGCTTTTCAAACCTTAAATTAATTAAGTCATACTTAAGAAGTACCATGGCCCAAACTCGGTTGAGTGACTTGGCACTGTTAAGCATTGAGCATGAAGAGACACAGAAAACTAATATCAACGAAGTGGTTGAAAAGTTCTTAGCTATTAAAAAAAGAAGGCTAGGTTTAGGAAAACAGTGAACTTTGGTTGATCCTCATCTGCAAATATTGTACATTACTTGAGTTTGAGTGTTATTGAATTGGATTAGACTTAAGGAGAACTTGTATAGAGTATATTCAAGAATTTTACAAATTCAGTTACAAACTAATTTAAATGTTTGAAAAAAGCGAGAACGTTACTTTGATATTCGTTTTTAAATAATAAATTTTTAACACTCTGTGTGCGGTACTGTTTCATAGTCTGAATTTAGATCTTTGACGTAAAAATAAATCATTCTTTTTATTTTTTTTTTTTTTTATAGTTTGTATAGAACTTTGTCTATTTAGGAACAATGAATTTTAAGAGTTTGTACACTTGTAAAACGTCCTTTACAAATTGCAAACACTTTGTGATAGACGAGAAAGTATTCACAAACCATTGTTGTGAAACACACGTTAATAGAAACTCATTTCAGTGTTTTCCCCTATTACGTATACAAAATTTAACCATTTTTATAGGGCCCCTAATTAGTTTCGCGGGGGGCCCCCGTTTCGTTAGCGCCGCCACTGTCTCCCATGTAATATCTTCAAATAATTACACTGAAATTATTGGCTCCATCTTCCATATGTTGTCGTGAATTAAGGAATGGCGTGATGCCCTGTTTCTCTGACGTGCCGACCGTCTATTCTAAGATATTTCCGATTAATGGCTGCTAATGTAACTAATTTCACATCGCATTGTTATTCCATTAACTATCAAAAATCACTGCACAACAAACAACAATTTCAGCTGTAACAGCCTTTCAGCTGAATGAAACAAGTCGATTAGCGTTCCCATTATTGAAGACACACCTACCGGTATATAAATTTCTGATGGTCTACATAATCCTCCTAATACTAACAAAAATATTCCGCTTAATGCTTTAGCAGGTATTTTTAATGGTTCGTTTGCTTTAATCCCATCTTTTAAATATTACGTCATACCTCTTCACAGGTAAAATACAAAAAAATTACATTTAAGCTTACAATAGATTATTCGAATATTCCATTAAATGGTAGGTTTTTAAATGTTTCTGTACAATAAACCGAAATTATAACCGTCTATAATTATGTCACAGATAGTTATCAGCGAATCCCATGAGAAAACCTCTTATTTTGCATACTTGCCTTCTGACAAGATCTACGACTACAACAATAGCAAATATAACACAATTTATACTTCTAGGCAATGTATGGTACACTCAACAGAAATATCTGGGTTGTAAAACGTAGAAGAGTAATTTCATGGCTTTATAAAATGTACGTATGGTTATAAAATGTACGAATGTATTTCATGGTTTTATAAAATCATGGCAGCATCGGCGTTTTTGTAAGTTAAAGAAGAATGAGATTCCGATGAAAGGAAAAAATTGCACATAAAGGATAAAGAAAGCCAACTATAAGAATAAGAATTATAAGACTCTTAGTATAATGAAAATTGGGAAAAAATGTGAATGCAATGTGAAAAGAAAGAATTCTCAGGGAAGTCCTCAAATATAAGCCGGCGGGAGAGAGGTATAAACATACCAGAGAAGAGGTAATAGTAAATACTTTGTGAGCTATGGGTTAGAATCCGTAGAATGAAGGTTACGTTGATGGTAATGATGATGGTGATGATGATGATTGTATTTAATAGGGTATGTCTTAACCAGTGGCAAAGCTATTGAGAGGCTTTTGAGGCTTAGCCTACCCAAAAAATAAACGAAAAAATGAATACATGAAAAGTTAACGTTTCAGGATTATCGTATTTTATAAGTTCATAACAATTGGTTTACAAAACGCACTCTAAGAGCGCGGTACGAATGGAACTGCCGCCAGGCTATGTGAGGCTTTCTGGCAAAGCCTCTCCCCCACCAATATTTATGACGTGCGACGGGCGTTATGTGTGTGTGTGTGTGTGTGTGTGTGCGGGAGGGGGAGAAAGCTGTGGCGTTGTGGGCCAAGAGGCTAGTCTCCGTCTCGGGCAGTGAGCGTAAACGGGTATATCTTCCGTACTTAGTGCAATTAATTATTCACTCTACCAATACATTTACGTTTAATTTAATTAATTTAGGCCTACGTTCGTTAGTGTTCGTTTTATGTTTTGACTTGTGTGTTAGTGTTAGATATTTTTGTGTACAATGGGTGATACTAAGAGAAGATTAACGTCATTATTTAGTGAATTAAACGTGAAACCGTTTTCAAGTTGGAGTTATGAAACAAAGTGTGCCTACAAAGATAGGAGATTGACACCACATTTAGATATTAAAATAGCGGATAGCAGACAAAATAGAAAGTTTCAATTCTCTTGGTACAAGAAATATCTTTGGCTAACAGGGTGCTCTGAGAAAAATAAATTATACTGTTATACCTGTATTCTGAGTGGGGGCGAAAAAGAATGGTCATCAGCTCCTTATGGTGTCTGTGTAACAAAAATTTTGACAGAAAGGCTGAAAAACATCAATGTTCAAGAATGCATCTTCAGAATGAAGAGACATTTTTATTGTTAAGTCGTGGAAGAATTGAACATTCCATTTCTGAAGGCGCTAAGCTTCAAGCCATGAAACACAATGAAATTGTGAAGCAAAACAGATTTGTAATTGAGAGACTTATGGATGTTGTGTGCTTCTTAGGTAAACAAAAGCTTGCTTTTAGAGGGCATTTTGAAGATAAAAGTTCAGACAGCAAAGGTAATTATCTTGAATTATTGGAACTTCTCTCCAGACAAGAACAGTGTTTACGTGATCATTTGCAATGCACTTCCAGCTTTAAAGGTACATCAAGTACAATTCAAAATGAGCTGATTGAATCAGTAACTGACGTAGTTAATGAACGCATTAAAGAAGAATTACATTCCTGCTAGTTTGTTAATGTGCAAGCAGACGAAACCCTTGACGTTTCTTGTACAACTCAAATGAGCATCATTCTTAGATTCTGTACACAAGATGGGCCTAAAGAAAGGTTTATTGGTTTCTATGATGTTTCAAAAGACAAAACAGCTTTAGGGTTATCAGAAGTTATTATCCATGAACTTAATGCTCGGGAAATTACTGACAAAATTGTGACGATTTAAATTGTAACAATAATCTAAAAATAAAAAAATTTAAAAAATTAAGGTTGCGAGCTATTAAGACATTTAAATCTCACTATAATAACATAAAAACCTGTATGTACTCAGTATGAGGGGAAGAAGTAATTAGTAAGCCCAAAGAAACTTTAATAAAAAGACAAATTGTAAATAGTTATTATTGTCGTATTTAATCCTTTGGTGTCATCAGGCGCTGACCTGTTAATTCCGGACTCGACATGTTTTTCGAGTCTTCTGTAATTTAGAATAAGATAAAAAACCTAATGTTAATAATTAAAAAATCTGAAGACACAGATAGTCGCTAAAAAACTTATTTAAATTAGGTATATTTATTTAGGTATAGTTTGTGTAATTAAAAAGGTTTACTTAAAGAGAGACAGGGACTATATTCTCGCGCAATAATTGCCCCTCTACCTCTTGTCCAGTACCAGTCGAAGCGAGCGAAAAATCGCTCTCTCGCTATGTTGACTCCATGCAGTGCAGACGTACGAGCGAAAGCTCTAACACTATGTTGCCGTTACTTTTGTTTTACTTTAATATTGTATCCGAGAAATTGCTGCTGAAAGCATATGTTATGTATTAATCAGTATAGTTATGTGAAAACAAAAGACTTAACTTATAACAAGAAATATAAAAAAATGGTGTAATACAAGATGACTGCTAACTTCAAGAATAACAACACTTTCAACATCATACCTGGAGATGTGAACTACCCGAACTTACAAACTCTAGTAGACACGAGAGAATATGCAGATCAGGACATCCGAGAATCTACAAGTACCATCGTAGAAGCTTCAATCTACCCCACGGACTTTCGAGCCCTCTAATGACGAAGACCAGACCGAGATGATGACGGCGTTTTAAGGATTCACAAGACGGACACCCCAGGACGAGGTTTCTACATACCAATTTAAAGGTGACTCGATAGCCTGGCTATCGAGAGTTAATAATATTTGTTACACAACACACTTTAAAAGAGACTTTTCAGAGACTATTAACTTTGTAAAGATAAAAAGATTAAATCTAAGAGTTTTAATGTAACCATTCAAACATCATACGTTGTAACAGTTTATATGTTAATGTATCGTAGTATAATTCAAGTAATAATACCATTCTTCAAATGGAATAATAATAAACCAAAAAACAAAAGGTCTTGCAAGCTAATATCATGAATTGAGTATAACTAGAAGTTGTAAATGACTAAGTATCGAAGGTTACCCGGATCCGAGGTATAGCTAAATAAAATCAATTTTGATCCCAAAGATTACAGAAAGCATTCAAATAACTTTAATAATTTAATTAGTAATGTCATGGGATCTGTCAGTAAATGTTTTTTAAATGTTAAATAAAGAGAAGTCTTCTTGTTACACACATATAATGAGTGCGTACATCAATAGTATACCTTCCCTTGTTTCCTTACACAGTTAGTAAGTAATTTGCTAAGTTAATTATTTGTGGATACATACTGTTACAACGTAGGCAGCCCATCTAATTGACGGAGCTTAGTTAAGATGGGTTCCCTGGATTTGTAACGCGGCAATACGTTACAAAATTGCGCCACTCTGCTTAAAGTTAAAGTAGTTGCGAGCATCGTGACACAAACAAAATTGTGCCACTATGGTTAGATAATTTGTATATTCAGTTATTGATCTATGCACTCAGAAAGTTACCTTAGTAACTTTAATTTTCAAAACATATTTAATATTTTACTAAGTTACGTAAATGATAGTATGTATAAGTTGAGATATCATTAGCTTCATACAATGCAAATGCTATATGCAGGTACCTACTTGCATACATGAATTGTGAGCAAACATTACAATTTTGCTCAGTTGACAATCTGTAACAGGTTTGTTTACGACAATCCATGACCTGTTCTTTCCTGAATCATTCTGCACAGTATATGTTGGACATGCATAGTATGAGTCGTAGATAAATTAAATAAAAAGAAAAGTGAAAATAAGTTTGTTAATAATAACGCTCATTACACACGAGCATTGTGTAATGTAGACACAGGTAATTAAGTAGAAGTTCGTAATTTGTAATTGTGAACAAAATATTAATTTATTTAATTGGGAAAATATATGAATGGACGGAGTCAAAGTGTTGCCAAGCGTAATAATAATAATAGATTTGTTGAATAAGATTGTGCTCCCCTTCTCCAGTTTTAAAACGACCGGTTTCAAATCGTTGGTGTTATTCAATCGCATTGTGTAGACAATAATAAGTAAAAGCAAACCCCATTCTCACACACGCTCAACCTTCCTTTGTTAACTAAATACAGAGGGTGACCCACATTCCAGTAAACAGCTGATCGGCTATTTAACTTGATAAATATGTGTGTGGAATTTCTGTCTCTCCCTTACAAGAGAAATTGTTCTTTTCTAATTTGTGTAAATTAATTACTTAAGAATTTACCCTATATATGCGTAATATATGTGTAGTGTTGTAGTATTAATTTTAAGTACGTGCTAATGTGTTAGAACAAAAATGGCCCAATTCAACCCGGATTTGTTATTAAAAGACGAGCTGTCTTACGAAGCTCTTTTGCGTGGACTACCCCATGCGAATGTAACAGTCGCAGAATTACGTAGGTCTATTCGCGAATGTGGATTTGATGCCCCCGTGCAATTAAACTATCTAAGCCAACTCGATTATGAAAGCCAACTAAAATAAATATTAGTGAAGTTCAGAAACAGGTAGAGAGTAAGGCTAACAGTGAGAAATACATCAAAAGATGGAACAGCAGTTGAAGGTAATGCGGGAGGATCTGACTAAAGCAATGAAGTCACAGCAAACCAAAGTAGTGAGGTGTGGCGGCTATAAGGAAGAACCGGAAAACCTTGCATTTTCAGGTAACCCACATGAGAATCCTGTGGAATTCCTGAAGCTGTTTGAAGCGTATGTAACTCGTGTAAATCCGCTGATGGACGACGAGGATAAGAAGGACATGTTAGGCCGATTTCTCAAGAATTGGGCAGGTACCTGGTGGAAAGTCATCTCAGACAGAGTCCAAACATACTCAGACTTCAGAGAAAAATTTCTAGCACAGTACTGGAATGTTCAAATACAAAGAAGGGTACGTGATCATTTAGAATTTGGTAAGTATCATCCGTCAATGAATATGACAACTACCAATTATGTGCTTAATGTAATGGCGCAAGTTAAACATCTAACACCACCAATAGAAGGGAGAGACCTAGTATATAAGCTAGCACGTCATTTCTCAGAACGCACTAGAGTAGCAACCACAACTAGAGGAGTGGATACTTTAGAAAAATTCATTATGGTTGTAGATGAGTGTCTAGATTTAGAGAGGGACCTACAGCGGGTAAGTAATCAGCTGAATAACTACTCTAGAGGCGATCAGCAAGAGCCAACGTTCTACTCAAATAAGAGGAGAGATAATGAACGTATGAATGAAAAAAGGTTTACCCCATATCCGGGTAATAAACCACAAAATCAACAGGAAGTGGATGATAAAGGTAGGAGTAGAAGTGTAGAAAATAAACCTAATAAAGGGTATAAAGTGTGTAAAACAACTATAACCTCTACCGAGCAGCAACCGTCGACTAGTAAAATGAATACGGGAAACGGGAAGCCACTGCAGGTAGAAAGGAAACAAAACTAAACCTACCATTACCTGCAATGAAATTACAAAAGAAAAAAGGTAAGAAGAATGTAGTTAATAATCTAAAACAAGTGAGCGATAGGGAGTTCTTGTTAAAAGAGGAGCAAGAAGTGGGTAGAAACCATTATCCTGAATGTCCGGAAATAATTTGTAAGATCAGTAATCTACTGGTACGAGCGCTTATTGACACTGGCAGTCAAGTTACCTGTGTTAGCTCAAAATTTGTAGATAATTATCAATTGCAAAATTGTCCCAGACTACCCGTAAAACATTGTAATGTACAGGGAGCCACTGGAGCCAAAATGCAAAAGATAACTGAACAAATATATTTACCTGTCAGTATAAATGGTAACCAAACCCAAATAGTAGCTCTAATAGTCCCTAAACTCATTCATGATTGTATTATTGGGGTAGATACGTTGCTTGAATGGAAAGCAAAAATAAATTTTAAAAGAAATACCATTACTATGGAAATAAATGCTAATAAAATAAATGTAGGTATTAAAGAGTTTAAGCATTGGAACTCGGTAAGTGTCGTAAAAGGGTATATAGAAAAACCTGTAGTTGACGATAGGAGTGACCAGCACTGTATTGGTAATACTCCAGAAATCAATATTGGGACTGAATTTAACAATCAACAACAGAACAAAATTCAGCAACTCGTTGGTGAGTATAGTGATGTGTTCAGAACAGAGCCTGGAAGAGCTAGGTTCTATGAACATCAGTTGACACTGACTGAAAATGCATCATTTGTACAAAGGACTTATCCAATCCCTCTACATTATAGACATGAAGTGGAGAAAGAGATCCAACAAATGTTAGCGAATGGAGTTATAGAGAGAGCAAGTAGTCCCTATATAAACCCTTTAGTAGCAGTTACCAACTCCAAACCAGAATTTTCTATGTATGGAGGTAAGCTATACAAGCTATGTTCCCATAGGTGGAAGAATAATCAGAAATAGTGACCCATAAATTTATAATTGTTTTGAATCAATGTTAATAATAATAATAAATTTTTTATAAATAAATGTAGTGTTGTTATTTAAAATTTGACATTAATTAATCTAAAATGATGATTAAAATTGATCATATAAATTTCCAATATACCATGTTAGGTTAAGGAACATTGTAATCTTTAGTTGTAAGATAGATGTAAGTAACATTGTATAAGTGTAAGTGTTGTGCGGGAAAAAGTGCTAAAGTAAATGTGCAAAATTTTATTCAGTGTAAAACTGTACATTCGAAAAAAAAAATAATGATTTACATAATCAATTGTTTTTATACCTAATGGGGATATATGACGATTCATAATAGCGTCCTATCAGAGCGTTATATGAAAGCTATAAACGGTACGAGCGCAACGCAGTAAGGAAGAGAGAGAGTGCATAATAGCAGCTATCTCACTCTAACCACGTCACAGCAACAACAAAATCCAGTTCAAACAGGTAATTTTACTCAAAGCGAATTATCAGTTCAACCTGCAATAACTTCAAAAGTTGTAAATATACGGCAATTCTGAAAACAGCATTGTATTCAGCAAGAAAAGCTTTATAAGTAGCCGCAAGCTCAGTTAATATAATTAACAAATAAAGAAGTTTTATGGATGACGCATGCCAACAGGAATAACGAGAGAATTATGCTACGTAGGAACAAGGTGTTTTCACACACACACAGATAAAGACATAAGCAACAATATTCTGTGGTCAGATCTTCGGAAACACATTTGCAAATACCTGTAATCAATCGATTTGCAAATACAGGAAGTACGATTTTGACAAGAATTTCTCTGCCATTTGGAACCTGTCACCGCGTGTAAGACCGACCTGTTCGAGATTGTCACAACTGGAAAAACGCATGATTTATTTGTACAACCAATCAGCAGCCCGTATTTAAAACAGACGCCAGCTAAAAGCGAGGGGTCGCATGACTCTTCGTTCGGTACTGAAACACACTAAAGGTGTACAATTTGCCTACAGAAATTTTTAAATTACACAACAGTGCAAATTCAGTTATAAATCGAGAAGTAGTCCGCAGTGTAGATGAATTTACAACATTAAATAACACTAGCTGCGTAATGTCACCGTTAATTAATTAATTACTTAATTAATTAATCCATCAGCCGTGAAGGACCTGTGCTACAGAAGGCTACAGCACCTGTAATTGCCAGGGTATCTTCCACAACATTGATCAACCCATTCTTCTGTGCATCATCATCGAAAGGAGGACCTCTACAGATTCCTACCTTCGGTCAACGCACCAAAACAGTAAGAAATAAATTCATTGATCAATGATAAAAGCGCTAAACAATTAATAAAACAATAAACAATTTTAAAAAGACACTAAGAAACGCACACATTGTATTTTAACTGTAAGATTAGCTTTAATTTAGATATAAGAGTGTTGAATGGAAAATAGTGTGTAGTATTGGACGTGCAAATTATTGTAGACCTGTTCTTTAGCACTGGTTTGGGAGCTAGAAATTTCTTAATCAGACCAGATAAGAGCTATAGGTCATTTGAGCATCTTAATCATTACTTTCCACACTCAATCAATAATTATAAGGATAGGGTAGAATTAAGCCACTACCATTAACAAGTTAAAGTTTCAAAATCTTTTTGTAAAACATTAAAATATAATAATCTAGAAAATCTTAAAGAGTTATTTGTAACGGTTCCCCGTGAAAAACCACAATCACTGAACGAATCCTGAGAAAGAGTGTCTCCATGCGCTGAGCTAAGCTGAAACAGTGTCATTTGTATCTGGGATTTGTTCTGGCGCCCAGGTAAAGTAAATCACGGGTAAGTAACTTTTTATCTAACATCACAAATATTAGATAATTGTGTTAGACGAAAGGGAGCGTTGTATGTATTTGGCGCGGCCAACTAAGGGGCTCGATTAAACACAAAATTATATAAATAAAGTTATATAATTTGGCGTTGCTTTTACCCAAGTGATAGTTAAATTGTAGTATTAATAAATTTGAAAAGAAAGTGGAATTCAAGGTTACAAATAACTATTAAATAATTGTTAAATTTATTTGTTAAAATTATAATAATAAATTGTAAACATGGCTAAATCATCATCAGTAGATATGGCAGCAATTGAGCAAATGTTTAAACAGTTGACCACTAAAATGGATGAAAATAATAGTAAAATAGAAAATAAAATTGAAATTACTAATACTAAAATTGAAAGTACAAATAGTCAGTTAAAAAGTGAAATAAAAGATATCAATAATAAAATTGATGAAAATAATAAAAGTGTAGAGGAAAGTAATCAAAAATTGTTAACAGATGTTAATAATAAAATAGAACAAACTAATAAATATTTGTCCAGTGAAATGAAACAAATAAATGAAAATTTATCTACCCAAATAGAACAAAGTAGTAAAGAGGCTACATTTAAAATAGATGAAGAAATATCTAATCTAGCTAGTAAATTATAGTACTAATAATAAAATAGACGAGAGTAATAGTAGGTTTGATAAGCATACCAAAGAGGTTAAAACTACACTAGATGAGTTTAGAAAACAAGTAAACACAAATTTTCGCCGTCCAGACGAAAAGCTAAATAAATTTACAAATGAATTACATGAAAGGTTAGAACTCAAAGTAACCCTCATTAATCAACAATTCAGTGAAGTAACTGCTGAACTAAAAACACAAACACTTCTAAATAAAGAAGAAATCCAAAATACTAGGGAAGAGTGTACCCAACTGGGTGTAAATATTAGTGAAGTTAAGAAACAGGTAGAGAGTAAGGCTAACAGTGAGAAATACATCAAAAGATGGAACAGCAGTTGAAGGTAATGCGGGAGGATCTGACTAAAGCAATGAAGTCACAGCAAACCAAAGTAGTGAGGTGTGGCGGCTATAAGGAAGAACCGGAACACCTTGCATTTTCAGGTAACCCACATGAGAATCCTGTGGAATTCCTGAAGCTGTTTGAAGCGTATGTAACTCGTGTAAATCCACTGATGGACGACGAGGATAAGAAGGACATGTTAGGCCGATTTCTCAAGAATTGGGCAGGTACCTGGTGGAAAGTCATCTCAGACAGAGTCCAAACCTACTCAGACTTCAGAGAAAAATTTCTAGCAGAGTACTGGAATGTTCAAATACAAAGAATGGTACGTGATCATTTAGAATTTGGTAAGTATCATCCGTCAATGAATATGACAACTACCAATTATGTGCTTAATGTAATGGCGCAAGTTAAACATCTAACACCACCAATAGAAGAGAGAGACCTAGTATATAAGCTAGCGCGTCATTTCTCAGAACGTACTAGAGTAGCAACCACAACTAGAGGAGTGGATACTTTAGAAAAATTCATTATGGTTGTAGATGAGTGTCTAGATTTAGAGAGGGACCTACAGCGGGTAAGTAATCAGCTCAATAACTACTCTAGAGGCGATCAGCAAGAGCCAACATTCTACTCAAATAAGAGGAGAGATAATGAACGTATGAATGAAAAAACGTTTACCCCATATCCGGGTAATAAACCACAAAATCAACAGGAAGTGGATGATAAAGGTAGGAGTAGAAGTGTAGAAAATAAACCTAATAAAGGGTATAAAGTGTGTAAAACAACTATAACCTCTACCGAGCAGCAACCGTCGACTAGTAAAATGAATACGGGAAACGGGAAGCCACTGCAGGTAGAAAGGAAACAAAACTAAACCTACCATTACCTGCAATGAAATTACAAAAGAAAAAAGGTAAGAAGAATGTAGTTAATAGTCTAAAACAAGTGAGCGATAGGGAGTTCTTGTTAAAAGAGGAGCAAGAAGTGGGTAGAAACCATTATCCTGAATGTCCGGAAATAATTTGTAAGATCAGTAATCTACTGGTACGAGCGCTTATTGACACTGGCAGTGAAGTTACCTGTGTTAGCTCAAAATTTGTAGATAATTATCAATTGCAAAATTGTCCCAGACTACCCGTAAAACATTGTAATGTACAGGGAGCCACTGGAGCCAAAATGCAAAAGATAACTGAACAAATATATTTACCTGTCAGTATAAATGGTAACCAAACCCAAATAGTAGCTCTAATAGTCCCTAAACTCATTCATGATTGTATTATTGGGGTAGATACGTTGCTTGAATGGAAAGCAAAAATAAATTTTAAAAGAAATACCATTACTATGGAAATAAATGCTAATAAAATAAATGTAGGTATTAAAGAGTTTAAGCATTGGAACTCGGTAAGTGTCGTAAAAGGGTATATAGAAAAACCTGTAGTTGACGATAGGAGTGACCAGCACAGTATTGATAATACTCCAGAAATCAATATTGGGACTGAATTTAACAATCAACAACAGAACAAAATTCAGCAACTCGTTGGTGAGTATAGTGATGTGTTCAGAACAGAGCCTGGAAGAGCTAGGTTCTATGAACATCAGTTGACACTGACTGAAAATGCATCATTTGTACAAAGGTCTTATCCAATCCCTCTACATTATAGAGATGAAATGGAGAAAGAGATCCAACAAATGTTAGCGAATGGAGTTATAGAGAGAGCAAGTAGTCCCTATATAAACCCTTTAGTAGCAGTTACCAACTCCAAACCAGAATTTTCTATGTATGGAGGTAAGCTATACAAGCTATGTTCCCATAGGTGGAAGAATAATCAGAAATAGTGACCCATAAATTTATAATTGTTTTGAATCAATGTTAATAATAATAATAAATTTTTTATAAATAAATGTAGTGTTGTTATTTAAAATTTGACATTAATTAATCTAAAATGATGATTAAAATTGATCATATAAATTTCCAATATACCATGTTAGGTTAAGGAACATTGTAATCTTTAGTTGTAAGATAGATGTAAGTAACATTGTATAAGTGTAAGTGTTGTGCGGGAAAAAGTGCTAAAGTAAATGTGCAAAATTTTATTCAGTGTAAAACTGTACATTCGAAAAAAAAAATAATGATTTACATAATCAATTGTTTTTATACCTAATGGGGATATATGACGATTCATAATAGCGTCCTATCAGAGCGTTATATGAAAGCTATAAACGGTACGAGCGCAACGCAGTAAGGAAGAGAGAGAGTGCATAATAGCAGCTATCTCACTCTAACCACGTCACAGCAACAACAAAATCCAGTTCAAACAGGTAATTTTACTCAAAGCGAATTATCAGTTCAACCTGCAATAACTTCAAAAGTTGTAAATATACGGCAATTCTGAAAACAGGATTGTATTCAGCAAGAAAAGCTTTATAAGTAGCCGCAAGCTCAGTTAATATAATCAACAAATAAAGAAGTTTTACGGATGACGCACGCCAACAGGAATAACGAGAGAATTATGCTACGTAGGAACAAGGTGTTTTCACACACACACAGATAAAGACATAAGCAACAATATTCTGTGGTCAGATCTTCGGAAACACATTTGCAAATACCTGTAATCAATCGATTTGCAAATACAGGAAGTACGATTTTGACAAGAATTTCTCTGCCGTTTGGAACCTGTCACCGCGTGTAAGACCGACCTGTTCGAGATTGTCACAACTGGAAAAACGCATGATTTATTTGTACAACCAATCAGCAGCCCGTATTTAAAACAGACGCCAGCTAAAAGCGAGGGGTCGCATGACTCTTCGTTCGGTACTGAAACACACTAAAGGTGTACAATTTGCCTACAGAAATTTTTAAATTACACAACAGTGCAAATTCAGTTATAAATCGAGAAGTAGTCCGCAGTGTAGATGAATTTACAACATTAAATAACACTAGCTGCGTAATGTCACCGTTAATTAATTAATTACTTAATTAATTAATCCATCAGCCGTGAAGGACCTGTGCTACAGAAGGCTACAGCACCTGTAATTGCCAGGGTATCTTCCACAACATTGATCAACCCATTCTTCTGTGCATCATCATCGAAAGGAGGACCTCTACAGATTCCTACCTTCGGTCAACGCACCAATACAGTAAGACATAAATTCATTGATCAATGAATTTATCGCGCTAAACAATTAATAAAACAATAAACAATTTTAAAAAGACACTAAGAAACGCACACATTGTATTTTAACTGTAAGATTAGCTTTAATTTAGATATAAGAGTGTTGAATGGAAAATAGTGTGTAGTATTGGACGTGCAAATTATTGTAGACCTGTTCTTTAGCACTGGTTTGGGAGATAGAAATTTCTTAATCAGACCAGATAAGAGCTATAGGTCGTTTGAACATCTTAATCATTACTTTCCACACTCACTCAATAATTATAAGGATAGGGTAGAATTAAGCCACTACCATTAACAAATTAAAGTTTCAAAATCTTTTAGTAAAACATTAAAATATAATAATCAAGAAAATCTTAAAGAGTTATTTGTAACGGTTCCCCGTGAAAAACCACAATCACTGAACGAATCCTGAGAAAGAGTGTCTCCATGCGCTGAGCTAAGCTGAAACCGTGTCATTTGTATCTGGGATTTGTTCTGGTGCCCAGGTAAAGTAAATCACGGGTAAGTAACTTTTTATCTAACATCACAAATATTAGATAATTGTGTTAGACGAAAGGGAGCGGTGTATGTATTTGGCGCAGCCAACTAAGGGGCTCGATTAAACACAAAATTATATAAATAAAGTTATATAATTTGGCGTTGCTTTTACCCAAGTGATAGTTAAATTGTAGTATTAATAAATTTGAAAAGAAAGAGGAATTCAAGGTTAGAAATAACTATTAAATAATTGTTAAATTTATTTGTTAAAATTATAATAATAAATTGTAAACATGGCTAAATCATCATCAGTAGATATGGCAGCAATTGAGCAAATGTTTAAACAGTTGACCACTAAAATGGATGAAAATAATAGTAAAACAGAAAGTAAAATTGAAATTACTAATAGTAAAATTGAAAGTACAAATAGTCAGTTAAAAAGTGAAATAAAAGATATCAATAATAAAATTGATGAAAATAATAAAAGTGTAGAGGAAAGTAATAAAAATTGTTAACAGATGTTAATAATAAAATAGAACAAACTAATAAATATTTGTCCAGTGAAATGAAACAAATAAATGAAAATTTATCTAGCCAAATAGAACAAAGTAGTAAAGAGGCTACATTTAAAATAGATGAAGAAATATCTAATCTAGCTAGTAAATTATAGTACTAATAATAAAATAGACGAGAGTAATAGTAGGTTTGATAAGCATACCGAAGAGGTTAAAACTACGCTAGATGAGTTTAGAAAACAAGTAAAAACTAATTTTCGCCGTCAAGACGAAAAGATAAATAAATTTAGAAATGAATTACATGAAAGGTTAGAACTCAAAGTAACCCTCATTAATCAACAATTCAGTGACGTAACTGCTGAACTAAAAACACAAACACTTCTAAATAAAGAAGAAATCCAAAATACTAGGGAAGAGTGTACCCAACTGGGTATAAATATTAGTGAAGTTAAGAAACAGGTAGAGAGTAAGGCTAACAGTGAGAAATACATCAAAAGATGGAACAGCAGTTGAAGGTAATGCGGGAGGATCTGACTAAAGCAATGAAGTCACAGCAAACCAAAGTAGTGAGGTGTGGCGGCTATAAGGAAGAACCGGAAAACCTTGCATTTTCAGGTAACCCACATGAGAATCCTGTGGAATTCCTGAAGCTGTTTGAAGCGTATGTAACTCGTGTAAATCCGCTGATGGACGACGAGGATAAGAAGGACATGTTAGGCCGATTTCTCAAGAATTGGGCAGGTACCTGGTGGAAAGTCATCTCAGACAGAGTCCAAACCTACTCAGACTTCAGAGAAAAATTTCTAGCACAGTACTGGAATGTTCAAATACAAAGAAGGGTACGTGATCATTTAGAATTTGGTAAGTATCATCCGTCAATGAATATGACAACTACCAATTATGTGCTTAATGTAATGGCGCAAGTTAAACATCTAACACCACCAATAGAAGGGAGAGACCTAGTATATAAGCTAGCACGTCATTTCTCAGAACGCACTAGAGTAGCAACCACAACTAGAGGAGTGGATACTTTAGAAAAATTCATTATGGTTGTAGATGAGTGTCTAGATTTAGAGAGGGACCTACAGCGGGTAAGTAATCAGCTGAATAACTACTCTAGAGGCGATCAGCAAGAGCCAACGTTCTACTCAAATAAGAGGAGAGATAATGAACGTATGAATGAAAAAAGGTTTACCCCATATCCGGGTAATAAACCACAAAATCAACAGGAAGTGGATGATAAAGGTAGGAGTAGAAGTGTAGAAAATAAACCTAATAAAGGGTATAAAGTGTGTAAAACAACTATAACCTCTACCGAGCAGCAACCGTCGACTAGTAAAATGAATACGGGAAACGGGAAGCCACTGCAGGTAGAAAGGAAACAAAACTAAACCTACCATTACCTGCAATGAAATTACAAAAGAAAAAAGGTAAGAAGAATGTAGTTAATAATCTAAAACAAGTGAGCGATAGGGAGTTCTTGTTAAAAGAGGAGCAAGAAGTGGGTAGAAACCATTATCCTGAATGTCCGGAAATAATTTGTAAGATCAGTAATCTACTGGTACGAGCGCTTATTGACACTGGCAGTGAAGTTACCTGTGTTAGCTCAAAATTTGTAGATAATTATCAATTGCAAAATTGTCCCAGACTACCCGTAAAACATTGTAATGTACAGGGAGCCACTGGAGCCAAAATGCAAAAGATAACTGAACAAATATATTTACCTGTCAGTATAAATGGTAACCAAACCCAAATAGTAGCTCTAATAGTCCCTAAACTCATTCATGATTGTATTATTGGGGTAGATACGTTGCTTGAATGGAAAGCAAAAATAAATTTTAAAAGAAATACCATTACTATGGAAATAAATGCTAATAAAATAAATGTAGGTATTAAAGAGTTTAAGCATTGGAACTCGGTAAGTGTCGTAAAAGGGTATATAGAAAAACCTGTAGTTGACGATAGGAGTGACCAGCACAGTATTGATAATACTCCAGAAATCAATATTGGGACTGAATTTAACAATCAACAACAGAACAAAATTCAGCAACTCGTTGGTGAGTATAGTGATGTGTTCAGAACAGAGCCTGGAAGAGCTAGGTTCTATGAACATCAGTTGACACTGACTGAAAATGCATCATTTGTACAAAGGACTTATCCAATCCCTCTACATTATAGAGATGAAATGGAGAAAGAGATCCAACAAATGTTAGCGAATGGAGTTATAGAGAGAGCAAGTAGTCCCTATATAAACCCTTTAGTAGCAGTTACCAACTCCAAACCAGAATTTTCTATGTATGGAGGTAAGCTATACAAGCTATGTTCCCATAGGTGGAAGAATAATCAGAAATAGTGACCCATAAATTTATAATTGTTTTGAATCAATGTTAATAATAATAATAAATTTTTTATAAATAAATGTAGTGTTGTTATTTAAAATTTGACATTAATTAATCTAAAATGATGATTAAAATTGATCATATAAATTTCCAATATACCATGTTAGGTTAAGGAACATTGTAATCTTTAGTTGTAAGATAGATGTAAGTAACATTGTATAAGTGTAAGTGTTGTGCGGGAAAAAGTGCTAAAGTAAATGTGCAAAATTTTATTCAGTGTAAAACTGTACATTCGAAAAAAAAAATAATGATTTACATAATCAATTGTTTTTATACCTAATGGGGATATATGACGATTCATAATAGCGTCCTATCAGAGCGTTATATGAAAGCTATAAACGGTACGAGCGCAACGCAGTAAGGAAGAGAGAGAGTGCATAATAGCAGCTATCTCACTCTAACCACGTCACAGCAACAACAAAATCCAGTTCAAACAGGTAATTTTACTCAAAGCGAATTATCAGTTCAACCTGCAATAACTTCAAAAGTTGTAAATATACGGCAATTCTGAAAACAGCATTGTATTCAGCAAGAAAAGCTTT